>CM017563.1:48379701-48711043 GCA_007844125.1 Sinonovacula constricta | reverse complement strand
TGGGTCGATGGCTCAACACTGGGCCTCTTTGAAACCCAGTGAAAACAGTGTAAGTGTAGAGCTAGATTGTAGTGAAGTTACTCTGTTTTCTATGGAAGGGGCAGTTTGATTGCAGGAGAACAAATAACACACCATTATAGTTATTTGTATTTAGATCTATTAATATATAACAATAATATGTAAAACTGTAAACTGCTGCTTTAGTAGAAAAGCATTACAATCTTGCTGTATTGTACTCTTTTATCAGTTTGAATCAATAAAGGCTGTCATGTTTAACAATTTAGTAAAATGACTTTTTTCCTGTTATATCCTATAAAAATAAGAACAAGCCCCCAAAACAAGATGGTATTGATATTCTCAAAACAACCAGTTATTTAAAAACAAAATTACTTGTCACAATCTTGGCAGGTATATAGCTTGATAACTGGAGTGATAGAGAAAGTGAAGCCTGCTTTTGCACCTTTATTTAACCACAAGTTATTTTGAAATGATCTTTTCCCCTTAAGTACTCATGAACTGTCTGTTCAGGTTGTTGCCACCATTTTATTCACGCATCACTGCAAGCGAGGGCCAAATGGTGAAGTTAAAATAAGACTTTAATTTGTTTATTTGGTTTGATTTCATAACATCACAGTGCTGTTTATGGAGTATGACTTGTAGGCTTAAATGCAGTCGATGTTGACTAAGATTTACTTGTTGGCATGATAGCAGAAAACAAGAAAAGCATTGATGCGAAGCATCAAAGGGCGACGCAACAATGAAAATAATATTTATTAGAAATTTAGAGATGACTGATTTATAATTATTAAGTAAACATTTAAATCACTGGAATAATTTAATTCTGGTGTATAAGGCTACTTATATGTACAATCCTAAAAGGGGACAAACATGTCTTAAATAACGAGTATAACCGTCAGATGTACATTAATGTTTAAAAATTAAAAATACCTCGTTCGCGTGAAAGTTACAAACAAAGAACAAATACAAATAAATATAAAAAGAACACCATTTACAGAATTAGGACCCGTATGTTGGGAACGTGTAAATTCGCTGAACTTCCGAAATTCAGAACAACTCGCCCATTTTCGCTCAATCATTCTCTAGCTAGAACGAGAATCTGAGGACATCTACTGGCATGAGCAAAATTCATATGTAGCAATCCATATGTAGGCTGCGCGCTCTAGTGCGTTGCCAATGATAGGGTAGAATGACCTGTAGGTGTGATAGCAGTAGATGAAAGCCTAGCATGACCTGTGGGTGTGATAGTAGAAGATGATAGCCTAGCATGACCTGTAGGTGTGATAGCAGTAGATGAAAGCCTAGCATGACCTGTGGGTGTGATAGTAGAAGATAATAGCCTAGCATGACCTGTAGGTGTGATAGCAGTAGATGATAGCCTAGCATGACCTGCTGGTGTGATAGTAGAAGATGAAAGCCTAGCATGACCTGTGGGTGTGATAGTAGAAGATGAAAGCCTAGCATGATCTGTGGATGTGATACAGTACTGAAAATTACGAAATTGACAATTTTTCCGTTTTCACTCTGTTTCGTTTCCGTTTCAGTTGGAAGCGTTCGCCGCTCCGTTTCCATTCCGCTTCCGTTGCGTTTCCATTTCGTTTTATTCGTTTCCAGCGCTGCATTTCAAACGCTTCAAGCGTTTCTATCGTTTCTTCCGTTTCTATCGTTTCTTCCGTTTCTATCGTTTCAATCGTTCCATTTCGCTCCGTTGCGATTTTGATTAAAAAAAATCGTTTAATAAATTTCTTAATGTAAAGTACTTCCAGTGTGTTTGCAAAATGACGAAAGAAGAAACATTCTGGGGAGAGACAAAAGTCTTCCATTACATATAAAGGAATCGGCAATAGGTTGTTTGCGACGAGGCTATTCAGTGTCAGCCACCCGGAGGAAAATTGCAGACACATAACTACCCTCCTGAATCAGCCGAAACAACAGGAAACTGCGCTTTAGTTAATATTAGGCTAATCACGATAAAATGTTTCACTACTAACCTGTTTTACGCAGAAAAACTAAAATTCCAATTATAAAACACCAGGTAAAAATTCAGTGAGTGCATACATTTCCCATCTAGACTGACCAACAAAAACGTTGAACACGCTTTGTATTGTTGTCATTCATTTTCGCGATATTTATCCAAACACTGATGCTAAAAAAAATGAAAATAGTTCACAAACACAATTGCAGCTCTGTCACAATTGTGTTGTCCAAACACTGAATCACCGAAGATAGTCAAATAAAACACAAATTAAAATTACAGCCCTCTAAACCGTTTAAGAAGAAATATTACTTTTTGATTCAAACATAGAACGAAATAAATATTGTGGCAATTTAACAATTTCGCACGACTTTTTCAAAGTTTTAATTGTTTAACGAGAAATCTCGCGTTGTTTAATTTTATTGGATATAAGTTAATTTGACGAATTTGTCAATATGACGTATTTTAACACCTTTACTCATAGCCCTTACCAGACGTCATATCCCGGAATAAACAAACTGTCAAATGTGGTCCACACACATCCAGTATCCTAAAAAGTAACTTCTCTGTGATGTTTTAATCCGCAAAATCCCCCCCCCCCCCCCCCGCCCCTGTAAGTGCAGACTGGACGTTTGCCCCCCACCCCCACTGCCAAAATGAAAAGGCGAACGTTTGCCCCCCCTCCCATATTTGTTACATGGCAGACTTTAGTTTTAAGGTTTCGATGGCAGTTACGTGTTTTTCCGAAAACAGGCACATAAAAAGTCGCATAAAATACAACTTTCTAAGAAAACAAGCGTGTGTTATTTTTGCTTTCGGTTTGCTCATATAAGCGCTAATTAACGGCTATTCAATACATTGTTAACGCACTTAAAACATGGAGTCGCTAATTAAATCACTGTGATTTTAATTTATCCAAGGTTGTAACAAAATAAATGCGGTGTTGTTTCTTTTTGGCGCGGCGGGCTCTCTGGCCAACACTGCAACATCAAAGAAAATTCTGGGAAACAATCGCCAGTCACAACCATTTGAAGTCGCCGAAAAGAAAAAAAAATCGTTTCAAATTGACCGACCCATTATTTCTCTCAATACTGTTTAACATGATGTCTTCAAGCTGCCATAATGATAAGTTCTAAAGTAGTGAGAGGGGAGGGAGGGGGGACTGTACTATGTAGTAATGTTTCAGAACGCATATCCTTTTACTTATATAAATGTCCTAACAAACTTCTTTTGTCCATCGAATGATCCTAAACTTTTTTTATAAAGGAATTATTTATATTTAAGGTATGGATTAACTATAAAATAATAGGCGAGCCATTGAAATAATATATTTGGACTAAACACGAGATGAAAATATATATTAGACTGTTCCTTTAAGTGTCTTGTCTTCTTAACATTATTTACCAAAAATAAACGACAAGTTATGTAGTATTTACTATAAGAAATCCCCCATCCACGTTTCCTCTTCCTCAACGAAAAAAGAGTGGGGTTGGGAAAGGGTGCATCATTGTGGGTACTGCTAGATATAGCGTTAGGTCCTTTTATGAGCCAAAAAAGATTTTGTAGGCCTAAGTGTTTTTTTTAAATTTTTGTTGTCCTTGCTTAAGTCAATGCATATTGCTCTTTAAAAGGTGAAGGTCATAAACCACACGACTGCCACATGGTGACATTTTCAAACACAGCTGCATAGCGGATGCATGTGTTCTTACAAAGGGGAAAAGGCGCCAAAACACGGTCACACTTCCTGTCCACTAGACAAACAAGGTGTCATAAATCTGCCAATTAGCTTTATTAGTTGGGTGTCCGCTCATGTATTAGAATTGGGGATTGAGTTAGAGTAATACTTTATGAAGGTATGAAATGGACCCATGCGCATGAAGAAACATAATATGAATTTAGAAAAAGATATACTTTAAATTAATACATTTCCATCCTTAAATGGGTACACAAATTAAGTTCCCGGTAGGGCCCACTTTAGACCACCAATTGGCATAGAGCATTTAAGCCCAGGGTTTTCCCTTGAACATTTTTTTAGGGGGTCAAAGTGTCCCCCTAGGTTTATGATTTGGGGGTCATTGGTAAATTTTGGGGGTCACATTATATAATCACTTACTAATAGTCTTGCACCTTAAAAACAGAACTAAATTGTTCATTTATGTTTTATACTATTAAAACAAAACAAAATCACATATTGTACATTTCAGATTTTAAAATGTGAAAGCATTTTCTCTATCTGACTCACTCTCAGAAATATATCTCTTTTAGAATATATAGCAATATAATCATTGTTGACAATGAACACCAGAACATTTAACTAGATTTGTTTAACTTCAAATAAGTTCAAAGTTCAATTCTTCAACATGTTCACTTACATGTACCAATTTCAATATTCAGTAAAATTTCCATACATGAAATTATACAAATGAGTTGGTCCTTAGACCTAAAGGCTTAACAAATTAAACATGTAACTGTTTATAACTGTTCATATTATGTCTGTCTATATGAAAGCAGTCACATATAGAATCACTTCTTCCTAGATTTGAGTGAACCAAAAGCTTTGGCTTCTGCCGGAAAGTCCATGTTTTTAGAACTGTTTATGGTTCTCTTTTGGATTTTTGTTGCAAAAACAAAAACCAGTCAAAACTTTGGTATTCAAACTCATATTGGTTCAACCTACATGTCTTTCCTACATAACGTTAAATTTGACCTTGTAGTGTTTTTGATATATTGCCTTAGACCGTTTGGTTTCTAAAGCCAAACATATATTTGCTTAAAATTAATATGCAATGTATGACTTAACTATGTTCTAAAAGATTAATGCAGATAAAACTCATCCAAACCTTTGAAATGTAGCGTATTCACGGGCCGGTTTTAGCCGCGTTCTAAACTTAATGATCATTACTATTGCGACGCTAAACGGCTTTAAAGAAATGGTGAACGTGAAACATTCTATACATAGCGTATGACGTCACTACTTTAAAGTCATTTTGACCGTGTGTTGACGCAACGAACACATAATGGACGCTTATTTACAAAATACTTTGTCTAACTGAAGCAAATTGATACTTAAATGCTTTTTGCAACATTTTGACGAGCTGACAAAGATCAATGTCATTGGAGACAATAAATTATGGTTGTGGATTAATTCATTTTGTGCGTCCAGTGTGTCGCAATGTAAGTTCATTTTGCGGGTCATCTGTCGAAAATATGCGCCAAAACGCACAAATTTGTGCGTCAGGGAAAACCCTGAAGCCATGAATGGGAAAATGGCGGGGTCATGAAATAAGCCGTAGCCAGGCGTGTAGCCCTTCATTCAAATAGTTGCAAGTCAAATAAAGTCAAAAGTTTTATGCAGATTTTTAATCGCGGTTCCGATTAATCATATATACATAATAGCGCATTATGGGAACTATGCATTTAGAAATGGGAATTTTGACACCAATGTCCAAATTTACACCATTCTTCATTATAAGATGTATAACAATTAAGATTAGAAGCATAAGAAACTTTGCTTGACAAAAAGGCAAGATAAAATAAACTACATATCCATACCTCTGTAACTAAAGAAATGATGATGCTGATGACGGTGATGCTGCTACTGCTGCTTCTGCCGATAATGATGACGGTGATACCGATGTTGTTTATGATTATGATGAAAATGGTAATAACGGTTACGGTGATGTTGATACTAATGACAATTATGATGTTGATCGTGACGGCGGTGCTGCTGCTGATGATGATTAGTGGCGATTATACAGGTAATATGGGATCATAATGATGATCATGTGAATTTAATGGCGGTAATGATGATTATTTATTTGATATTTATCATGTAAATGGACGTGATATAAGTTCGTTTTTACGATTGTTTTTCATTTAACTGTCATCGATGATTGTATACGTGCACTATTTGGAAATCTATCGTTATTCAGACGTGGCACATTAGGATTATACCAGTCGTTGGCTCTGAGTGCCGGGGAGGATGTAATTGGTTCTTGATTGGGTTACACCTTGCAATTATGCATAGCATTGTTTGTTTGTTTTATGTTTAGTTGTTTTATTTTTTTTGTGTTATATGAGATATTTACATTCTTTTGGTTAACGTTTAATTTTATTAAGTAGCTTTAATTTGTATCACGCAATGCATTCTTTGTAAATGACAAATACTTTAAACAGTATTCTCACAAAAAAAGATAGGCGAAGTTAATCCGGGAACGGACCATGCAGCTATCAAGTAATTAGCGAAAATTCAAACTCAGGCTGCGACATTGCGCGCGCATACGTGTAAAGTCAGCTGTGTACACACTATCTTCATATGCAAAACGATGAAGACTAAGAATGTCGATCCAATGCGGATGTTAAGCTTTTCATTGGAATTAAAGTTTCGACAGAAAGGCAATTTTATAGTTAAATTGTGTTTTATCGCGCGGAGTGATTTTTAGTGCAGTTTCTGTTTTGACGATACACAATGACTTGGACAACTTGTGCGGTTTCGGAACTGTAATGTACGAGTTTGATTAATACGATTTTTTGATAATAATTAAGATTTTTTTTTTTGTTATTTCTTTCTGCAGATAACACAAAGTAGCACGTTTATGTTGATAAATTGAAACCAGTTATTGTGTTCGTTTAAATTTATTTCGTACAAAGAAACGGTTGGAATGTTACTATAAATAATCAGGTGACCTAGAAACGTTTGAAGCGGTAGTGAAAATAACTCTTCCGTTACTAGCATTCCGATTTTTGCGTTTCTACCGTTTCTAGCGTTCCAAGCGCTCCGGTTATAGCGTTTATACCGTTTACACCGTTTCAAGCGTTTGTAGCGCTCCGTTGCATTTCCATTTCCACTCCGTTCCGTTTCCGTTTCAACAGGAAACGAAAAATGTTTCGTTTCCATTTCCACTCCGTTCCGTTTGTCAATTTCATGATTTTCAGTACTGTAGTAGAAGATGATAGCCTAGCATGACCTGTGGGTGTGATAGCAGTAGATGATAGCCTAGCATTACCTGCTGGTGTGATAGTAGAAGATGATAGCCTAGCATGACCTGTAGGTGTGATAGCAGTAGATGAAAGCCTAGCATGACCTGTGGGTGTGATAGTAGAAGATGAAGCCTAGCATGACCTGCTGGTGTGATAGTAGAAGATGATAGCCTAGCATGACCTGTGGGTGTGATAGTAGAAGATGATAGCCTAGCATGTCCTGTGGGTGTGATGGTAGATGATTGCCTAGTATGACCTGTGGGTGTGATAGTAGAAGATGATGATAGCATAGCATGACCTGTGGGTGTGATAGTAGATGATTGCCTAGCATGACCTGTGGGTGTTATAGTAGAAGATGATAGCCTAGCATGACCTGTATGTGGGATAGTAGATGATTGCCTAGCATGACCTGTGGGTGTTATAGTAGAAGATGATACCCTAGCATGACCTGTATGTGTGATAGTAGATGATTGCCTAGCATGACCTGTAGGCATGATCGCAGTAGATAATAGCCTAGCATGACCTGTAGGTGTTGTAGCAGTTGATGATTGCCCAGCATGACCTGTAGGCGTAAAAGCAGTAGATGATTGCCTAGCTTGACCTTTAGGCATGATAGCAGTAGATAATAGCCTAGCATGACCTGTAGGTGTTGTAGCAGTTGATGATTGCCTAGCATGACCTGTAGGCATGAAAGCAGTAGATAAAAGCCTAGCATGACCTGTAGGTGTTGTAGCAGTTGATGATTGCCCAGCATGACCTGTAGGTGTTGTATCAGTTGATGATTGCCTAGCATGACCTGTAGGCATGAAAGCAGTAGATAAAAGCCTAGCATGACCTGAAGGTGTTGTAGCAGTTGATGATTGCCTAGCATGACCTGTAGGCATGATAGCAGTAGATAATAGCCTAGAATGACCTGTAGGTGTTGTAGCAGTTGATGATTGCCTAGCATGACCTGTAGGCGTAAAAGCAGTAGATGATAGCCTAGCATGACCTGTAGGCGTGGTAGCAGTAAATAATAACTAAGCATGACTTGAATGCATGATGACAGTAGATGTTGACTAAGGATGACCAGCAGGCAGATGGCAGTAGATGATAACTTAGCATGACCTGTAGGTGGGATCGCTGTAGATGATAACTTAGTATGACCTTTAGGCGTGATAGCAGTAGATCACAAATGAGCATAACTTGAAGGCATGATAGCAGTAGATGATAACTTAGCATGAGCTGTAGGGGTGATAACAATAGATGATAACAGAGCATGACCCAGAGGCATGATGGCAGTAGATGATAACTTAGCAGGACCTGTAGGCATTATGGCAGTAGATGATAACAGAGCATGACCCATGGGCATGATGGCAGTAGATGATAACTTAATATGACCTGTAGGCATGATGGCAGTAGATGATAACTTAGCAGGACCTGTAGGCATTATGGCAGTAGATGATAACAGAGCATGACCCATGGGCATGATGGCAGTAGATGATAACAGAGCATGACTGTAGGCATGATGGCAGGAGATGATAACAGAGCATGACTGTAGGCATGATGGCAGGAGATGATAACAGAGCATGACTGTAGGCATGATGGCAGTAGATGATAACTGAGGATAACCTGTAGGCATAATGGCAGGAGATGATAACAGAGCATGGCCCATGGGCATGATGGCAGTAGATAATAACTTAGCAGGACCTGTAGGCATGATGGCAGTAGATGATAACAGAGCATGACTGTAGGCATGATGGCAGTAGATGATAACAGAGCATGACTGTAGGCATGATGGCAGTAGATGATAACTGAGCATGGCCCGTAGGCATGATGGCAGGAGATAATAACAGAGCATGACTGTAGGCATGATGGCAGGAGATGATAACAGAGCATGACTGTAGGCATGATGGCAGGAGATGATAACAGAGCATGACTGTAGGCATGATGGCAGTAGATGATAACTGAGGATGACCTGTAGGCATGATGGCAGTAGATGATAACAGAGCATGTCTCTAGGCATGATGGCAGGAGATGATAACAGAGCATGGCCCATGGGCATGATGGCAGGAGATGATAACTGAGCATGGCCCATAGGCATGATGGCAGTAGATGATAACTGCGCATGGCCCATGGTTATGATGGCAGTAGATGATAACTGAGCATGACCTGTAGGCATGATGGCAGTAGATGTTAACTGAGCATGGCCCATAGGCATAATGGCAGTAGATGTTAACTGGGCATGGCCCATAGTCATGATGGCAGTAGATGTTAACCGAGCATGGCCCATAGGCATGATGGCAGTAGATGTTAACCGAGCATGGCCCATAGGCATGATGGCAGTAGATGTTAACTGAGCATGGCCCATAGGCATGATGGCAGTAGATGTTAACCGAGCATGGCCAATAGGCATGATGGCAGTAGATGATAACTGAGCATGACCCGTAGGCATGATGGCAGTATATGATAACTGAGCATGACCCGTAGGCATGATGGCAGTAGATGATAACTGAGCATAACTCGTAGGCATGATGGCAGTAGATGTTAACTGAACTGACCTGTAGGCATGATGGCAGTAGATGTTAACTGAACATGACCTGTAGGCAAGATGGCAGTAGATGTTAACTGAGCATGACCCATGGGCATGATGGCAGTAGATGATAACTGAGCATGACCCGTAGGCATGATGGCAGTAGATGTTAACTGAGCATGACCCATGGGCATGATGGCAGTAGATGTTAACTGAGGATGGCCTGTAGGCATGATGGCGGTAGATGATAACTGAGCATGACCTGTAGGCATGATGGCAGTAGATGATAACTGAGCATGACTCGTAGGCATGATGGCAGTAGATGATAACAGCATGACTGTAGGCATGATGGCAGTAGATGTTAACTGAGGATGACCTGTAGGCATGATGGCAGTAGATGTTAACTGAGGATGGCCTGTAGGCATGATGGCAGTAGATGATAACAGCATGACTGTAGGCATGATGGCAGTAGATGTTAACTGAGGATGACCTGTAGGCATGATGGCAGTAGATGTTAACTGAGGATGACCTGTAGGCATGATGGCAGTAGATGATAACTGAGCATGACTCGTAGGCATGATGGCAGTAGATGTTAACTGAGGATGGCCTGTAGGCATGATGGCAGTAGATGTTAACTGAGAATGGCCTGTAGGCATGATGGCAGTAGATGTTAACTGAGGATGGCCTGTAGGCATGATGGCAGTAGATGTTAACTGAGGATGACCTGTAGGCATGATGGCAGTAGATGATAACTGAGCATGACTCGTAGGCATGATGGCAGTAGATGTTAACTGAGGATGGCCTGTAGGCATGATGGCAGTAGATGTTAACTGAGAATGGCCTGTAGGCATGATGGCAGTAGATGTTAACTGAGGATGACCTGTAGGCATGATGGCAGTAGATGTTAACTGAGGATGACCTGTAGGCATGATGGCAGTAGATGATAACTGAGCATGACCTAGAGGCATGATGGCAGTAGATGTTAACTGAGGATGACCTGTAGGCATGATGGCAGTAGATGATAACTGAGCATGACCTAGAGGCATGATGGCAGTAGATGTTAACAGCATGACTGTAGGCATGATGGCAGTAGATGTTAACTGAGGATGACCTGTAGGCATGATGGCAGTAGATGATAACTGAGCATGACCTAGAGGCATGATGGCAGTAGATGATAACTGAGCATGACCTAGAGGCATGATGGCAGTAGATGTTAACTGAGGATGACCTAGAGGCATGATGGCAGTAGATGTTAACTGAGAATGACCTGTAGGCATGATGGCAGTAGATGTTAACAGCATGACCTGTAGGCATGATGGCAGTAGATGTTAACTGAGGATGACCTGTAGGCATGATGGCAGTAGATGTTAACAGCATGACCTGTAGGCATGATGGCAGTAGATGTTAACTGAGGATGACCTGTAGGCATGATGGCAGTAGATGTTAACTGAGGATGACCTAGAGGCATGATGGCGGTAGATGTTAACTGAGGATGACCTGTAGGCATGATGGCAGTAGATGTTAACTGAGGATGACCTGTAGGCATGATGGCAGTAGATGTTAACTGAGGATGACCTAGAGGCATGATGGCAGTAGATGTTAACTGAGAATGACCAGGTAGGCATGATGGCAGTAGATGTTAACAGCATGACCTGTAGGCATGATGGCAGTAGAGGTTAACTGAGGATGACCTGTAGGCATGTATGGCAGTAGATTGTTAACAGCATGACTGTAGGCATGATGGCGAATTAGATGTTAACTGAGGATGACCTGTAGGCATGATGGCAGTAGGATTGTTAACTGAGGATGACCTAGAGGCATGATGGCAGTAGATGTTAACTGAGGATGACCTGTAGGCATGATGGCAGTAGATGTTAACTGAGGATGACCTGTAGGCATGATGGCAGTAGATGTTAACTGAGGATGACCTAGAGGCATGATGGCGGTAGATGTTAACTGAGGATGACCTGTAGGCATGATGGCAGTAGATGATAACTGAGGATGACCTGTAGGCATGATGGCAGTAGATGTTAACTGAGGATGGCCTGTAGGCATGATGGCAGTAGATGTTAACTGAGGATGACCTGTAGGCATGATGGCAGAAGATGATAACTGATCATGACCTGTAGGCATGATGTCAGTAGATGTTAACTGAGAATGACCTGTAGGCATGATGGCAGTAGATGTTAACTGGGCATGACCTGTAGGCATGATGGCAGTAGATGTTAACAGCTCTTCTGCCTTTCCTACAATGCCCCAAGAGTTCAACATAGTCAGTAAAGTGCTTGCAGGCAAGCCTCTACATCCAACTTCATCTGGAAAGAGCCAGGTCTGGCACTAACGTTCTTTGCACAGTTGCTGCAGGTTTGTGTTTATGGATCTCTTCTTCCCTGGGACAACCCATCTTGTCCATACCCTCCAGGCTTCCTAACTGTACAGTTTAAACCCTTCTTTCCTCCTCTTTAGCATTCTTGATCTCTTGTTGGATCATAGTTCTTTGCTGTTGCCCTTCTATTTGTCTGTCATAATGTTAACAAAGTTACAAATAAGATAATACCTGAAACCTGCTGTCATTATTAATACTTTATTGCATTAACTTTAATATTCATGCATTTTTGCCATGTATGACAGTTGATGTTTACAAATGGTTGGACCTGACTAGATACAGGCCTATTGTCTGAAGCTGTCCCACTACTATCATAACCTAGACATGATAGAGCCAGAAATGGCAATATGGTGTTAATAAATCATTACTTGACAAATAAGATTTGACAGTCGGATGTTACTGCACAATTTATGTAAATTTCATTAGCTGCATACTGTTGCTGTACAGTCTGTTAAAGGGCTGAGGACCAGATTTAATACTAGTTGGTAGGATTAAAATATGGTAATTAGATTCTAATAATACAAGTATAGCAGTTCTTGTTGTTTGTTCAAATTATGTATTGCGCTCTGAATCTATGATATAAATTATTTAACTATTACAAGTTGAATCAAAATACTTTAAGTTTTTGTTCCAAAAATCAGCAACTGGGGTATTTTTATATATTTCAATTATAACAGAAATATGTCGTGCAGAGAAATAACATAACTGTTAAATTCGAATGTGTCATGGAAAGGGTAGTGACTTTGCTAAGAAAAGATTGGAATAATAACATGGTTGACATTACCTAGCATTGTTGGCAATGGGTTTACCAGAAAGTAGTCTCAAAAGTTAATAAATATGTAGCAAACAGCCATTTTTTCTGTTTTATTTTCTCAAGGTAAAGTAATCATAACATTTTAATTGAGTGTCTGTCAATATATTTAAAAAAGGAAATAGTCTAGGAAATATGTAACAAATTAGACTGCCTATTGTTTCAACTTACATGGAGAGAATACTACATTTAAAACATAATAGCAAAAACAAAAATAATACAATGAAGTGATTAAGTATGTACAAATGTCATGGCCAAGTATTTATAATATTTATTTGTTGAAATTCATTTAATCAAATTAGTGGCATCATGTTGTAAATAATAGTTGAATTACTGTTAATTTAAAAGAAAGGTGGAAAATGGAAATACATTTTTTCAAACAAGATCCAGGTGCATACAAATGTATATTTGTATGATAATCAAACAAATTATGTCCCTTTGATTGTGAAACTTGATTGTGAAACATCATCATGGCAGTCGATAAATTCTTTTGTACATTGTACATAACCTTATACAGTGGATTCAAATGGAGAAAGAACTAACTTTTCATAAAAATAGGGAGATATAAGTGATTTTTTAAATGGATCATTTAACATAACAATTTTATGTTGATGTTCTACATTCTATCCAACACAAGAATTGGTCGATCTCTGTTGTTCATATATAATAACTGTGAATCATTAACTGAGGGATGTGATTTTGACAGTTGATGTGTATGGAGCCATGTCTTCCTGTCTAAATCAGACTGTAGATCAATGTCATATGCATAATATCACTGAGCCTGCTTAGCTTAGACAAAATGTTGTCGACCAGATTTGCCAAGTCGTGCCGAGAACCGGTTGATCAAGATCAGCACTAGTTACTATCTAGTCTTTAGCAATGTGTCCCGACACCTTTGTCTGTTGGTGCAAGGAAAGGACTAAGATGATTATGAGTTAGACAAGTTTTCTACCCTCTAGACACCATCCATCATACAGACCTTTCAGCCCCTGAATTAATACGCTTTACATATCACCAGACACTGTTTTTATTTATTTGATATTGGTCTCTCGTTTTATTTATAGACATATATTTAGTTTGGTATTGATTGCTTGTATCGTTCACCGCAAGCTATTAGGTGCATCTGATGTATGTATATCCCATACATACATAGAGACAGACTAGAGAGAGAGAAATTTATGTAGATGCTACAGAAGATGGAAATCAACTGCTTAGTCTCACAACATGCAGGTTTGCCTCCCTTTGGGCTGAAGAGTTTAATGTAAGTAGGACTTCCAGCTGACCAGTGGCACATCATTCTACCCAGAAATTAGTTCAGGGTCTTCCTTTATGTATAGACTAAATATTTAAAATTTCATTGTTTCCTAAAGTTCACTATAAAACCTCCTTTTCATGTCTCAGGTTCTGTTGTTGGAGGCAGTGTCCTATACGTGAAATATTTTTTCTTTCCATTCTTGAAATGTATTAGTTTTATATGAATACATCTTTTTTAGAATTGTATACTAAGGAAATACTTTTTGGTTTTGTGTGATATATTACAATAATGCAGGTGCTATATTAGTATTACAATAATGTACCAGCATGAAGAAGAAAAATGACCAAAATAATTTTAAAACAAAACTTATCAGCCTTCATGATTTGTCTTAAAAAGTGTGTGAGTTAGTCATGAATTTTACTGTGTATATATTGGGAAATAATGCATGGCACAATCCTTCTGTGTTTATAAAATATCTTTCTTTGCACCGGCCCCAATTCACCTTTCCGCGAGATCTAAAAATAGATATTACACATTGTGTATTAGCATGGAATTAGCCAATCACATCACGTTCATTGACACTTTACCTGCGTTATGCTGATTCTCACTTACACATTGTCCCACAAACAATGATTTTGACAAGCGATTAAGTTTAAATCTGTTTGAGCCTTTGGTTCAATTTAATAGCAGCAGGGTTGTTTGTTGTTTGTGGTTTGCAAGGAATCGTACGTTGCTGTAATCCCTTCTCTGTTTGCATCTTAATTTAGTTTGTTTGATGAGGCTTGTGCATTTCTGCATCGAACAGTAAAATCTCGCTGTTGCCAGCTACAACTTTCTTTCATAATTTTGTGTCATGAATGCATCATTGGGTGAAACTGTCTTAATCTTCATCTAAACATCTCCATCATAAGCTCTTTGCATTTGGGAGATATCAAATTAAAATATTTTTGCGGATCTATACGATAATCTGTAAGATCTGTCACTTGAAACCTGGTTGTTTGTGGGCAAGGGGGCGAAGCTTAAACTCTATTTTTAGACTCGCGGAACGGTGAATTGCTTAAGTGTTAGAGTGTCGGCTAGTGTATCAGGAGGTTGCAGGTTCAAACCCCGGCTTTAAAAGACTTTAAAGTTGGTAGTAGTGGCTTCCTTCTGCAGGGCTTAGGGGACAGCATAATGCCTGACTCGTTGCTGTCAGTATAAGGCACTGACCATATTCAGTCACTAGGCACCTCATAAGTGCCCCTGTGCTATAATGATAGAAATGTCACTGACAGTATCGGCAAAAATGCCGGCAAATCCAAATCCAATCCTTTCTTTGCATATGTTAGAATGTGGCTTAATGATATAAAAACCTTGATGTCATTTCACAGTACAAAAACTAAAAACTTTGTTCAGACTGTGATATCGCCATATGACTGCATGTAGGTACATGGATCAGGCCTTGATTTCAACTTCTGGTCTGCTTAGCACAAAGTATTGATCAGTCTTAGACAAATAGATGAACTTGCTTGGAGCTGTCTGATCATGATCTACCCTTGCCACGCGTCTTCTTGCCTTTGCATGTAGTTGTAAACTAAGAACTAGTTATAATTTGTGTAATAATTTGTACTGCTCATCAACAAATGTAGCATTATAAGGGTTAAGTAATGAGTTGGTGATTAAAGTCAACATTTCAGGGGATCTCGAGGGAGAAGTGAACCCAGTTGACGTCTTCTTTTAAGAGCCAAGATCTGCTGGAGCACCCCTCAGGGATGTCTTTGATGGAGTAGTTGGCAAAAATAAACCATGCAAATACAATATCCATTTAAAAGGATTAACAAATAAACTAATCTGATTTTGTGACATTTTATCTTGAAACTTGGACTAAAAATGCACATGACAAAAACATATTTACTGCTTTGAGAAGAAATGACAATACATTAATATATTTATTTCACTTTTTGTGTAAAAACCTCTTATTAAACATTTTTGATAACACTTTTTCTTGAGATAACATCAGGACATGTGTTGAACGATTTGCATGTTTCAGCTTAATATCTTGCTCACGCGTGCATACATTGGAATGAAGTTTTATATGTCTTGTAGTAGTCATACCAACTGATTTAATCATGTTTGATAGATCCATGTTGGTTTTGTCAGTCTTGTGGTATCATGCTTTTTACTAATCCAAGGCTGTCCTGTGATAGTTCTCTTTGAGATCAGACAAGAAGCAGCCAGAAGTTTAGTTTATATTGTCCAAAATTCAAAGTATATATCCCACTATTCATTTCAATTGCATCCTAAATATATTTATAATTCCAGCTTTTTTTTCTTTTTTTTTTTTTAAATTTAATTTTTTTTTTTTTCTTGTTTTATAAAAATATCCTGTTGTTATCACCTCTGAATGGCGCCATCTGGAATGCTTTTTGACAGCTTGTTCAGACATTGTTTCACCTGAAGTAGACAGGTCCCTAGCTGTTATTTATGTTGTGTTTACTTTGAACCTGCTGAATATGAATTGTCCAAGCTTAGGCAAATAGTGTAGATCCTGACATTCTAGAACCTTCGGATCTGTATCTGAATACTTGGCTACTAGACTTGTCATACATTTGGTAACCTAAACATTTTAAAGTTAGCAAATGACTGAGAATTTAGTATTAGTTATAAACACAGGTAGCATGATAAGTGGTAGCTATTATTTATGTTGCATTCATAGTCATCCATACAACAGTTCCATGGTCCCTGAAGAGAACACACTTACCTGTCCAAAACGCTGCAAACTCATTAGTCAGGCCCTTAGCTTGCTGTGTTTTTGGAATGTCCTTCAGGCTTACAAAAAAGTAAAGTTTTTAGTTTAGTTCAGCAGGCTCGCTACATTTGTCTTTTTTTTTTTTTTTTGCTGCATTAGAGATTTTTTACTAAAAAAAATTACTGAAAACATTGCAATAACAACAAAAAAATCGAGCCAAATATGTTACAAATAAGCACTTAGCACATGCCACCCTGATAAGACCTAGTGTACACGTAGCACATGCCACCCTGATAAGACCCAGTGTACATGTAGCACATGCCACCCTGATAAGACCCAGTGTACACTTAGCACATGCCATCCTGATAAGACCCGATGTACACCTAGCACATGCCACCCTGATAAGACCCAGTATACACTTAGCACATGCCACCCTGATAAGACCCAGTGTACACTTAGCATATGCCACCCTGATAAGACCCAGTATACACTTAGCACATGCCACCCTGATAAGACCCAGTGTACACGTAGCACATGCCACCCTGATAAGACCCAGTATAAACCTAGCACATGCCACCCTGATAAGACCCAGTGTACACTTAGCACATGCCACCCTGAAAAGACCCAGTGTACACGTAGCACATGCCACCCTGATAAGACCCAGTGTACATGTAGCACGTGCCACCCTGAAAAGACCAAGTGTACACGTAGCACATGCCACCCTGATAAGACTCAGTGTACACGTAGCACATGCCACCCTGAAAAGACCCAGTGTACACTTAGCATATGCCACCCTGATAAGACCCAGTGTACACTTAGCATATGCCACCCTGATAAGACCCAGTGTACACTTAGCACATGCCACCCTGAAAGGACCTAGTGTACACTTAGCACATGCCACCCTGAAAAGACCCAGTGTACACATAGCACATGCCACCCTGATAAGACCCAGTGTACATGTAGCATGTGCCACCCTGATAAGACCCAGTATACACGTAGCACATGCCACCCTGAAAAGACCCAGTGTACACTTAGCATATGCCACCCTGATAAGACCCAGTGTACACTTAGCATATGCCACCCTGAAAAGACCCAGTGTACACATAGCACATGCCACCCTGATAAGACCTAGTATACACGTAGCACATGCCACCCTGATAAGACCCAGTATACACGTAGCACATGCCACCCTGAAAAGACCCAGTGTACACTTAGCATATGCCACCCTGATAAGACCCAGTGTACACTTAGCATATGCCACCCTGATAAGACCCAGTGTACACTTAGCACATGCCACCCTGAAAAGACCCAGTGTACACTTAGCACATGCCACCCTGATAAGACCCAGTGTACACTTAGCATATGCCACCTTGATAAGACCCAGTGTACACGTAGCACATGCCACCCTGATAAGACCCAGTGTACATGTAGCACATGCCACCCTGATAAGACCCAGTGTACACGTAGCACATGCCACCCTGATAAGACCCAGTGTACATATACTTATTATTAATGTAAAGTTGACTGTCTTAGAAATCATTAATCCTGAAGGTTAAGAAACGTATCTTGAACATTGATTCCTTGGAAAACTCTTAGTTACAATGTTTTTAAACATATATATTTTTAATATAGACGAAAGAATTTAGAGCCTTTGAATTTTGCTAGTTATGTTGCTCCCTCCAAACACAGTATAAATTAATTCATATAATTGTTAACAACATTGCAACATGGCATGAGCGTATTGTCGTACACCTGTGCTTATGTCACTTTATGATCTATACAATCTAAGCTGGCTACATTACGCAATATGGGGTGTGGGGTGTGGTGGTGGCAGTTACCAGGGTAAAAAAAATGGTGAATCTTGCATGATACTGACTTAAATATTCTGGCACCTTAGCCAATCAGAAGAAATCTTCATAAGTAATATAATAAAATTATTTCATAAACCTTTATAAGCATTTTTCCTTATTACCATATTGACTTGAAGGAAAATGGCCATCAACTTTTATTTCAGCCATTTCACATTCTTAGTTTTATGTCAACAAGTCATATTGCTAGATTTTGCACACAAAAATACAAATTCCTATTTAACATTATTTGCTTTGTAAATGCTTTTGAAAATATATTTTTTGAAAATTAAAACAGTTTTTCTGAAATGTCCATGGTTTGTTTTATATTTCTTATGCCATAATGACAATTTGTTTATTATGAAATTAAAGGTAAATTTATTTAAAATAATCTGTTAATTGGAAAAAATGTTTTTAATAACATTACAGAAGGAGTATACTAAGCCTAAGGTATTTTTTTAAGAATATTTAAACATGGAAATATAATATTATCTTATTCATACAGTAAAATGTCAGTGTCTGTTTTTTTTACAAATTACAAAAAACACACCAATAAAAAACAAAAAAAAACAATAAAATGTTGTCTATAGTTTTATGTTTGTGTCATTTAAAGAAGTAAAAGTATCTATGATTGTGTTTTTGAAATTGATGTTTAAAGTTATAACAAAATAAGGTACTTTTTGAAAATTTATTAGTGTCATAGTTTTAAGGAGTCATAGTCATCAGGTGAGCGATTAAGGGCCATCATTGCCCTCTTGTTTAAAAAAAAAAATAAACAGCTCATGTACAAATTATATGAAATTAGTATTTTATAGAGCATGCTGTTTTTACATAGTTCCTTATCACTGATTTTTTTATTTACAAGTCTGCCCACTAACAAAGCTTCTAAATAGAAATATTTGGTACTATAAGATAAGTAAACAGAACTTGTTGTTTGTTTTGCTTCTCGGCAGGGAGAAGAAAGTAAATTGATTGTTTGTTAAATACATGAATAGTTGAATGATTATGAAATCTGATAGTGCCTACTATATTTTCCTTATACCTGCTGAAAGCCAGTTTATAGGTGTAAGAAAATACTATAGATCCATATCAGTCGGACCTTTTTGATCAGGATATGCAGAACATGCTGTCACTAGCATTATGTCTATTTGCCGTTGCATATATTTTAAACAAGCAGGTAATTAAACACATGTAATTTTAAGGAAACAGGTAGAAATTGTATGGGCCACTTACGTAAACAGCAGAGAAAGTGTGTAAAGAATGTACAAGGTAAGGAGAGGATGGAAAGTGGTGAGGTAGGGGTGATGTAAAGAGGACCATTGTTTAGAAAATAATCGAGTAGTTTCAACAACTCCAGGGTCAATGCGGGCTATTGAACATAAATTAGAAAGCTGAGATGGGGTTAAATGTATGGTTAAGAATAAAGCTGAATAATAAGAAGAATTTGTATTCATAAACATTTTATACAATCTATAGGGGTAAACATGGAGAGTATGTTTGTGATCATATATCTGGAGTACCTAAGGGGTCAAAGGTTAGCTCCTAACATGCTTATCATAATTTGATCAGGCTATAGCAAGCAGTGTTGGTCCAGATCAGCTGCTGGGAGCTGTCTGAACATAAAATACCCTATTATTTTACTCCTTAGTCTATATCCATGTTCACTTACCTGTGCATAAAGTTATAAGCAAGTACCGGTAACTAAGAAGTTTGATGAATATTTTTAAACGATGATTATGTTCTAAGGGTTGAGGGCTGAACTGCAGAGTTATGCAATTGTGATGAATAAATAGGGTAATGGGACATATGATAGAAGAATAATGTATATAACTGCTTTCATCAAATTGTGTGAAGTTGGGTTTCTGTGAGTGGTGATTATGATAAGATTTAAAACAAGCAGATTTTAAGAAGCGATCCTAAGTTGGTCACTTATATTCCTATCTATAACTATGTTTAAGAAGATTCCTCCAATGCAATATGCAATGCTAGAACCATTACTTCGATCAAAGTTATAACTACTTTTTTATCTTTCATTGTTGACAATAAAACTATAACCAGATTGTTAAAAAATGCATCCTTTTATATGAACCAAAACAATTTATCCCATATCATAAAAATATATTCCTTAGTTATAACTGAATCCTAATAAAGTGTCAGTTATGTATGCAAACATACAAACTTAAGTCTTCTAGTAGTCTGAACAGAAATATGGAAAATCTATAAATAAAATTGAATTGTGATGCAGTCTCAATGCTGATTCATGAAATATGGGCCTTACTCATGCATGTTCCAAGTTTGATAGAAGCCCTGATCTATAACACACTTTAAAGCTGGTCTGTGATGGGCATATAAAATATATGAATAAATATTTATACCATCCCTGTTGCTGTGAGTGTCTGTTTTAGGCTGCTCTCCATGGTAATGAGCCATCAGGAGAAACTGTCACTACAATGTTGTCAGCCCAAGTGCATTCATGTTTATTTGATGAATATGGATTAAAAATGGGGAATTCTTTTATGTGATGTCTTGGAGAAAAAGCGACATTATCTGAGACAAGAAATAATGCACCAATATGTGTTTATGAGTGTGCTTTAAAGCAGCAAAAGTAAGGTTTAATGCTATTTCTTTAAACTGTGAATTGTTGTAAAAATATTTTTAGGTCATACTTACTTTTGTGAAGCATCAGCATTTGCGCAAAACATTAAACAACTCTATGGCACAAAGAGTGACTTAAGTAATAGTGAATGACCCCCAACCCCACTGCCACACCACCACTGCCACTACCACCACCACTATGGGTTTAAGTTAAAAGGGTGCATACACTGTGACCATAAACTTTTAAGGTTTCATTTATCAACTATTTGTTCATTTCCTTTTGTCAACATTTCCAGCAGACAATTTCAATAATTACTATTAAAGAAATAAGAAAATTAAACCTGGAAGAAATGGAGATGTTCACATATTTAGCATTAATGAGTGCGACAATAAAAACTTTAAAACCAATGATAGAACACAAATACGGCAACCAGTGGCATCATTCTATTCCATGTCTTCACACAGCAGAATGTATTGTCAAACAAACTTTTCTCTATAATTATACCCCCACCTCAAAATGTGTGGGGGGCTATAATGGATTTGCGTCCGTCCGTCCGTCTGTCTCCATTATCGTGTCCGCTCTATAAATCCTATACCAATTGAAGGATTTTCTTCAAACTTGGCTGAAATGTTCACCTCAACAATGGGATGTGCAGAACCCATGTTGCCCATGTGTCAGCTCAAGGTCAAGGTCACAATTGAACGTCAAATATCAAACAATCAAATATAAGACATTATGTCGTGTCCGCTTTGTAAGTCCTAAACTAATTGAAAGATTTTCTTTAATCTTGGCTCAAATGTTCACCTCGACAAGGGGATGTGCAGAACCCATGTTACTCTTTTGCCGGCTTAAGGTCAAGGTCACACTTGAAGGTCAAAAATTGAATTGATTCTTAAATTTTAACATGTATTTAAATATTTCTGAAACTAGAAAAAGTATTTGCTTGAAACTTAAAATATATATGAAGTGTCACAATTAGGATATGCAGGTCAAGTTTCGTAACTCTGTATTGCATTTTGACAAAGTTATGCCCCTTTTTAAGTCTTTAAATTTACATACAATCAAGTATTAGACAATATGTCTTGTCCGCTCTATAAATCCTATACTAATGGAAGAATTTTCTTCAAACTTTAATGTTCAACTCAACAAGGTTATGTGCAGAACCCATGTTACCTTTGTGCCGGCTTAAGGTCAGGGTCACACTTGAAGGTCAAAATTGACTTAGAAAATGTTCTTAAATTTTAACATGTACTTGAATATTTCTGAAATTAGCACAGGTATTTGCTTGAAACTTAAAAGATATATGACGTATCACAAGTAAGATATGCAGGTCAAGTTTCATAACTCTGTATTGCATTTTGACAAAGTTATGCCCCTTTTTAAGTATTTTAATTTACTTACAATCAATACTAGACAATATGTCATGTCTGCCCTATAAATTCCATACTAATGTAAGGATTTTCTTCAAACTTGACTCAAATGTTCAACCCAACTGGGCAATGTGCAGAACCCATCTTACCCTTGTACCAGCTTTGTCAAGGACATTGGTGGAGATTGGTGGGGGTATGAATCGCATTCAGCGATAGTTCTAGTTAATCTTGTCCTCATATCCAACTAAACATAAAACAGAAAATGTTCCATGGAAAATAAACAAACAACATTCTATGTTTTCTCTTGACTCTGTTGATAATTTCATTGTGGTCTATTGTTAATATTTTAATTTGGACAGGCTTAATTAGGGGACTTCAGATTTCTAAGCACTTTGATTAGGTCATGTTTAAAGACAAGAACAAAACTTATAAATATATCCAAAATAGAGCATTAGTCAATGATTACTGCAGAATTTGTATATTTTATAAAAATCTATTTACATGAAATTAACTGTTTTGTTTTTTGTTTGTGTGTGTGTGTGTTGTTTTTTGTTTTATTTAAAAGTCTTTTTTTTATATAACAAGCCTTTGTTTAAGGTTGTCATTTGGCCTGCATGTACACATTTTAGACAACTGTTCTGCACAACATACATACAAGACAAATGTTTACACTAAAAAAAAAGTCATTACAATCTACAACAGATTTCTCAGTTGATAAACAAATACATCATTTTGTTATGCTTTGTAATAAAAGTAGTTGTAGCATAATAAATTTACAGTAATAATTATGCAATTTACTCTCCCTTTTGTAATATATACAAACATTCACATACATACACAAAACACAAATAAATCATAAAAGCACAAAATGCAAAAAATTTCATGTGCAGGGTGCTTCTAAATAGGATATGTGAGTAAAAGTAAATAAATTGAACGGAATGATTGATAGCATGCAATAATTACTTTCATTAATCACAGAGATAAAACACTCTATTGTCTAAATCTTGCAGGTAGACAGGTGTGCATAAGTTATACACAGTCATGATTAAGTATACCAAGGACATATCAGTAAGACTGATAAACAAGGGGTTTAGCATGCCCTGCCATAGTTTTTTTTCCAGGCTGAAATAGATCTTGTTTGTTTTTTACTCTAAATTTTTTTTTTTTTTTTTAAATCAACGACAAAAAGCAAAACAACAAAAACAACAATAAAAACTTAGGCCATTTTGGGAGATTGTATTAGGTATTCTTGTGCAAGCATTATTTCAACTTTATAACAATAATGTAGCAAAAATACAAGATATTACCCCAGCAGGATATATACTTGAGGAATCCTTAGATTTTGTCATCTTCACTACTGCATCTGATTTTTTTGCCTTATATATGTTTTTAACCATTTGTTGGAGGCTAATGTATCTTCGATTCTTAATTGGAATGCAATCATTTTTGTGCTCAGTTGTGCTCAGTTGTGCTCAAGGTCAAGGGGAGCTTTTGTAATACCGCTTCATCCGGCGTTCTTCAACATTTTAGCTTGTGAACACACTGGAGGCCACAGTTATTATCTAATCTTCATCAAACTTGGTCAGAATGTTTGTCTGCATGAAATGGATGAGTTCATTTTTGGGTCACCTGGGGTCAAAAAATAGGTCACTAGATAAAATTTTAGGAAAAACTTGTGAACACACTAGAGACCACATTTATAGCCAAATCTTCATCAAACTTGGTCAGATTGTTTGTCTGCATGATATCTTGGATGGTTCCTTATTGGGTCACTTGGGGTCAAAAAGTAGGTCACTAGGTCATGCTTTAGAAAAACCTTGTGAAAACACTTAAGAGGCCTTATTGATGGCCCAATCTTCACCAGACTTGGCCAGCATGTTTGCCAGTATGAAATCTTGCATATGTTTTGAAGTGGGTCATGTGGATTCAGTAGGTTAGTTGGTAAAATTCTAGAAAATGTTATCAACCCAGTGGCCAAACTAATGGTCCAATTTTCAACAAAGATTTCTAAAGTAAATAACTCTTAATTACTTGATGCCAGATTTGAGCGTACTAAATGCCTGTGTCATCAGGTGAGCAATTAAGGGCCATTATGGCCCTCTTGTTTTTTATTGCTATAGATTGTGATAAGCAAGGCACACAAACTACATATTGTGCATGCCCTGTTTATTTAAATTCTAATTCTGCATAGAGAATTATTGTAAAGCAGGCTCTGAAGAGAAATATCTAACCCTTTTATAGAAAAACAATTAGATTGCATTAGGTAGTGCTTAACTGGAGAATGAAGCTTTTAGACTTGTATTCCTACTTAACTAAATCTCCTTTTGTGGTTTAAAATTAGTAAATTATGTCTTTCACAAAAGATATCCTAAAGTCTCAGCCTGCTTATCCCAAATTTGTCAGCCAGGACCCACTGGGAACTGTCGGGTCAGGATCTGCACTATTTGCTGCAGAATTTAGCAATAATCACCTTTACAGCTCGATGTAAGACAGTGACTAAGAATTGGTAGTGTAGGGGTTCATCACATTATTCAGTCTATTTTCAGTTTAGTTTTAAAATGGACCTTTAATCTACCAGCAAACTGCTTGCCTAAGTGTTTCCGTGCCTGTACAATAATTCCCTAACATTACCTAGCCTCAATTTCAAACTCCAGCACCAGGTCACTGTGATAAAGACAAACAGCATTTTTTGAAGCAGTTTTGAGTCACAAGTAATTACAATTTAATTAAGATCTAATTTTGAAGCTGCCAGTGTTTATATTGAAAGAGGTTGTCAGAAGAAGAAATATCTGCAATTTCCTTTCCAGTTGCTTTCTAATTAGCAGGATTTACTGCAAGTTTACAGCATTTTCTATTAACAGGTCCAAAGTCACTATAACTTTACCGTATACCTCTTGTTAAATGCACTGCATGTCATAATATATACTGGTAATATAATTTATTTTACTTTTCTTAATACATGTATCAAATTAATAGTTGGTTGCTGCAGGCGTAATGTCATAAATGTCATAAAATCAATATTTTAAAAAGAAAAACACTATTTATTGTTATTTTAAAAGAAAATGGTTTTACATGCAGTCAAATGCTCACTAGTTTATGTTTAGAACATAAGTAACCAGGTTTATATATCATACATAAAAAAAAACTTATTTTGAATTATTTTGCAATATTTGACACTTTTTTCTTTTATGGGTTATTTGTTGATCAGACTTATACCAGATTTTAACATTTGTCCACCTATTCTATTGAGCTTTCAAAAAATACCAAAAAGCACACAAGCAACACATTTGTGGGTATTTTATCTTAACCTCTGTAGACATAGAAACTGACATTTTATAACAAAAAAACATTATACTTTATTTGTTTTTGTCCCAACAATGTGTAAACCAGTGAGTTAATTATTAATTTCATAAAAAAAAAGAAGTTCTTTAATGAATTCTTGTGCAAGTGGGCATTCCAGAAAGAAGTGTGTGGCTGTTGAATCCTACTGAATTTCCCTGGGTGTTTGCAATTATTTTTGAGCTTTTTGGACACTTACCTTAAATCTATAAGCAAAAACATGTCTCAAACAAATGAAAATGATCTAAATACAAAGCCAGAATATCATTTTGTTTGCTCAAATGCTTTATGAATGTTGATCACAGTGTATGCAAATTAATCTTGAGGCCCATTGGGACAACAGCCAGCAGTCATTAAAGTCAGCAAAAAGAAGTTCAGTCCTTCATTACATCAGACCAAGTTCTAAAGCAAAGAAATAGCCACATGACAACAACACACAGGAACAGATTCTTGAAGAAAATAGTGGAAACTTCCTCAAGCTGAAAAATGTTTCTATTACAAGCTTTAAAGGCGACAGATTGCATGATACTAACTAATAAGGTGTTTATAATGACAGGGGAGTGATTCCATGTACAAACGTGTAATATCCTACTTTATTGTTATGTTATTTGCTGTTATCTGACTTTTATGACCAGTTCTGGGGAGAAGTTATTAAATGGCAGTAAAGTCATGAAGAACCTCACTGAATCAGTTAATTAAATCAGTGCTATAAGCAGGCTGATAGAGTTATGCTGCACAATACTGCACATCTTTTTATTATGGTGGCTGGAACTGCAGACAGATCTTTGTAAGCTCAATTTTTCTTGGAACAAGGAATACTTATCCAGGGTTGCTACTGTAGCTGATCATGCCTGATACCTTGGACAATGTAAATTTCCATAATATAAAACAAGCATGCTTACATAGAAATATTGTGAGCTATATCATCCTGGTTCAAATTAGAAAAAAACAGATACACATATATGCAGGTTAAAGTTTTGTGTCCAAATATCTCAGTAGTAAAAATATTTATATGTAGCTACCTTTTACCAAACCTACTGATAGACTTAACTTCAATAGTTCTATGTTGTATATTGTAAACAATGTAGCCAGATTTAAAGAACATTGTTAGGTTCTCCTAGGACAGATTAGAAAGATAGGCCAGAGAGATGCCAGCTTGGGCTTTTTATGGTTGAGTGGGTAGAGTTGCCATCTTGGGCTCCTGTGGTCAAATGGGTAGAGTTGCCCTCTTGGGCTCCTGTGGTCAAGTGGGTAGAGTTTCCATCTTGTGGCTCACATTGTCGAGTGGGTTGAGTCACTGGCTTGGGGCTGCTGTGGCCAAGTGGGTAAAGTTGCCATCTTGGGGCTCACATTGTCAAGTGGGTTGAGTCACTGGCTTGGGGCTGCTGTGGCCAAGTGGGTAAAGTTGCCATCTTGGGCTTCTGTGGTCAAGTGGGTAGAGTTGCCATCTTGGGGCTCACATTGTCGAGTGGGTTGAGTCACTGGCTTGGGGCTCCTCTGGTCAAGTGGGTAGAGTTGCCATCTTGGGGCTCACATTGTTGAGTGGGTTGAGTCACTGGCTTGGGCTGCTGTGGCCAAGTGGGTAGAGTTGTTGGCTTAGGGCTCCTTTGGTCGATTGGGTTGAGTTGCTTGCTTGGAGCTCCTGTGGTCAAATAGGTAGAGTGGCAAGCTTGGGACTCCCATGGTCAATCAGGTTGACTCGTAGGCTTGAGACTTCCGTGGATAAGTGGGTAGAGTTGCCAGCTTGGGGCTGCCATTGTCAAGTGGGTTGCATCACTGACTTGGGGCTCCTTTGGTCAAGTGGGTTGAGTTGCCAGCTCGGGACTGCCATGTTCATTTCGGTAAAGTTGCCATCTAGGGACTCCGTTGGTTGAATTGGTTTAGTCGCTGGCTATGGGCTCCTGTGGCAGGGTGACTAGAGTTGATGGCTTAGTGCCACCATGTAGAGCTCCCAGCTCTGGGTCCCCCGAGTGGGTACAGTCACCATCTGGAGGCTCCTATAGTCTAGTGGGAAGAGTCACCATCTTGAGGCTCCTGTAGTCTTGTGGATAGAGTCACCATCTGGAGGCACCTTTAGTCTATTGGGTAGAGTCACAATCTTGAGGCTCCTGTAGTCTAGTGGGAAGAGTCACCATCTTGAGGCTCCTGTAGTCTAGTGGGAAGAGTCATCAACTTGAGGCTCCTTTAGTCTAATGGGTAGAGTCACCATCTAGAGGCTCCTTTAGTCTAGTGGGTAGAGTCACCATCATTCTGCAGGCTCCTTAAGTCTAGTGGGTAGAGTCACCATTTTTAGGCTCCTCTAGTCTAGTGGGTAGAGTCACTCACGGCTCATATAGTCTAGTGGGAAGAGTCACTATTTGGAGGCTCCTTTAGTCTAGTGGGTAGAGTCACTCGCGGCTCCTATAGTCTAGTGGGAAGAGTCACCATCTGGAGGCTTTTCTAGTCAAGTGGGTAGAGTCACTCGCAGCTCCTATAGTCTAGTGGGTAGAGTCACCATCTGGAGGCTCCTTAAGTCTAGTGGGTAGAGTCACTCGTGGCTTCTATAGTCTAGTGGGAAGAGTCACCATCTGGAGGCTCCTTTAGTCTAGTGGGTAGAGTCACTCGCGGCTCCTATAGTCTAGTGGGAAGAGTCACCATCTGGAGGCTTCTATAGTCTAGTGGGTAGAGTCACCATCTGGAGGCTTCTATAGTCTAGTGGGTAGAGTCACAGCTGTAGGGTTTCCGTGGTTGAGTGGTTTTTAATACCTTTGACAGGTAAACACTTCCATGAGATCTTCCAGCTGACCTCTTGTGTTCCATTGTTCTAACTTGATACAGTCAACTCTCGTTATTTCAAAATCGGTTATCTCAAATTTCCGGTTATGTCAAACTGTTTTCTACGGTCCCGTTTTTTTCCCTATAGTTTCTATATAGTTCGACTCCGCTTAACTCAAATTCGGATGTGTCAAATTATCGGATATATCAAACTAAATTCTTTGTCCCCACACGTATAAAACTGTTGAAATCAGTTGGTCTATCTCAAACTTCAAATTGCTATAAGATGCAAAATGGCAACAATAGTGATTTCACACCTACCGTGAAACTCGCGAAGATTTGGGCGCGAGTTTTATTGCCAATTATCGGCAATCAGGATGTCACGTAATTTAGAGAAGAGGTTAATTGATTATTATTTAATTAGCTGATTTAATGAACAACAATTTTGTTAATCAATTAAAGCTGATTAAAGTGTTTCAGTTTGTACTTGTTGTTGTAACAGTTTTTGAGAACTTGCTGACACAGCCTTCTCAACTTGTAAATAAAGTGAGAGGTCACGTTACTTACAATAAAAAGAAAAATATTAAATTACATTGTAAAAAAAATCTAATAACACTTTAAACATGCAAAACCACACAAACTTGCAGAAACTTAGTTTACAGTGGCAAATATAACAAGGAATTTCAGTCATTACCAGTCATCGTGTAGCAGGTAAGATTTTTAAGATTTACACAAACTATCCTTAAATTCGGATAACTCAAACTTCGGATATCTCAAACTATTTTCTATGGTCCCTTGAAATTTGAGATAACAAGAGTCGACTGTATTAGTCTGAGTTCCTTCTTGACCAATAATAGCTGGATATCGCTATTATAATATTAAATGTGTTGCTGAATTGTATTTTCTTGTATATCTTCTTGTAGCTGACAGTTTTACTGCTGTTGGTACTACTTCTGTACCATTTCACTTCCCTTTCCTTTCCACCGTTGGTCTCTATTCTTATTGTCACCAAGAAATCACAAAATGATGTTTTTTTTATACCTCCGGTATGATAAAGTTCCATCTTTTAAGACTGTTGCAAGTTCTTTTGTAAACATATTTTGACTGCATGTTCAAATCTTCTTGGCTAATTCCAACCCTCATGATGATATTTAAAATAACTCTTTATATTTTATTCCTTTGCTATATGCAAATGTAGTCTTGCCCACATTTTGATAATTACCAATAAATATAACGTATGATAATCTTCAACTTGGCAGTTGTTGTTTCATCGTCAAAGACGAGGATTTATGACTTGTTTCAGACTGGTTGTTCAGAAATCATTGAATGTTAATGGTGCCGTCACATGATTTATTATCTTAATCTTCCTCTGAATCATTTGTCCCGGAAAACATTAGTCCTGGCGCTCTAATCTGATCATAGAGATGGGACTGGCTTAGAGACTGCAACAGTACCGGGGAACACCACCAGTCTATTGCTTTGGAGAGCAGTCTTAATGTTACTTACATAAAGTTTACACAGGTCTTAGTACAACCAATGCTAAATTCTTAGTTGTTTTCAAACCTTTTTCTGCATAGATAAATAAATGGCTGTTGAACAAGACTATAAAGCAGCCAGTAACTTGAACCGGTAGCTGTCAGATCTGGATCTTGACTATATGCCAGGCCTGATTTATGCTCAAATAGAACGGTCAGAGTAAGGGTGATATCTTTTTTAATTTAAAAATTTAAGATCCAATGGCCTGTTAAAGTTTTTTTATTACTATTATTTAAAGTCTTTATGGGGATCACTTTTTATATATATATACATATTTTATAATAATTCCACTTCCTAAATCAGACACAATTGCTAGTCAGTTAGTAACTAACTAGAAGAATGTATTGTAAATACTTTTGTAGTAACTGCAGAGGATAATATATCATTAATACTCTGTTAGTAACTACCTAGGAGACTGTATTGTAAATACTCCAGTAGTAACTGCCTAGGAGAATGTATTGTAAATACTCCAGTAGTGACTACCTAGGAGAATGTATTGTAAATACTCCAGTAGTAACTACCTAGGAGAATGTATTGTAAATACTTTTGTAGTAACTGCAGAGGATAATATATCATTAATACTCTGTTAGTAACTACCTAGGAGAATGTATTGTAAATACTCCAGTAGTAACTGCCTAGGAGGATGTATTGTAAATACTCCATTAGTAACTACCTAGAAGAATGTATTGTAAATACTCCAGTAGTAACTACCTAGAAGAATGTATTGTAAATACTCCAGTAGTGACTACCTAGGAGTATGTATTGTAAATACTCCAGTAGTGACTACCTAGGAGAATGTATTGTAAAAACTCCAGTAATAACTACCTAGAAGAATGTATTGTAAATACTCCAGTAGTAACTACCTAGGAGAATGTATTGTAAATACTCCAGTATTAACTACCTAGGAGAATGTATTGTAAATACTCCAGTAATAACTACCTAGGAGAATGTATTGTAAGTACTTCAGTAGTGACTACTGTAACGACCGCAGGGGTAGAAATATAAGCGCTTCAAACCAGCCTCGCTGCTGGGTTAACTCTTTAGCGATGCGGTTTAAGTGGCTTCCCGATTTGCGCGGTTAAGCAACGGTTACCGTTGTCGGTGTACGGATGGGTGACCGTTGGGGAGCGCCGGCCTGCGTTACATTGGTGGCAGCGGTGGGATAGTCAACTGCCGGACTGGAGTTGCGTGCCCACGGAACTTCCCAGGCCAAGTCTCGGGACGAGACTTCTCGGAGGGGGGAGTAATGTAACGACCGCAGGGGTAGAAATATAAGTGCTTCAAACCAGCCTCGCTGCTGGGTTAACTCTTTAGCGACGCGGTTTAAGAGGCTTCCCGATTTGCGCGGTTAAGCAACGGTTACCGTGGTCGGTGTACGGATGGGTGACCGTTGGGGAGCGCCGGCCTGTGTTACACTACCTTGGAGAATGTATTGTAAATACTCCAGTAGTAACTACCTAAGAGAATGTATTGTAAATACTCCAGTAGTAACTACCTAAGAGAATGTATTGTAAATACTCCAGTAGTAACTACCTAGGAGAATGTATTGTAAATACTCCAGTAGTAACTACCTAGGAGAATGTATTGTAAATACTCCAGTATTAACTACCTAGGAAAATGTATTGAAAATACTCCAGTAGTAACTACCTAGGAGAATGTATTGTAAATACTCCAGTATTAACTACCTAGAAGAATGTATTGTAAATACTCCAGTAGTAACTACCTAGGAGAATGTATTGTAAATACTCCAGTAGTAACTACCTAGGAGAATGTATTGTAAATACTCCAGTAGTAACTACCTAGGAGAATGTATTGTAAATACTCAAGTAGTAACTACCTAGGAGAATGTATTGTAAATACTCCAGTAGTAACTACCTAGGAAAATGTATTGTAAATACTCCAGTACTAACTACCTAGGAAAATGTATTTTAAATACTCCAGTATTAACTGCCTAGGAGAATGTATTGTAAATACTCCAGTATTAACTGCCTAGGAGAATGTATTGTAAATACTCCAGTATTAACTACCTAGGAAAATGTATTGTAAATACTCCAGTAGTAACTCCCTAGGAGAATGTATTGTAAATACTCCAGTATTAACTGCCTAGGAGAATGTATTGTAAATACTCCAGTATTAACTACCTGTTTAAGCAATGCTAGAAGTATCACTTAAGCTAATTGTTGCAATACTAAAGTAGAGTTTAATGTCTGTATGGATATCCTGCAATTGGTCCTACCCAAGAAATATCACCTATCTAGTGATTAAACCTTTGATTCTCCCATTTGAAGTTGAATAAATGCCTTGATGAGCTGACAATGGACCCTCCTTGAGAGATCATTTATGTCATTCTGGAATTAACTCATATTTTAACATTTTAACATTAGAAGCTTACTTTACTACAAATCCATTTTCTGTTTCAAATGTACCAGCATGATTTGCTGGGTTACTTGAAAACATATGAACACTAGCATGTTTAATTCAGGCAAATCTCAAAGATAACTGAATGTACAGAGTATAAAAATAGTAAACTGTATGTAATTTAAATGGTAAAATTATTTTCTAGAAAATAATTGTAATATGCTGGCATGACCATTATTCAATTAAAATCCTATCTTGTTTGGAAAGTCATATTGGTATATCCATCCGCCTGTGTTCTTGATCCTACTATACAAATATCCTCTGATTAATCCATATGTTTATCTTATAAGGTATTTCCATGAATTCAGCATTAGAATACCTGATTTAGAACAGAGTGTGCACTGATAAAACCTATTATATTGCTATAGACGTGTGCACTTCCTGCCTTTGACATTGGCTTTTTAAAATTTTCTATAAATGTTGCCAAAGTAAATAGGTCTAGTTGAAGTCTTGACAGAGGAGGCTTTCTTACTGTCCAGAGTGCTGTGATAAATGACAGAAATCTGTTTAAATGACAATTTCCATAATCTGGAAGGTCAGATAATGACATGAGTTGATAGACATGTGCAGGATCTTGTAAAAAATGTGTAGACTATATCCTGTTTTGTCTGCTTGTTGGCCTATCCCAAGAATTTTTTACTTAAGCTGCTACATTTTTAAACAAGCCAAAGTTATTTATTATTATTTGCTAGCAAACTTTCATGCAATGATGGACATATTTCCAGAGAAGCAGAGAGTGCAGAACCTGATCATAGAGGGCAAGGCTGATCTGGATCTACAATGTTTGTCTTGACCTAATTCAGTTTGTGAAGTATTCCGATAATAAGAGTTGATACAGTTGTTATCAGCATTGACCAAAATGTGAGAGATTTTGTCAGAGACACCAGAAAAGTATATGAGAAATGAGTATCAAAATGTTAAATGTGTACCATTCTTAAATGCAACAGTAGATTAACTCATTAAAAACTGTTGACGAAAGTTTATGCACAGCAACGGAAGTTTGTATATTTGATTTAAAACACAACAGTTGTATTTTGTTTATTAAAGGATTTGAAAAGAGGAAATTAAACAGGTACACATTGTTTAAACAAGGATTATTAGGAGCACTGAGTAGGTCTGTATTTGTCTAAGGCTGGGATAGAATGAGCATGGATAGACACTTCTTGATTCTGGCCCCTAAATCTCCAGTCTTCTTATTGGATGAAGGAAGCAATAATAAGGACAAGAGTTATGTTTACAAAAACTCATTCTTAACCTGAGCACAAAGTTCTTATGTTGAGTTTCTATAATCAACCTGTGTCCATCATCTATCTATCCATCTTCAACTTTCTCTTTAAATAATATACTCTCTTAAGCCCCTGCAAAGATTTGACATTATGTTATAGAAATTTTCTGAAATGACCCTTTAACAACATTGCAGGAACTAATCAGCTCCACTGCATTATATTCCACAGCTGAAACTAGAACAAATCTTCTGGCCATTGACAATTTTTAATTTTAATTACTTATCCTTATCCTTTAAATTTGTAAAGCTGTGTGGTAGACCGTGTTTTAGAGTCTGTTTAATCTACCAGTTCTGAGCTTGTGTATCCATAAAGAGAATTAAATGCTAACATTGGAAAACAGTTGGAAGCAAACAAAACCTATTACATAAGTTGATTGCATGCAATGTTTGTACAAACATATTCCCTAAAGCATTTATTTAGTCAACGGTTTTAAATTAGATTTTGTCAGCTGAAAGATAATACTGTATCTTTTTCCATGTCTGTTTTTATGTTTATGTAGATTTAAAACTGAAGAACCAATTAGACTTGGAGTGATGTATAAATTGTCTGCAGGTCTGTTTTTGACATTGGAGCCAGCCCTGGTTTTCCTGTTGGTGTTGTTTCTCTCATTGTTTTTTCATCACTCTTTGACTGCTGTACTTGACTAAATCTGGCTGAAGTAGATAGTGTAGATCAAGATTAGCCATGTCTTGTTGGGAACTCTCTGATCAGGATTTACATTATGTGCTGCCAAGTCTTCATTAATACACCTTTTCCACAATACATAGAATTGTTAGAACCCAACTAAAGCAGTTGGTTATTAAGAAAAGTAAATAGTAACAGTTAATAGACTTATAATTGCTGGCACTCCTAAATGTCTTTCAAAGTTAAAATTGCTGGCACTGAAAGTTTTCCTTCTGAGTTATACTTGCCAGCCCTCCCTGATGTCTTCTGGAGTTATACTTGCCAGCACTCCCAGATGTCTTCTGGAGATATACTTGCCAGCCCTCCCAGATGTCTTCTGGAGTTATACTTGCCAGCCCTCCCAGATGTCTTCTGGAGTTATACTTGCCAGCCCTCCCAGATGTCTTCTGGAGCTATACTTGCCAGCCCTCCCAGATGTCTTCTGGAGCTATACTTGCCAGCCCTCCCAGATGTCTTCTGGAGCTATACTTGCCAGCCCTCCCAGATGTCTTCTGGAGTTATACTTGCCAGCCCTCCCAGATGTCTTCTGGAGTTATACTTGCCAGTACTCCCAGATGTCTTCTGGAGTTATACTTGCCAGTACTCCCAGATGTCTTCTGGAGTTTTACTTGCCAGTACTCCCAGATGTCTTCTGGAGTTATACTTGCCAGTACTCCCAGATGTCTTCTGGAGTTATACTTGCCAGCCCTCCCTGATGTCTTCTGGATTTATACTTGCCAGTACTCCCAGATGTCTTCTGGAGTTATACTTGCCAGCCCTCCCAGATGTCTTCTGGAGTTATACTTGCCAGCACACCCAGATGTCTTCTGGAGTTATACTTGCCAGCACACCCAGATGTCTTCTGGAGTTATACTTGCCAGCACTCCCAGTTGTCTTCTGGAGCTATACTTGCCAGCACTCCCAGATGTCTTCTGGAGCTATACTTGCCAGCACTCCCAGATGTCTTCTGGAGCTATACTTGCTAGCACTCCCAGATGTCTTCTCGAGTCATACTTGCCAGCACTCGCAGATGTCTTCTGGAGCTATACTTGCCAGCACTCCCAGATGTCTTCTGGAGCTATACTTGCCAGCACACCCAGGTGTCTTCTAGAGTTATACTTGCCAGTACTCCCAGCTGTCTTCTGGAGTTATACTTGCCAGCACTCCCAGTTGTCTTCTGGAGTTATACTTGCCAGCACTCCCAGATGGCTTCTGGAGTTATACTTGCCAGTACTCCCAGATGTCTTCTGGAGTTATACTTGCCAGCACTCCCAGATGTCTTCAGGAGTTATACTTGCAAACACTCCCAGATGTCTTCTGGAGTTATACTTGCCAGCCCTCCCTGATGTCTTCTGGAGTTATACTTGCCAGCACTCCCAGATGTCTTCTGGAGCTATACTTGCCAGCACTCCCAGATGTCCTGAGTAATACTTGCCAGCACTCTTAGCTGTTCTCTAGAGTTATACTTGCAAGCACTCCCAGATGTCTTCTGGAGTTATACTTGCGAGCACTCACAGATGTCTTCTGGAGTTATACTTGCCAGCACTCCTAGATGTCGTCTAGAGTTATACTTGCTAGCACTCCCAGATGTTGTCTAGAGTTATACTTGCCAGCACTCCCAGATGTCTTCTCGAGCTATACTTGCCAGCACTCCCAGATGTCTTCTGGAGTTATACTTGCCAGCACACCCACGTGCCTTCTAGAGTTATACTTGCCAGTACTCCCAGATGTCTTCTGGAGTTATACTTGCCAGCACTCCCAGTTGTCTTCTGGAGTTATACTTGCCAGCACTCCCAGATGTTGTCTAGAGTTATACTTGCCAGCACTCCCAGATGTCTTCTCGAGTTATACTTGCCAGCACTCCCAGGTGTCTTTTGGAGCTATACTTGCCAGCACTCCCAGATGTCTTGTTGAGCTATACTTGCCAGCACTCCCAGATGTCTTCTGGAGTTATACTTGCCAGCACTCCCAGATGTCTTCTCGAGTCATACTTGCCAGCACTCCCAGATGTCTTCTGGAGTTATACTTGCCAGCACTCCCAGATGTCTTCTGGAGCTATACTTGCCAGCACTCCCAGATGTCTTCTGGAGTTATACTTGCCAGCACTCCCAGATGTCTTCTGGAGATTTACTTGTCAGCACTCCCAGATGTTGTCTAGAGTTATACTTGCCAGCACTCCCAGATGTCTTCTGGAGTTATACTTGCCAGCACACCCACGTGTCTTCTAGAGTTATACTTGCCAGTACTCCCAGATGTCTTCTGGAGTAATACTTGCCAGCACTCCCAGTTGTCTTCTGGAGCTATACTTGCCAGTACTCCAAGATGTCTTCTGGAGTTATACTTGCCAGCACTCCCAGATGTCTTCTGGAGTTATACTTGCCAGCACTCCCAGATGTTGTCTAGAGTTATACTTGCCAGCACTCCCAGATGTCTTCTGGAGCTATACTTGCCAGCCCTCCCAGATGTCTTCTGGAGTTATACTTGCGAGCACTCCCAGATGTCTTCTGGAGTTATACTTGCCAGCACTCCCAGATGTCTTCTGGAGTTATACTTGCCAGCACTCCCAGATGTCTTCTGGAGTTATACTTGCCAGCACTCCCAGATGTCTTCTGGAGTTATACTTGCCAGCACTCCCAGATGTCTTCTGGAGCTATACTTGCCCGCCCTCCCAGATGTCTTCTCAAGTTATACTTGCCAGCACTCCCAGATGTCTTCTGGAGTTATACTTGCCAGCACTCCCAGATGTTGTCTAGAGTTATACTTGCCAGCACTCCCAGATGTCTTTTGAAGCTATATTTGCCAGCACTCCCAGATGTCTTCTGGAGCTATACTTGCCAGCACTCCCAGATGTCTTCTGGAGTTTTACTTGCCAGCACTCCCAGATGTTGTCTAGAGTTATACTTGCCAGCACTCCCAGATGTCTTCTGGAGCTATACTTGCCAGTACTCCCAGATGTCTTCTGGAGCTATACTTGCCAGCACTCCCAGGTGTCTTTTGGAGCTATATTTGCCAGCACTCCCAGGTGTCTTTTGGAGCTATACTTGCCAGCACTCCCAGGTGTCTTTTGGAGTTATACTTGCCAACACTCCCAGATTTCCTCCTGAGTGAAAATAGCCTGCACTCCCGGATGTCTTCTTGAGTTATACTTGCCAGCACTCCCAGATGTCTTCTGGAGTTATACTTGCCAACACTCCCAGATGTCTTGTGGAGCTATACTTGCCAACACTCCCAGATGTCTTCTTGAGTTATACTTGCCAACACTCCCAGATGTCTTCTTGAGTTATACTTGCCAGCACTCCCAGATGTCTTCTGGAGTTATACTTGCCAGCACTCCCAGATGTCTTCTGGAGTTATACTTGCCAGCACTCCCAGATGTCTTCTAGAGTTATACTTGCCAGCACTCTTAGATGTCTTCTGGAGCTGTACTTGCCAGCACACCCAGATGTCTTCTAGAGTTATACTTGCCAACACTCCCAGATGTCTTCTGGAGTTATACTTGCCAGCACTCCCAGATGTCTTCTAGAGTTATACTTGCCAGCACTCTTAGATGTCTTCTGGAGTTATACTTGCCAGCACACCCAGATGTCTTCTGGAGCTATACTTGCCAGCTATCCCAGATTTCCTCCTGAGTGAAAATAGCCTGCACTCCCGGATGTCTTATGGAGTTACAGTTTCTGGCTCTTCGAGATATTCTGAGTTATATATTTTTTGCGCTCTATCATAATTCCTTATTTAAATGACATTAGATAGTGACACATAGATCTTTAATTTGTTCATCAACACCAGACAGATGAAAATCAAGATCAACATAAATAATGTTAATAATTTCTGTGGAAGGTTGAATATGTACAAACGTTTAGTAGTGCTAATAGACTCGTCTGATTTGGTCAGTAATACTGAAATCTAGGTCTTCAGACAACAGAGGTATGTTCTTCATTTGATGTGGCTGAGATTTATATTAGTATAGGTCAGTGCATATAACAAACATGTAGTGATCAGTAGCTAAAAAAATGAATTAAGTTTTATCAATAAAGTTACTTTATCTGTATTAGGTGAACAAAACACTGGCAAATTATCTGCATTTTGTGTTTATTAAATTGTCCATAATACCAATTATGATGTATTGTGTAAGTGCAATATTGACCCTGCAATTCATAAAATATAAAATCATTATGGTCATTTGATTAGGACATTATCATTCGAATTGAAGCCTCTCTGTCCTGAGTTATTCCACTTGAGGTAACAGTGTTTTGTGTTTGTTTTAAAATGGCTTTTTTACAAATGTTTTATGATAAATTCTGTTCCTATATTTTACTGTCATTTATTTTTAGGTTTATTTCAGTGATTTAAATGCCAATCCAACTTTTAAACCACAGAAAACTATTTAACTTCAGTTCATTAACATTTTACTTTGTCAGCTTAATATTTATGGACATGTGCTATTAGGAGAAACCGGATATCCAAGATGTAATCATTTTCTTGTTGAATGCTTACATGTGAACTCTGTCATTTTTGGAGGGACACTCCCACTTTTCAAGTAAATTTTTTTTTGAAAATGAGGGGTGTTTTACATAATTTCAGAAATCTTGCTACTTAGAAATAGGAAACTCCTTCTTTATTTGTATGAAAATAACAAATCTCCTACTTTGCAAGTGAAAATCACCAACTTTGGCCTAAAAAAAGTTCACATTTATCTAAATATACATTCTCTTCTTTCACATCAGTTAAACTACAGTACATTTCTTTTTCTGCATGTTTTTTTTTAATTGTGCACCAGGCTTGTACTGGATATCATACAATCATGTTATGGCTTACAGTTGAGTCATGGCATATTGTTTTCTTTTTCTGTTTCTAATGATTTACTACTTCTGAGTAATAACTAATGAGCCCATATTTAATTTTGTGTTTAGTTTTTGTCACATTACGTTAAACTAGCATGTAAAAGTACCTTTGTCTTTTGCTTCTTTTAATTTTAATACATATTGCATTACTTATAGGTCCTTGTCATATTTCCATATTGTAATTCATTTTTATATTATTGCACAGTAGTTGCCAGGTAAACCGCAAATGCTGATGAGAAGAAATAAGCACCAAAGCGCAATGATCTCCACAATGATATTCAGTATAGTGGCTATCTAATGTATGGCAGTATATCATAACATTGATATTCAAGTTGATTGTACCTTTATACGAGTTGTTGATGCTGAATCTTATTTGTAATAGGAATATTTGGGGGATGGAAGCTTGAAAGTCTGGTGAGAGTTTCTTGTTAATGTGCATACTTTACTTGAAACCCAAACCCTAGAACAATAACAAATAATATGCCTACTCATAAAAACATTTGTGTGTTTGTAATTTCAGGATCTGAAATGTAAGTTAGAACTTTACAACTAGTTTAGTTGAACAGTTTCTCATGTTTCTGTTTTAGTTTTGGTTGAGTGTTAATTACCATAGTATTTTTCAAACAATTGTTAACCTGATATCTTTCGATAATTGTTGTTTGTTTTTTTCCCCTTTACTTTCTTAAAACACAATTAGGATGGTGTATGTTTTATGTTAATGTGGTAAATGGTTCTCCAAGCAAGTAGAAAATTAATTGCAGCCCATTTAATTATACGTAGCAAGTGTATGGATCCTATCTCATTATGAATGTGGGTCTTACAAGATTTGTGAAAGAAATCCTTGATAGATAGTTCAGTTAGCTGATTATCATAATAAGGTATCATGAACATGTATAAATTGGTAGCAGATTGATAAGGTACTGATGTTATTTGTAAAGCTGTCTAAAAACTTTGTTTTCCCTGACCCTTCTATAGCATTCCTCCAGTCTTACTGTCAGTATGACAGGTTGGGTGGATTAGGTTTGGACATGGGACTGTAGGGTTCCTTGTTCAATCACTGAAACAAGATTTAAGTACTAAACTGTTGGTTCTACCCAGAATCTGGACAATTGAGATTCTGAAGGGTTAATGTAAACTGGAAGATCACGGAAAAACAAAAAGTTTAAACTAAGCTGTGCAAAAATAAGCAGAAGAGTAACAAAAATGTTAACATGACATAAAAACCAGTCTCCATTTGTTGTCTTTTCTGATGTTGTGTTGAACAGGAACTTTTCACTGAAAATAAGAAAAATGTTTTGCTACCCTACAAGACAGAATGTATTATCTTGTGCAAGAGGTTGACCTTTACTTCATAACCTTAATTTAATTGATGTTTTGACATTTAAGTATCACAGTTCTACTAAAACATTTTATTTTTGAAAATGTCACTAGATTATGTTTTGGTGCTGTTAAGACAGTAAATTTCACTGTGAATGGTAAGCTGTCATTTAGAAGAAACTGTATCCAATCACCATGTTGAACAGTGTTTTATCAAATATCACATGTCTATCATTGTGACAGATAAGTCGCTTGTTAAACCTTGGATAAAGATCATCCAGCCCAAAGTGAACAAGTCGAAGCTACAAATCCCATATATTGACAAGCTGTTAACATGCCCAGTTTTTTTAACAGTTTATTTTACACTTAATTCACATAGAGTTAGAAAAATAAGGTTCCCTTCTTATAATTAATATCTCTAAGAAAGTGCTATAGACAAGGTTTTGAATTTTTTGTGAAAGCATTTTTTTTTTCTCAAATCAAAAATATGTTTATTTCTTGCCAGCGGGGTGTATAAGTTGGTACAAAAGAAGCTGTTTTAGATAATAAAGTGTGAGTCTGATGTAAAATCAAGTCAGATGTTCATGGCATGCAATCTCAATGAAGGCATTTCTGTGTCTGCTTCAACATTGTAGTAAGCTGTACTGAAATAATGTTGTGTTTACAAATTGAGACATAATTATTGCCTGCATTAATAGATCAGGCTTAGGACCTGTCTGATAAGAATCTACACTATTTGCTGCCATGTTCTAATCAATAAACCTTGTCGTCTATGCATTTAATTATAAGAAAAATAATATTTCGTACAATTGTTATTGGCATTATTTACTGTAGCATGCCAGAATATAGGGATAACAGAGCAGAACCAAAGGATTGAAAATTCATTTTAAAATCCACTTTTTGAAGAAACTAAGTTAATTTTTTGTCATGATGCTCTTGTCAGCATCAGCCTAATGACAGGAGAAGAGATTCACGGTTCGCCTCTGTTCGGCAAAAGATGTTCAAACTTCGCCTTTTTTCTTAACATTATTCATGAATGAGAACAATACTTAAGTTGTTAAATTTTTTTTAGTTTGTTTTTTAAACATTAATTATAAATCTACTTGAAAGACATTTTTCATAATGCAAAAATCTTGAAACTAACTTGTTTTCTTGTAGCGGAGTTTTAATATTATGTTTAAAGTATTAAAAATCAGTGAAAACACAATTTAATATCACTTCTAGAGAACGATATCATTGTAAATTAAATTAATTAAAGTAAAGTCTGTTTGACGACCATTTAAAATATTCACAAGGAGGTGCACACTTACACAGCTTTAAATGAATAATACATTCAATATTCACGTAGTTGTTCATTTAAATAACATTGTTGCCGAACTGATAAATGATCAATATACAGGACTAATTATCAACCAAGAATAGTGTGTGTGCCAATAAGTAGTAACAGTTACAACCTTTTAACAGCAGAGCTTCATTAAAATATAAAATTAATAAATTTCAATTACGCTTTAATGCTTTTCTTTTTTTATAAATAGTAAAGGAAAATCATGCACATTTCAGTTATTTAATATAAATGTGTAACATTTGTATAGATTTTATTTGATTATCTAGATAATAACTTGTTAATTTTAAGATATTTTTGTATGAAGTAACATTGCATTTAAACCAAGGAGTAGTTACCGTTCGTATATTTTTTCTCGGGTTAAGATTTTTTTCCTTGGTTATGACAAATTTAAAACAAGAAACAGTAGATTTTGCTAAAAAGGATCAACAATGCTCATGATATAATTTCCAGTATATGAAGACGAAAGAAACAAATACAATGTGAACGCCATAGAAATAATTGGATATAAATTAACAAGTATATATTTTTTACTTTTGATACATTTAAGATTTAAGGGTAAAGTGTCACTAAAACTTCTATTAGAAGGCAAAGTGTGATTTACTTCTGATCAAAGCGTGGTTAATCAGGGTGAGGTCGAAGGGTGATCAGGGTGAAGATCATATTGGTCTGAAAACATTGAAATGTTCCCAGTTGTTTGTGAAAAGGATATTTATATAACTATATTGTCTTTCACATGAACTCAAAGTGGCAGCTGAATTATAGTTTTTATGAAAATACACACACACATATATATCTGCTTAAAACTTCTCATTACCGTCTGACATTGTTTCATCTAAATGCGCCATCGTTGTTTGTTTTGAGAAAATGGATACAATGAAACTGTTCTGTTTTGACCACTAGCCCACGATAAACACCTGTACATATGCAGCAATACTTTGGCGATTTCGATTTCGTTTCTTTAATAAACTTTCCATGTCACTCAATGCTTGTGTTATACACGCTGATAAAACTTTCTGCTTATGCCCCAGAAGTTAAATCAGCACGAGTGCGCATGCACATTTGGAGAGTACTCAAGGGCAGACAACTTAGTTATCGGAAGGGCCAATTAGGTTTGTAGAGCCAAGGCTGATAACATTGGCATGTTAACCACAAGTGTGATGAACCTGTCATGGAGATTTAATAACACTTTTTATCAAATTAACATATTCCATGCCACAAGTTAAGATCTCTACATCAACAAATTGTATAAAATTGTGTTTTTTAAGAGATGTTGAAAGCCACCTATAAAAAAATGAATGTATGTATATATATTTTTGATTTTAATTTTGATGTTTGTTTTGTCATATCATGATGTCACATTTTATTAGGAAACATTGTAATTTATCTGTCTCAGTTTGCAAATACAGAATGAGTAAGAAGCAATAAGAACAGTGATTGATACTAAGACAGGCATGTATTTTTGTGTATATTAGGATTCAAGATAGCTTGATGATTTCACATTCCCTGATGTAAAATTGCATACGTATGTTGTCAATTTCTGTTACAGGGAACAGTAAAAAATAAGACTGACTGTTCCAAAAGTCCTGTATACTTATTATTTGATGATAATAGTGAAAGTAAGTTGGGGACACCCATGGTTGAGCAGAGAGTCATCGAACTGTAAATCCTTCACCCCTCATTAAATGGGTTTGATTCCCAGTCCGGGCAAGACCTTTCATGTGGGAGGTCTTCCAGCTGGTGGTTCTATCCAGACATCTGGGGACCCCATCCAACCAATAAATAGCTTGATGTCACCAGTATTACCACAATTATGTTGGTGCAATGTAACAAAAAATGATCATCCAAATAATAGTAATAAGTTATAATAAGTTTCATTTAGGGACTTAAACATTTACTCTAAATTTTCTCTGTTTCTTGTATATTTATCTAAGATGTTTATAAAAACATAAGAACTAAGATCAGAAGCGATTTGTGAATTATTGAAAAAAATAACACAAAAATAACAGCACATAAGCATTAATACACCTATGTTCAAGTTTATGGTTGGGTAAATAGAATATTAGGTCAGGTTTAAAAAAAAGAATGACAAAAGAAAATATCTTTGAACTTGGCTAAAAAAACCTTAATTGCTCAGCAAACATCTCAATTTAGATAGTCTGAGCCTTGTTTAATAACATTTTCATTATTCAACAGTAATCTAGTATTCTATATATGCCCCCGCAGCATCACATCACTAGTAGAGAGCTAGTGAAATTTTAGATAAATCTCCTGCAAATTGAAATTCAAAATCAAATGCTTGTTGCATGTTGATGTTGGAGAAAGTTCTCAGGGTAAATGTTGTTCTAAGAGAAAACTGAATATTTAAGTAATTCATCAAACAGTTTGAAACACAATATCTCCGAACACGAATATAAATTGAAATTAAAGATGAAAAAAAAAAGAGTACCAGTTGTATTCTGGGAAAGAGCCTGAATCTGTTTATATAGCCAGGAGAGAATTTTTCGGATCATTACTCCGAAAGGCAGTATGGCGAGGAGGTTTTGGCATTGTATGAATAAAATGGTAAAGACGTATCCATGCATGCATAAAATGTAGATCAAGTGTGTCAAGAAGGGAAGATCACTGTTTCTGACACATCGATCAATATGTCAGTGTTAGATATAGCTCTACACTTGTTCGCATCATCCTAATTTTTGAAGAATAAACAGTATAAGAAGAAGAATAAAAGGACAGATTTTTGGTGAGGGATTCCTGGCTAGGTTTTCACCATAAACATGCTACATTTAGCCTTCTGCAGTTTGTGAATACTTAACACTAGCCGCTCATTATTGGTAACAATTGTACAGTTTAGGCAGCAAATAGTGTGGATTTTGAATTGACAGTTTAAAGAGAAAGCTTGCTGGTCAGTATCTACACTCTTAGCCTAAGCTTTATAAATGTGGACTAAGCAGAGTTATTAAATCTATAAAATGAGCTTTTCACTTCTTCTTTTTCAAAAGATCCCTTTTCAAAACATGGCAACCAAAGGCATGACCATTTTCTAATCTAGGCCATATATGGCTATACAGTAAAACTTTGGCAACACTACAAGAGCTAGAGCTTTGATATTTGGTATACATGTTATTTGAGTAGCCTTTATCAAGAAAGTTGAAGGAAATTTGATCCTTTAAAAAACATGGCTGCACTGGGTGTGGCAATATCCTTTATTGTTATAAAGTCTATATTGGTATAAAGTAAAACTTTGAAAAGCTTCTTGTCAGAAACCACAGAGCTAAATCTTTGATTATACGTAAAAATGTTCCTTGAGTGGCCCTCATTCAAGATTCTTCAAAGAATTTTGATTTTTCGCAAAGCATGGTTTCCAAGCATATTTTTTTTTACCCACATAAAGCTTTAAAGAATAACAGTGGAAATTGTCTTGTCAAAATCTACATGAGCTAGCACCTTGATATATTCTCAGGATGGGCCTTTATCAAGAGTGTTCAAACAGTTTAAAATCTGTCCAACAACATGTCCGGCAGGGTGACCCATTTTCCATCAATAGCTTTATACCAATAGTAAAATCTTCTTGTCAAACTATTTGAGCGAGAGACTTGATATTTGGTGATAATGTTCCTTAAAGGCGGTATCCGACAGTTTGCCTATATCTAATATATGTAACAATATCTGACCTCTGTTTGGGGTATTTGTGCATAGTTTATGGAGAAGAAAAGTCTAAGCTTTGATGATTTTCAACAGAATCTCAATTTTAGGGCAGTGAAACTTGCTTATCAACACTTAAAATGTTCATTCTTTTACCATCTATAAATAAGAATGGTTGGGATTCCTACTAAAAATAGACATCGATGTCACTGCCGATGACATGGTTTTCTTGGTTAAAAAATAGCCAACTGTGCAGCTTGGCTCAGAAAGGAAATACATGTTTGTAATGGCGATTGTGGCGTTATTACTCACTTTTCAGACTGGTGTAGGACATCAATAAACAGTATTTTGTGAAATCTGTTCCGATAACTATGGTTTACTAAGATATCTAATTTTGGAAGAAACTGTTGGATACCACCTTTAAGTGACTTACTATAAAGTGTGTTCAAAGAATTTTGATTAGTCAAATTGCCATTTTTTATTTGCTACATAGTACAATCTTGAAAATAATGTCAGAAAATACAAGAGCGTGAGTCTTGATATTTATTATGCTTGTTACCTGGATAGCCCTCTTTTAAAATTTTAAAAAGAATTTTGATCTATAGTCCTGTTTAATAACCTCTGTTATCTCCCCTGAATAATTGCCTCCCTTAAACGCTCTTTAGCGTGGAGGTTCGCATTTCATTTCCGGTGGAGAGCAAATCAAAAATGTCAACGATGGCAGAAAAGGTGTTAAACTCGACTGAAAAAAGAGACATTATTGTTGTGTGTGTAGCAATTACAGGGGAGAGTTGACAGAAGGACGCACCTTTCACAGATTTCCAACTGACGATAAACTGAGAAAACTGTAGATAAGTTGACTTAAAACAATGAGCCAAATTTCCACTTGCAATCTGAAGAATGATCGACTTTGTTCAGAACATATTCTAGAGGGAAATACACCAAGGAGAATCCTATACCGTGCAGATTCGTCGTAGACAACACGGTTTCAAAAGTGGGTGGGGAATTGTGTGTGCATCATTCACGGCATAATCAAAACTCCAAAGCGTCTCAAAGATTTAAGTGTTTATGGATAATGTATAATCTATGACAATGTCGAAAGATAAAAGAATGATTGATGCATTTATTATTTTTCAAGTATAAAACAATGGCTGCGATTAATAGGTTACGCGAGCAAATCGAAACAAAGACCATCACGCGACAATAACAGCAGCGAATTTGCACAAAGGTCATTAACAGTCACACCTCTAGTGCATGACCGCAATAAAAACAACTGACGGTCGGTCACACATTGACTTTCAGGTTTTGTTGAGTGGCCGCTTATTACATGTTAATTAATGAAAGAATTGTCAGTTTAAGATGACCGCTGATTGGACGACAATTAAAGAACAAAGTTAATTACGATTAATTTTAGTCATAGATACGAGGGAACTTGTAAGTAACGAACACTTCGCAGTTGTGTCTTAGGTCAACAGTTTGTCAAATAAGATATATATAGAATCCGATTCTGATGAAAATTCAATCTCTCCAAACAAGCCAAACTGTAATAGCTTTCCAATGCGTAAATTGCAACCGTTTTGTTACAGCAAGAATGCACGCTTTCCAGTGCGATAGATGCAATGCCTGGCAGCAATTATGTCACTAATATTGGAATATATAATTCATATATGGTTCGACTATTCCCGGTACGAGAATGTTTGGTACGGCTATTCCCGCACCCAACATATACAAGACCATGCTTCCCAATTTTTATGTCAATTCGTATATTATGTGATAACCATCAGGGATGAAATTCACAAAACAAGATTGTGTCAACTATGTATTGACATGTTATGTCAGCATTTGTATATTTGTCATATTATGTCAATTAGAAAGAGGAGAAAACAATGTTTATATCAACATAAAACAAGGTATCGGATAGGACATTTAAATTGAATTTCCTTAACAAAAGAAGAAATGTAATTTACCACTAGGATTTCATCTGCTAAGTTTTTGTCTACACAGGGAGACTGTATTGAGAGAAATCTTAATACATGTTGTTACATATAATGCAATACTATTTTTTATAATTATTATGCATTTCTAAATTGTCAATTAAAATGCATGTACATGACAGTATTCTGAAACAAAATGACATCATATAGATGGATTTTCAAACAAAATATTGACATCTGAAAAATTAAGTCTGTTTTCAGTGTGTCTAGCTTATGATATGTCCACACTTTCCCACAAAATCATATCTCTAACTGAAGAAATTCACTTAAGTTAAGAATGTTCCCCATAAGATCAGGTTAAACATCTTTTATTTAAAAAGATGCATTTCTGCTGAGGTCATGTCCACTAAAAATGGTCTCCGACAATTTGCCTTTAGTTGACACAATGCTCTATATGTAAGGTAGCAAAGCGGTTGCATTTCGGTATTTGGAAAATGTAAACTGAATATAGATAGAGCTAGGTTTTGTAAGATTCTCCCCGAATGGCGTTACAAACAACTCTCCTTCGCGTTTGATGCGGTCTTCTTCGTCGTCCAATTTTATGTCACTAATAACCGTGTACCAAGCTTTTCTATCGCGTATTATAAGTTCCGGACGATTCCCTGATACATGCGCCCCTCTTTCTCTAAGAAAGTCTTTCAGTTCACGCACTGATAATTTTGAAAATTTGCACAGATCACCGATTTCATTGTTTTCAGACGCCATCTTGTTTGTTTTTTTGCTCACCGGAAGTTGTACACAAAACGAACGATAACTCTTCAAAGGGAGATAACAAGGGTTATTAAACAGGACTATAAAGAACATGGCCTTCCCAGGGGCATGGCCATTTTTCAACTATGGCTGTATAGTAAACTTTGAAGCTTCTTGTCAGACCAAATATCCAATATCAGATTGAAACTGGTTGTCAAAAAAAATCTGTCTATAATGATTGTTTTTGTGTAGCTGCGACATATTTCAATACAACGGATTTGGTGCTACCAAAAATATAATTCGAAGGATTAAGACTGATCTGAAATGTTGTGAAAGAAAATTATGTATGTGGAATAGGAAGTGAAACTGGCTAGACACAAACATCTTACAATCTCATAAAATTAAAGTACAAGTTGAGCATTTGCATCTTTTAGGCTAGCAACTTTGGCATTTGGTGTCCCATGATAAAGGCAAGAATCCTTTCTATACAACCACCATCTTCACATCCGGGAAGTTTGAACTCACTGATAACTGTCATCCTGCTAACTATTAATTGATCATGCTAGTTGTGAAAACCAAGATCAGCTTGGTCATACTTGTCTGATCAAGATCTGCACTTTTTTTTGCCAAATGCTTTGTTAACTATGCATAAGATTATTAGGTGACGACTAAGAATTAGTCGAATTAGTATGGCTTCCTATCATTGCTGGTTTCAGGGCGTCCTTGGGATAAAGTGTGACTGACCTGTTAAGATACAGGTGGATGAGAGAGTCTAGGACCAGTTTGGAGACATGACTCACTCTACTGAACGTAGCTTAAGTGGGGACTTGCAATGTTATCAGATTTGTTGTCTCCAGATTGTTAGTGGTTAGATTATTTTTTTATAAAAATATCTTACGCTGAATGTTCAATCATAGTTGCTATATAGTAGTAACAGGACATTGAAGTGTATTAGTACAAAGGAACAGTTCAAGTGATTTTTCAATTTGTTTTTGTCTTTTTAAAAATACATCACAGAAACACATTAACAACCACTGTAGCAACATCCAGCTTTGTTGGTGGAGGGAGATCATACACAACTGTCTAGTTAGAACCACCAGCATTTCATAGGTCAGTTGGGAGATGTTCCTACATGCAGTCCATCACCCCTACAGGGACTCAAACCCATACTGTTAAAATAAAAATGACCTGCAATAATGATCAGTAAACTGATGATATTAACCGGCAGTCTCCTTAGCACTACATGGTAACTGTTGGGCAGAGGTTATATTTTATCTAGGTATATATCTAACTACCTCTAAATGTACAGATAAGAATGTATCTAAGAATTTTGAATGAATTTTAAACAAAATACATCAAGATAGGGTTTGTAACTCATAGAAATTGGGTATGAGATTTGAATAGGACGAAATCAGGCATGTATGAGAAAATCATAAAAGGCATTCAAAACTTTTATGAATAGAATGATTAATTTGTACAAAAAGATAAATTTCACATGTAAAATGTCAAGGACAGCTGTAAGTGTTATTGAATTTATGCCACTTGATTAGGAGGGAAGTAACCCCTTGCTATTGTTAATACACCAATTGTCCAAATCTTAAGCATATCATTACTGATCAAAAGACTCTTAAGACTTGTATAATTATCACCAATTAATTAACAATTAAGATGCAGTTGATATGTGAAGCAGCAATTATATAAATGTATGTTGTTCAACTAACCTGTGATAGTTTTATTAATAAGCTGTCCCTGTTTGACATATTTATTTATGTGGCATTAACTAGATTTAACACTGAACCTCTTCAGCACAAATTGATCTTAGGTAAATAATGTAGATAAAGATCCGCCATTTTCCTGCTGCGAGCTGTCTGATCTGGATCTGCACTACTTTGCTTCTTAGTATTTTAAAAACATCTTACTATGACCTGACCAGATTGCATAATTAGTAGAGTATCGGCTCCAGGTACTGGAGGCTCCGAGTTCATACCAGACATTTCAAATTGGTAGTGGTATAGCTCCTATTCAAATTCTCATGCAAATATAAGAATAGTACCACGACTGGTTGTGTCAGGATTATTTGACTGAGTATACGTCTACTGTGTAATTTAAGTTAAATAATTTATCCTGATACTATTTTTATCAAATAGCCATGGTCTATATAAATGCTATGTAAAGTATAAGATATAAACTAGCGATTAAAATGGAACTAATTTGCACACAGAATTTAATCAAAGTGCTAGACTGTCAGTACAAAATTAAGATCTTAGGGAAAATCAATAAAGAAAGAAAATAGTTTCAATTTTGAATTTGACAAAAGTTCAACATCTGTATTTAAAAAGTATAGAAATGTTGTTTGTAAACAAAAAATATCATGATGTATATAAATGAAAATGTAAAATATTGGTCTTTCCCCAACAATGTACCAATCTTTATCGGGCTGGGCCGTACAATACCATGTGACTGTACTAAAAGAATATGGTGGTATAAGTATCAACTGTATGCTATCATGGTAAAGGCAGCACAATATATGGATCACATACACACCACATCTGTATTAGTTTATAAGTTTCTTTCGTTTAGAATTTAAAATTCAACAAGCACAATAACTATAAAATGTTTATGACCTTTGTTCCATCTTCATAAGCCAAGAGACTATCTCTGCTCATGGTTAGGGCTGGAGTCCTGCATGAGCGTTAACTTTTATGTGGGGAGATTTTGAGTTTACTGTTGTGCAATGATTGTTCTACCCAGACCTTTGTCTTGGGTCTTACACCACCAATGATAATTGGACATGGCTAATATAACATAATTGTGTCTCTTCTGTGTATTTAAAATGATGCAGAGCCTTTAGCAGAAGTTGATAAATCTTTCCTAGTTCTTGCACCAAGCTTTCCCCTACTGGTATGGATACTCTACCACTGAATGACAGGGATGGGGCAGTGATTTAAACTTTCCAACTCTTTTAGAAGTGTTTAAAAATGTGTTCAAGGTTGGTGTGTATATAAATAGCCCTGGATACCCCTTATCACTGTGCAGAAGGTGTCCTTAACTACCCATTGAGACAGTTATCCATCAGAAATCTCCCAGTTCAAGTAGTTATTAATGAGACCAGCTTTGGCAAACAGTGGAGTTGCTGATCATTGCGCACTGGGTATAACCCAGTCACTATTTGGCCATGTATCCATCTTCCCTCTCTTAACCCTGAACTTGCCACTTTGGTAAAACCCCATACTTATTCATAGTCATCTTCTTATATTTACATGCAAAGGTGCCTAGACATGTTGTTTGAGACTTAGCAGCAAAAAGTGTAGATTTTGATCAGACAATGGGGGCGCTATGGTGTAGTGATGGAGTCATCATCTTGTAGCTCTCTGACTGCTTAGCCTCTCAACTTGTTAGGGCAAAAGACTTTATGTGAGGATGTCTTCTAGTTGGCCTGAAGTACAATGGTACTTCTGCTCAGAACTATCTGGAGTCATCCTCAACCAAAATAGCTGGACTTTGCTATGGTGATCATAATTTGTCGCTGTGATGTATTTCAGAAAACAAAGATAAAAACTTCGCAGAGTCTGGCATACCAGAATTTATACTATTTGCTAAAGCTGTATAAATTAATAGCAAGTCATCGAGTATCTAGCTTCTTGCTGTCTGGGAAGTGTTGATCAAGATCTGCAGATTTGTTTGCTCTCCAGCACTATATCTTGGCACCTTTATAGGTAGAGGTAAGATGATATGGTTTGATATATTTAGTCTCTACAAACAGTGTAGCCACTGATTACAGTGCAACACAGTTAATGTCTTCACTTGGACTTGTTTCCATCCCAAATATAACAAAAATCTTATCTTGTCAGGCAGTAGGTACTGTATCCAAGATCCACAAACAGTTTAGCTACAGATTACTACTTATATTAAAATGAACTCTACTTGTGGAAGCTGTTTCCCTTCCCTTTAATGTGGACCTGAAGTCTTGTCTTGCTACAGTTGTTTATATCCCAGCAACAAATCATGCAGATACTGATCATACTGGAACTTGCTGATAAATTTGTGCTCAGGAGGATAGGAGGATAAGTTGAAAGATTTATCAACTACAGATAAACAGGAGTTGATTTGATGTATATTATTTTCACTGACGCACATTCATTTTGGTGGCTGGTCCTTGGATGTATATGAGTCTTAATAATCATGCAACTTAAGCCTTCAGGATGTAAATCTGCTATTGTTATAACCTTGAATACTACACTGAAGTACAAAGTTGTGCAGTTTGTATGTATTTCATTAATTGCACCTTTGTTTGCATTTGGTGTGCGCCTGTTTGGTTAGGTGACAGGCTGCCGGTGGAGAATGACAGATGATACCATATAATGCATTCGCTGTCTCACGATTCAAAGTGGTGTCTCACCTAGGTGAATATCATTTTGTCACACCATATGTTTTATTACGATTATCATTTTACCATCTTAAAGAAACTTTCAGAATTCAACTCACTTCTATACAGGAGTTGACTTAAAGCTAAAAGTTATGCTACATTTGAATAACTATACAACAGCAAAGGTGCCTTACCATGCTGTTATAGACTCCCCAGAAGTAAAGTTTTGATTTTCATTTACACATTAGCAGTTTTGTTTGGTTTTATATAATTGGTACATTCACAATGACAGTATCACAATAAATATGAAGAAGTCCAGGTTGAAAGTTGTAAGGTGTGTAAAATATGAACATAATGTATAGAACAACAGAATGACCAAGTTTACTTAAATTATTGTTTGTTTGCTTATTGGGTTTATCGTCCCACCCACAGTATTTCAGTTATCTGGAGACGGTGTCCACTTGAAGCAGGTATAGTGCTGCCTTCACTGTGTATAGCATGCCGTGAACACCTGGCATGATACCACACCCAGTCACATTATCCTGACACCGGGCCAACCAGTCATGGAACTACCCTTATATTTGCTTGAGCATTAGCAAGGGAGCTATACCACTACCATTTTTAACGACTTTGGTATGTCGCGGCCCGGGATCGAACCTGGGGCCTCCCGTACCTGGAGCCAACGCTCTACCGATTGCGCTACCAGGTCCGGTATTAAATTATTGTGTCCCAATGATTTAGTGCATAGGGAATTCCACCAAAACAGTGGAGCGTCGGCTTGTGGATCGAGAGGTCATGGGTACGAACCCCGGCCAGGTCAAACCAAAGACTTTAAAGTTGGTAGTAGTGGCTTCCCTCCTACGCATGGGGCTAAGGGGACAGCATTACGCCTGACTCGTCAGTGTCAGTATAATGGACCGGCCTGGTTCAGTCCCTGGGCACCTCATAAGTGCCCCTGTGCTATAATGATAGAAATGTCGCTGCGCAGTATCGGCAAAAATGCCGGCTAATCCCATCCCATCCCCTAATTGTGGTGCTGTATTTTGAACAGACTGTTGAGCCAGTTAGTGTAATATTTATAATTTACTGTATCAAAGACATATCCCCCAACATGGATACTTTAAACTTACATTTGGATGTTGAGATTTAAATGGTTAAAAATGATAACTATTCCAATGGTTCTGATTCTACAGATGACACAATGTCTTGAAGGATAGCAAGCTTACATAAAATCTAGCAATAGGAGGTCATATCTTAATCCATTCTTGATTTGAACATATGTTTGCTGTTTTAGGACAAATGTAAAAAATAAAAATTTGAACAAGTGTTACCAAGTGGCTTTAATCCGTTGTTAAGGATCCTAGAACCATCATCCATTGCCAGATTTTCTGAAGTATCTTTCCTGGTCCATTACCTGTTGCAAAGTGCAGATACTGTTCACTTTCTTTTTGATTAGGTCACTTTCTGTTTTGTATTGTTGTGGGGGAGGTGGGGGTGGGATTTAAAACTCATAGATTTTAAACACCGTTGACTGCCTCAGACTGCATGGGTTCAAGTCCTGTTCAGGCAAAAGACATGTGGGATGGTTCCATCTGACTTGCTGTGTACAGGTGGCTTTGGGGGCACCCATGGCATAGTGGCAGAGTCGCCGATTTGCAACTCTTTTGAGTGCTTAGGCTACCATCACGTGGGTTCGAGTCCCTTTTGAGATAAAGGACTTAATGTGGGAAGGTCTTCCAGCTGACCTGCAGTGCCTCATTGATTATCTGGGGTCATCCTCCACCAAAACAGCTGGATGTTGCAATAATGTTCATAATTAGTCGCTGCAATATATCTCAAAAACAAACCAGTGTTCTACCCAGACATTTGTCTGGCGTCCTCCTCCACTAAAATAGCTGGACATTGCAATAATGAACATAATTGTTTGCAGGAATATATTTCAATCAAAGCACTGAAAAGCACTCTTTTAGAAGTGTAACTTTTACTTTGTAAATGATTGAAGATATGTTAATTATTTGTAGATGGGTCTTAATCTTACAGCCTACAATACAGTAACTATCATTGGATTATACAAACTATTTTATCAAACCCACAAGACTTGACATATGATTTATTTTTAAAAAAATTATGTCTAAAAATAAGTGCTAGCGGATACATCCGAAATACACTGAGTTCAAAATGAACTCCCAGTTATTAGTTGTTTGATAGACCAACAATGGTAGCAGGCTCAACAACAATCTCTTTGATATATTTCACCAACTCTACTCCCCTATAATCCGAATCCAAATCCCAGTTGCAGTCCTGGTGTAGAGCCACAGAAGGCAGCAAGGCCCAATGTGGGATGTTGCAAATATCTTGAAATAGTATATGATGGAACCCTCATTCAAATAACAATTTTCTCCCTCTTTTTACCTCCTTTAGTCACTGAGTGATATTCCTGTGCAGGAATGTTCATTTATAAATCTGTATTTCATGTATATCTGCATTATGCAGTACTATCACTTGAGCAGACAATAGTATTGATATGAAAATTTAATGCATGCCTGGGCACAAAAAATGTGTCTAGTCACCTTCATTGTACATATTTTTAGCTCACCTGAGCTTATGTGCAGGGTGAGTTATTGTGATCTCCCACCATCTGGCATCATGCGTCCATCAACATTTTCAAGTGACATGTCCTCTGAAACTGCTAGGTCAAATTCAGCCACCCTTTTTCAGGAGCTAAAGCAGGCAATGAGAATGAAAAGCTTTTCAGATAATTTTGAAACGTCAAAAAACATGGCCACGAGGGGCATGGCCATTTTCCACATATGTTGATGCAGGAAAACTTACAAAATCTTCTTGTCAGAAACTACAAGAGCTACAGCCTTCTTATTTGGTATACATATTCTATGTGTAGCCCTTTATGAAGATTGTTAAAATAATTTTGACCTGTCAAAGAGCAGGGCCACCAGAGCTGTGGTCATTTTCCATATATGGCTGTATAGGAAAACTTAGAAAATCTTCCTATCAGAAACTACCAGAGCTAGAGCCTTAATTTTCAGTACACATGTTCCTTGGGTGGCCCTGTATCAAGCTTGTTCAGAGAATTTTGATCCCTCAAAAAAGATGGCTGTTAGGGGCATGCCATTTTCCACGTAAGGCTTTAAAGTTAACTTAAAAAATCCTCTTGCCAGAAACTAGAAGAGCTAGGGCCTTGATATTAAGTACATATGTTCTTTGAGTTGGCCTGTATCAAAAGACATGGCTGCCAAAAAAGTGGCCATTTTCTTTGAAAATCTTCTTGTCAAAAACCGCAAGAACTTGAGTCTTAATATTTGGTATCCATGTTCCTTGGGTGGTCCTCTATCAAGAAGTTTAAATTTATAAACAATGTTATTATGCCAGAGTGGGCTGACCAGTCCCCTTGTATACTTCTCCCTGTTATAGGTGGTAGCTGTTACAATGTTATGCCTGGGTGGACTGACAAGTCCCCTTGGATACTACTCCCTGTTATAGATGGTAGCTGTTACAATTGGGCAGTCCGATAACTCGGTTACTTCCCTTGAATTCAAAGGGAGGCTACTCCCCTGGGGACTAAGTGAAAAAAAAAGATGGCGGACAAGGACAAAGAAATCAACGAAGCTTGTGTAAACAACTAAGAATTGGACCATTTCAAGCTAACAGATTTGAAGAAGTATCTGGCGAATCGTCGTTTGACTAGATCCTGAAGGGAATATCAGCTAATCGAGCGTATTATCGGCGCTCACAAGCTAGATATTACTGACAATTATGAATTGAAAAGGAGACACCAACTCGAGAAGAATTAGTAACACTCCACCCTCCCTTAACTGGTAACAGGTCGCCCTTGATCGGTAACAGTTCGCCCTTGATCGGTAACATGTCGCCGTCGGATATTAGTGTACACGTCAAGCAAAAATGTATGCTTGTTAACTTATCTATAATTATTTCGACACCTTTCATATCAAATTGTATTTGTTTCCATCGGCTTCATATGCATTATGAGTACTTCGGATATAAGTGTACCATTTCCATGCGTTAAATGAAGGGGGAAAATGACGTCAAGTAAAGTTTATACTTGATTTAATTTGTCATATAGTGTATCATATATAATATTTTATAAGATATGCATACAAATACAATTAGTTGGTTGCCGTCTTAGTCGACTTCTTCATACTGTATTGTGATAAAGCTAGCGTACGTTGCGAGATTGAATCACTGACTAGTCTATTAATTGCAAGCACTTATATACGTCTATGACGGCAAGCATCAGTTAAGATCATGGTGACTAATTATCAATCAAAATTAGTGCTGACGCTATCATCACAATAATGACTAGGCAAAAATCAATTAACAATCACACACTGACCAATTTATTAATTTTAAATTTTATATACGCCTATGTCGGTAAACATTAATCAAGATCACACTGACTAATTATCAATCAAGATTAGTGCGAATGGTAACATCACAATAATGTCTGTAGGCAAACGCCAATTAACGTTCACGCTTTTATGTGCAATTATAAGATAACTGCATACTCAAGTCATCTTGAGTATGACAACCTTATTAAAGTATTTGCAACAAAATATGTATGCAACTAAGTAACATTAAAATCCTTGCAACAGCGGAATTTTATTTAGATATACAATTTGAAATAAACAAACCACGTACACAGTATAATTATTATTTTTTAGGTCGCAACATTGCATTTAAATCATGGAACAGTGACAGTTCGTATATTGTACTGGGAGGATCAGATTTTTTTTCTTTGGTTAAAACAATTTTAAAATATGAAAAATAAAAATATAATAATTTACGATGCTAATAATACGATGTTTATAATAATAAAGAAGGAGACAAAAGAAGCATAAATTTAATGTGAATGGTGTCAAAATAATAAAAAATTAATAAGTTTACATTCTTTTTACTTAATTTCTTAAAGATTTTTAAGGGCGAAGGGTGGCGTATACACTTATATCAGAAGAGCTCATAATGTATATTAAGACGAAGAAAACAAATACAATGTGAATAGTTATAAATAAATTAACCAATTTACTTTTTTTCTCGATGTATACACTTATATCCGAAGGCGATATGTAGCAAGGGCGAACTGTTACTATCTCGGGCGAGCTGTTACCAATCAAGGGCGAACTATTACCAGTTAAGGGAGGGCGAAGTGTTATAATACCATCAAAATGCGTCGCAGCCGCTTGTTTTGAGGAAATCGATGCAATGAAACAGTTCTGTTTTCGACCACCTTCCCGCTATAAACAACACCTTTACATATTCAGCAATATTTCGGCGATTTCCATTTTGGTTTTGTTTTTTCAATCAACTTTCCATATCACTTGATGTGTGTGTTATACACGCTGATAAAATTTCTACTTATACCCCGGAAGTTTTAATGCGCATGCGCATTCGGAGAGTACTCAAGGGAAGACAACTTAGTTATCGGACTGCCCAATGTTATGCCAGAGTGGACTGACAAGTCCCCTTGGATACTACTCCCTGTTATAGGTGGTAGCTGTTACAATGTTATTATGCCAGAGTGGACTGACCAGTCCTCTTGTATACTACTCCCTGTTATAGGTGGTATCTGTTACAATGTTATGCCAGAGTTGCTGACCAGTCCTCTTGTATACTACTCCCTGTTATAGGTGGTAGCTGTTACAATGTTATGCCAGAGTGGACTGACAAGTCCCCTTGGATACTACTCCCTGTTATAGGTGGTAGCTGTTACAATGTTATTATGCCAGAGTGGGCTAACCAGTCCCCTTGGATACTACTCCCTGTTATAGGTGGTAGCTGTTACAATGTTATGCCAGAGTGGATGGACCAGTCCTCTGTATACTACTCCCTGTTATAGGTGGTAGCTGTTACAATGTTATGCCAGAGTGGACAGACCAGTCATCTTGTAAACTACTCCCTGTTATAGATGGTAGCTGTTACAATGTTATGCCAGAGTGGACTGACCAGTCCTCTTGTATACTACTCCCTGTTATAGATGGTAGCTGTTACAATGTTATGCCAGAGTGGACTGACCAGTCCTCTTGGATACTACTCCCTGTTATAGATGGTAGCTGTTACAATGTTATGCCAGAGTGGACTGACCAGTCCTCTTGTATACTACTCCCTGTTATAGATGGTAGCTGTTACAATGTTATGCCAGAGTTGCTGACCAGTCCCCTTGTATACTACTCCCTGTTATAGGTGGTAGCTGTTACAATGTTATGCCAGAGTGGACTGACCAGTCCCCTTGTATACTACTCCCTGTTATAGGTGGTAGCTGTTACAATGTTATTATGCCAGAGTGGACTGACCAGTCCTCTTGTATACTACTCCCTGTTATAGATGGTAGCTGTTACAATGTTATTATGCCAGAGTGGACTGACCAGTCCCCTTGGATACTACTCCCTGTTATAGGTGGTAGCTGTTACAATGTTATGCCAGAGTGGACTGACCAGTCCTCTTGTATACTACTCCCTGTTATAGGTGGATGCTGTTACAATGTTATTATGCCAGAGTGGACTGACCAGTCCCCTTGGATACTACTCCCTGTTATAGGTGGATGCTGTTACAATGTTATTATGCCAGAGTGGACTGACCAGTCCCCTTGGATACTACTCCCTGTTATAGGTGGATGCTGTTACAATGTTATTATGCCAGAGTGGACTGACCAGTCCCCTTGGATACTACTCCCTGTTATAGGTGGTAGCTGTTACAATGTTATGCCAGAGTGGACTGACCAGTCCTCTTGTATACTACTCCCTGTTATAGGTGGTAGCTGTTACAATGTTATTATGCCAGAGTGGATGGACCAGTCCTCTTGTATACTTCTCCCTGTTATAGGTGGTAGCTGTTACAATGTTATTATGCCAGAGTGGACTGACCAGTCCCCTTGAATACTACTCCCTGTTATAGGTGGTAGCTGTTACAATGTTATGCCAGAGTGGACTGACCAGTCCTCTTGTATACTACTCCCTGTTATAGGTGGTAGCTGTTACAATGTTATTATGCCAGTGTGGACTGACTAGTCCCCTTGTATACTACTCCCTGTTATAGGTGGATGCTGTTACAATGTTATTATTATGCCAGAGTGGACTGACCAGTCCTCTTGTATACTTCTCCCTGTTATAGATGGTAGCTGTTACAATTTTATTATGCCAGAGTGGACTGACCAGTCCTCCTGTATACTACTCCCTGTTATAGGCGGTAGCTGTTACAATGTTATTATGCCAGAGTGGACTGACCAGTCCTCCTGTATACTACTCCCTGTTATAGGCGGTAGCTGTTACAATGTTATTATGCCAGAGTGGACTGACCAGTCCTCTTGGATACTACTCCCTGTTATAGATGGTAGCTGTTACAATTTTAATTTGCCAGAGTGGACTGACCAGTCCCCTTGGATACTACTCCCTGTTATAGGCGGTAGCTGTTACAATGTTATTATGCCAGAGTGGACTGACCAGTCCTCCTGTATACTACTCCCTGTTATAGGCGGTAGCTGTTACAATGTTATTATGCCAGAGTGGACTGACCAGTCCTCTTGGATACTACTCCCTGTTATAGATGGTAGCTGTTACAATGTTATTATGCCAGAGTGGACTGACCAGTCCTCCTGTATACTACTCCCTGTTATAGGCGGTAGCTGTTACAATATTATTATCATGCCAGCTATCAATATGCTGTCTTTGCTTTCCTTTAGTGGTAATAAAAATGAAATCACTTCATTTAGATTTTTTCTCCTAGTTTTATGAGTTAAATAACAATATAGCAGTCTAATTCAATCTATGTTTATAGACATGTGTATTTTTAAACAAAGAATTAATCACATCTAGAATTGATTACAGAATACCATCAGCTTGAATAAGTTTTTTTTGACATTTTGTGTTTATTTCTCTTGCTTCAGTTACTTTATCCATTATCTGTTGTTATCTGCTGTCTGGTTATCTAACTTTCCTACTTTCCTTTGATCTTGTTTCAAGCTAAAAGTGGATGATGTTGCATAATTTATGATTCCATTGAAATTTAATTAATTAATTAGCTTCACTGTAAGTCAGACTATGATGGACAGGCTAGTTAATTATTGACTCACTTGGACTATTTTGATTCAACAGTCTCCTGCTGTGTTTCATTCTTAGCCTGCTGTATTTATGAATAACCCACAGCAATTGTTTGTTTCTGAAACACATGCAGTGACACAAATATAGCTTTAATAGTAACATCCAGTTATTTTGGCAGAGGAAGACCTCAGTCAATTATCTTGATAGGAGCAAAAGCACCATACCAAGCTCAAAGCCTTCCTACCTTAAGTGCTTGACCAAGACCGGGAAGTGAACCCACATTTTGGGAGGCTGAACCTGTCAGCACCTACCCATCAGAAATTGGGCCTTATACTTATTGTACATTGTTTTCTATCAATTTAATGCAATGGACAATAATACACTTTTGAGATTCACAGCAAACAGTATGAATCCTGTTCAGACAGTTGACTGATCTGGAGCTACACTGTGTAAGTCTTACTAATATGTTCTAAGCAAGTTATAGGTAACTCTATACAGTGTGTGGTAAAATTTAGGAGAGAAGCCACTACTACCAACTTTAAAGTCTTTGGTTTGGCCGGGGTTCGAACCTGCAACCTCCCGATCCGCAAGCCGACGCTCTACCACCTGAGCTATTGTGGCCAGTATTGTAATTATGATTACAACCACTAACCATCATCCTGCATAATTCGACCTTGACCTTCATCAAGTTGTCCAGCATGATGTGACATTGACCATTAAGTTGTGCAGCGTGATATGACCTTGACCCTCATCGAGTTGTGCAGCATGATGTGACCTTCACCATTATTAAGTTGTGCAGCATGTGACCTTGACCATCATCGAGTTGTGCAGCATGATGTGACCTTGACCATTATTGAGTTGTGCAGCATGTGACCTTGACCATTATCGAGTTTTGCAGCATGATGTGACCTTGACCATAATTGAGTTGTGCTGCATAGTGCGACCTTGACCATTATTGAGTTGTGCAGCATGATGTGACCTTGACCATCATTGAGTTGTCCAGCATGGTGTGACCTTTACCATCATCCTGTAAGATGTGACCTTGACCATCATTGAGTTGTGCAGCATGATGTGACCTTTACCATCATTGAGTTGTCCAGCATGGTTTGACCTTGACCAACATCCTGCATGATGTGACCTTGAACATAATTGAGTTGTGCAGCATGATGTGACCTTTACCACCATCCTGCATGATGTGACCTTGACCATTATTGAGTTGTGCAGCATGATGTGACCTTGACTATTATTAAGTTTTGCAGCATGATGTGACCTTGACCATTATTGAGTTTGCAAGCAGGATGTGACATTGACCATCATCCTGCATGATGTGACCTTGAACATTATTGAGATGTGCAGCATGATGTGAACTTGACCACCATTCTGCATGATGTGACCTTGACCATTATTGAGTTGTGCAGCACAATGTGACTTTGGCCATTATTGAATTGTGCAGTATGATGAGACCATGACCATTATTGAGATGTCCATTATGATGAAGCCTTGACCATTATCAAGTTGTACAGCATGATGTGACCTTGACCTTCATTTACTTGTCTAATATGATGTGACCTTGACCATCATTGAGTTGTCCAGCATGATGTGACCTTGACCATCATTCTGTTGTCCAGCATGGTGTGACAACGACCACCATCCTGCATGATGTGACCTTGAACATTATTGAGTTGTGCAGCATGATGTGACCTTGACCATTATTGAGTTTGCCAGCATGATGTGACATTGACTGTCATCCTGCATTATGTGACCTTGACCATCATCATGTTCAGCATTATGTGACCTTGATCATCAATGAGTTATGCAGTATGATGTGACCTTGACCATTATTGAGTTATCTAGTATGATTTGACCTTGATCATCAAGTTGTTCAGCATGATATGACCATGAACATTATTGAGTTGTCCAATATGATGTGACCTTGACCATTATTAAGTTGTTTAGCATGATGTGACCTTCCTTGACTCGTCCAATATGATGTGACCTTGACCATCATTGAGTTGTCCAGCATGATGTGAACTTGAACTTAATTGACTTGCCCAATATGATGTGACCTTGATCATAATTTGGTTGTCCAGCATGATGTGACCTGTAATGAGTTGTCCAATATGATGTGACCTTGACCAGTATCGAATTGTCCAATGTGGTGTGACCTTGACCAGTATTGAGTTGTCCAACATGATGTGACCTTGACCAGTATTGAGTTTTCCAATATGATGTGACCTTGACCAGTATTGAGTTGTCTAATATGATGTGACTTTGACCAGCATTAAGTTATCCAGCATGATTTGCTCTTGACCATTATTGAGTTGTCCAATGTAATGTGACCTTGACCACAATCGACTTTTCCAGCAATATGTGCCCTATTAAATAAACCAAACTTTCTGAGTTTAACACTGTTGTTTGTTTTATTTCTGGACAGTAGCATTCAAGCTGTCTTTGAATTAAATAACCAAAGACTTTAAAGTTGGTAGTAGTGGCTTCCCTCCTAACGCTCGGGGCTAAGGGGATAGCATTACGCCTGACTCGTCGGTGTCTGTATAATGGACCGGCCGGGTTCAGTCCTTGGGCACCTCATAAGTGCCCCTGTGCTATAATGATAGAAATGTCGCTGCGCAGTATCGGCAAAAATGCCGGCTAATCCCAATCCCAAACTTTCTGAGTTTAACACTGTTTTTTTTTTTCATTTCTGGACAGTAGCATTCAAGCTGTCTTTGAATTAAATAAAGCAAATAATGTCATGTGGTGTTCAAGATTTTTTTCCACTGATTTTAACTTACAAATACTAAGTGCTATACAGAAGTAACTCTCCATTACCAATTATTGACTTACATTGGTTTAACTGTAACATAAAATGGTTACCATGACTGCAACTGGTGTCACCATGGAAAATTCAAGTGATAGATCACGGATCCAAATCAGACAGGTTTTTTTTGCTTACCCAGCATGGATTGGCAGCAGAGTCAGAATACATTAACCCTTATTCTGCTAGCATAGTTTACATCCTATGCTTGGGTATAGTTGCTTAGCATTTCATGTATGGATAAACATTTCTGTTGAAAAAAAAAGATTTAACAACAAAAGTGTAGGTCCTGATCAGTTAGCACTGGCTCTATACTTTTTGCCTTTGATAAATCTGTGCTTAGCAGACTAAGAGTTAAAACATGCTGATTGATAACTGGTATGTTGAAAGACCTTAATTGGAAAAATATGTAAACAAGGTAATACGGTCACAATGCGATGATCTAAGGGGTTCTCGAAGTAGTATTTCTTTCAATAATGGATCTGGCTATTGGAAGGGTTTTATCTTACAGATTAAAATATTTATGAATACATTTTAAATATTGATGCCCCCAATGTTGAAATCGAAGTTTGTAAGCTAGACTCCTATGATACAAAAACTAGCCACTAACACATTTTTTTTTAACAGAAATTGAATTGGTGTGTTGAAAACATGTATGTGATGAATTTTTGTCTTTAGAAGATTAATAATACAAACTATGCTTAACAATTGTTTTCACTCCATCATTCCCTTGAGGGACTTGTATAGCAGACTTTGAACTAATTGTTACTTAGTGTATTAGAATATAAGTATAGCAACATAGTGTTGTGATATAGGTGAGGTAGAACAAGAGGATAATAACTGTAATTACACTCATCAGGGTGGGACCAGGTGTTGTGATATAGGGGAGGAAGGAACAAGAGGAGAATAACAGTAATTACAGCCATCAGGGTGGGACCAGGCATTGTGATATAGGGGAGGTAGGAACAAGGGGAGAATAACTGTAAAAACCCCCATCAAGGTGGGACCAGGCGTTGTGATATAGGGGAGGTAGGAACAAGGGGAGAATAACTGTAATTACACCTATCAGGGTAGGACCAGGCGTTGTGATATAGGGGAGGTAGGAACAAGGGGAGAATAACTGTAATTGCACTCATCAGGGTGGGACCAGGCGTTGTGATATAGGGAAGGTAGGAACAAGGGGAGAATAACTGTTAAAACACCCATCAAGGTGGGACCAGGCGTTGTGATATAGGGGAGGTAGGAACAAGGGGAGAATAACTGTAATTACACCTATCAGGGTAGGACCAGGCGTTGTGATATAGGGGAGGTAGGAATAAGGGGAGAATAACTAATTGCACCCATCAGGGTGGGACCAGGCATTGTGATATAGGGGAGGTAGGAACAAGGGGAGAATAACTGTAATCACACCCATCAGGGTGGGACCAGGCATTGTGATATAGGGGAGGTAAGAACAAGGGGAGAATAACTGTAATTATACCCATCAGGGTGGGACCAGGCATTGTGATATAGGGGAGGTAAGAACAAGGGGAGAATAACTGTAATTGCACCCATCAGGGTGGGACCAGGCGTTGTGATATAGGGGAGGTAGGAACAAGGGGAGAATAACTGTAATTACACCTATCAGGGTAGGACCAGGCGTTGTGATATAGGGGAGGTAGGAATAAGGGGAGAATAACTAATTGCACCCATCAGGGTGGGACCAGGTGTCGTGATATAGGGGAGGTAGGAACAAGGGGAGAATAACTGTAATCACACCCATCAGGGTGGGACCAGGCGTTGAGATATAGGGGAGGTAGGAACAAGGGGAGAATAACTGTAATTACACCCATCAGGGTGGGACCAGGCGTTGTGATATAGGAGAGGTAGGTACAAGGGGAGAATAAATGTAATTGCACCCATCAGGGTGGGACCAGGCGTTGTGATATAGGGGAGGTAAGAACAAGGGGAGAATAACTGTAATTGCACCCATCAGGGTGGGACCAGGCGTTGTGATATAGGGGAGGTAGGTACAAGGGGATAATAACTGTTATTACACCCATCAGGGTGGGACCAGGCATTGTGATATAGGGGAGGTAAGAACAAGGGGAGAATAACTGTAATTGCACCCATCAGGGTGGGACCAGGCATTGTGATATAGGGGAGGTAAGAACAAGGGGAGAATAACTGTAATCACACCCATCAGGGTGGGACCAGGCGTTGAGATATAGGGGAGGTAGAAACAAGGGGAGAATAACTGTAATTACACCCATCAGGGTGGGACCAGGTGTTGTGATATAGGAGAGGTAGGTACAAGGGGAGAATAAATGTAATTGCACCCATCAGGGTGGGACCAGGCGTTGTGATATAGGGGAGGTAGGAACAAGGGGAGACTAACTGTAATTACACCCATCAGGGTGGGACCAGGTGTTGTGATATAGGAGAGGTAGGTACAAGGGGAGAACAAGTGTAATTGCACCCATCAGGGTGGGACCAGGCGTTGTGATATAGGGGAGGTAGGTACAAGGGGAGAATAACAATAATTACACCCATCAGGGTGGGACCAGGCGTTGTGATATAGGGGAGGTAGGTACAAGGGGAGAATAACTGTAATTACACCCATCAGGGTGGGACCAGGTGTTGTGATATAGGGGAGGTAGGTACAAGGGGAGAATAACTGTAATTGCACTCATCAGGGTGGGACCAGGCATTGTGATATAGGGGAGGTAGGAACAAGGTGAGAATAACTGTAATTACACCCATCAGGGTGGGACCAGGCATTGTGATTTAGGGGAGGTAGGAACAAGGGGAGAATAATTGTAATTACACCCATCAGGGTGGGACCATGCGTTGTGATTTAGGGGAGGTAGGAACAAGGGGAGAATAATTGTAATTACACCCATCAGGGTGGGACTAGGGGGGGGATCTCTGGGAGCTCTACAACTAGGGAAGTTATGCTATGGTAGCAAATAGTGGAGTTTAAAATAAGGGTCTTCCTGGCACAGAGAGATCTTTGTCACCCAGACTCTAGCCAGTAAAATCTGATGCACTAATTGGGTCATGGGGCTGGTGGTACACAGGAGAACAGAAACTAAAAGAAATTATATGCAAGCAGTACATGGTTCCAGAGAATTTGAGCTTGTTATTTAAAATTATTGGGTATTAAAGATGACTTACCTAATAAAAATAGTCTTTTTAACGCATAAAAAATAAATTCTTTTTAAACATTAAGCTTAAGATTAAAACAAAAAATAACAACAGGATACTAAGCTGGCGATTCATCAATGCTGTGAAATGACACATATGAAAATGCATCACACCTACAGCTAAAAGTCATTGTACTGGTTATCAACAAAACATAATTTTAATTATTGTTCATAAAAAATAGATTCAGTGTGTTTTTTACTGAAGACACCAACACTTTAGAATTCAATATAATTATTATGATAAGTAACATACTGATCGGAAAATAGGCTTTGAGAGAAATGTATGCCTATCTTTTATCCTTTAAGTCTTTTTCCAGCTCTAACACATATTAATATAAAAGCAAACGTTTCCAACCTTCGTAAATATATCACACTTGATGATAATAAAATTCTTGTTGGGCGTATATAAATACAGAAATAAAAAACAGAGAAAGAAGTGTTAACCCACAATAGCTAACAAACAATTTAAAGCTCGTCATTGATTTGTTTCATTTGTATGTGGTGAAGAAGCATGTACTGTAATACATTTTTTTAGAAGATTAAAAGACTTGATCCAGAGCTTTTTAATAGTAGATGTAAAATAATGTAAATAAAAAAAAATAATACTCTGACAATCTAGAGCTATAGAAGTTACAAGCATTAGATGCTACAACATAACTTTTAACGAATTGATGTGCTTACATGGTATATATTAGATAAAGTACTATTTCATGTATATAATTGTATATTTTATGTATATCTACAGAACTAATACATTGAGATAAACAAATTAAGTGAAGCATCAAACCATGAGACATGCAATCTGCAATTGACAATAATTACATATTCAAACAAGTTTATGATTTATAGCATCGTTCTAGACATCACTTCCTCCTCTATCAGTTTCATAAACTGGCAGTTTGTTACATTCTCACGGCTTACAATCTGACCCTTTGTAGGTTGTTCTTGGTTCACCGAGAATGACGACGCTTAATTAAAAATTGGCTTTGGGCTTATGTCATAACTTTAAAAATGATCATATTTTTGAACTTTATTATCATTTATTTTAGCAGTAAGTAGTCTCCTGTTATTTGTTGTTGTTTTTTTTGTTTTTTAAAAAAACAACACCTTCTACTCTTATTAAAAAATCTTTAAAAAATATGAAAAAACCCAAACTCCTTAATAATAATAATAATGATAAACCTTGTTTTTTTCTTTCTGTATGACTGCACTTATTCATGCACTTCTTCAGTGATATATTGATGATTAAACATCTCTGCATCATAGAAGCTGTATTGTTTTTCTTTTTAATAATCAGTTATGTAGATTTACTCATTAGGCACCAAATAAATCTAAACTGGTGTTGTTCTCAGTCAGAACTGTAGAGTGTTGATTACTTCACTTACAACCATATGACAATGAACCAGACAAACTCCTTTGTAGTAAATTTGTAAGTAAATACTGTTGAAATACATTAATTGGTCAAAAAATTAAAAAAGGTTTTCTATCAGATTTGAAACCTACATTTAGCACTAATCCTTTGCCTTAAATTTAAACCAACTTAAATGAGGTGTCAGACAGTTGGGACCAATGATTTTTTCCTCAAACAACATAATAAATTCTTTTTACCTGAACAGATCCTGCAAAATGCTGTTTAATGATGTTCAACATCAATGTGAAATGTAAAGCGTAACACCCCAATTGTCTTTACAAACAGGTATTTCCTATCTGAGCTGTGCTGCTAACTTAGCTTTTTTGAACTAAGAAAAAACATTTGACTACTCACTTGTGAGATCATGTTATATCCTCATCCGGGTAGTCACTCTTTTTTGTTAGCAGAAATTCCAATCATGCTTATTTATATATTTGTAATGATGGAACAGTTAGCATTTTTTAATGTGTTGTATCATTTTACAATTAAGATAATGTTCAAAATAGTCTTTGCTTAGACTAATGAATGAATTTCTGGATTGTTATCATTACATGTAAACACAGTGAATTTGATATTAGGGAATAACCTTTCACTAAAAGTGCAGTGTGCCCATACATACCTACCTCCAGCCTCTACATAGTGCAGTTTACCTATAAATACCTACCTCCAGCCTCTACATAGTGCAGTTTACCTATAAATACCTACCTCCAGCCTCTACATAGTCCAGTATACCTATAAATACCTACCTCCAGCCTCTACATAGTGCAGTTTACCTATAAATACCTACCTCCAGCCTCTACATAGTGCAGTTTACCTATGAATACCTACCTCCAGCCTCTACATAGTGCAGTATACCTATAAATACCTACCTCCAGCCTCTACATAGTCCAGTATACCTATAAATACCTACCTCCAGCCTCTACATAGTCCATTATACCTATAAATACCTACCTCCAGCCTCTACATAGTGCAGTGTGCCCATACATACCTACCTCCAGCCTCTACATAGTGCAGTTTACCTATAAATACCTACCTCCAGCCTCTACATAGTCCAGTATACCTATAAATACCTACCTCCAGTCTCTACATAGTGCAGTATACCTATAAATACCTACCTCCAGTCTCTACACATAGTGCAGTGTGCCCATACATACCTACTTCCAGCCTCTACATAGTGCAGTATACCTATAAATACCTACCTCCAGCCTCTACATAGTGCAGTATACCTATAAATACCTACCTCCAGCCCCTACACATAGTACAGTGTGCCCATACATACCTACTTCCAGCCTCTACATAGTGCAGTATACCTATAAATACCAACTTCCAGCCTCTACATAGTGCAGTTTACCTATAAATACCTACCTCCAGCCTCTACATAGTGCAGTTTACCTATAAATACCTACCTCCAGCCTCTACATAGTCCAGTATACCTATAAATACCTACCTCCAGCCTCTACATAGTGCAGTTTACCTATGAATACCTACCTCCAGCCTCTACATAGTGCAGTATACCTATAAATACCTACCTCCAGCCTCTACATAGTCCAGTATACCTATAAATACCTACCTCCAGCCTCTACATAGTGCAGTTTACCCATAAATACCTACCTCCAGCCTCTACATAGTCCAGTATACCTATAAATACCTACCTCCAGCCTCTACATAGTGCAGTGTGCCCATACATACCTACCTCCAGCCTCTACATAGTCCAGTATACCTATAAATACCTACCTTCAGTCTCTACATAGTGCAGTATACCTATAAATACCTACCTCCAGTCTTTACACATAGTGCAGTGTGCCCATACATACCTACTTCCAGCCTCTACATAGTGCAGTATACCTATAAATACCTACCTCCAGCCTCTACATAGTGCAGTATACCTATAAATACCTACCTCCAGCCTCTACACATAGTGCAGTGTGCCCATACATACCTACTTCCAGCCTCTACATAGTGCAGTATACCTATAAATACCTACCTCCAGCCTCTGCATAGTCCAGTATACCTATAAATACCTACCTCCAGCCTCTAAACATAGTACAGTGTGCCCATACATACCTACTTCCAGCCTCTACATAGTGCAGTATACCTATAAATACCAACTTCCAGCCTCTACATAGTGCAGTGTGCCCATACATACCTACCTCCAGCCTCTACCTAGTGCAGTATACCTATAAATAATACCTTTCACTAAAAAAAGGAGACAAAGTAAAATCACTCATATAATATAGATATCATTATCTGTATTAACTTTATTGTGTTATATTTTCTGAACAACTCTTCACACCTCTCTACATAGTGCACCTCCAGCCACGCTACATAGTGCAGTGTGCCTATAAATACCTACCTCCAGTCTCTACATAGTGCAGTATACCTATAAATACCTACCTCCAGTCTCTACACATAGTGCAGTGTGCCCATACATACCTACTTCCAGCCTCTACATAGTGCAGTATACCTATAAATACCTACCTCCAGCCTCTACATAGTGCAGTATACCTATAAATACCTACCTCCAGCCTCTACACATAGTGCAGTGTGCCCATACATACCTACTTCCAGCCTCTACATAGTGCAGTTTGCCTATAAATACCAACTTCCAGCCTCTACATAGTGCAGTGTGCCCATACATACCTACTTCCAGCCTCTACATAGTGCAGTATACCTATAAATACCAACTTCCAGCCTCTACATAGTGCAGTGTGCCCATACATACCTACCTCCAGCCTCTACATAGTGCAGTATACCTATAAATAATACCTTTCACTAAAAGAAGAGAGACATAAAGTAAAATCACTCATATAATATAGATATCATTATCTGTATTCACTTCATTGTGTTACATTTTGAACAACTCCTCACACCTCTCTACATAGTGCACCTCCAGCCACGCTTCATAGTGCAGTGTGCCAATAAGTACTGAATTCCAGCCTCTCTACATAGTGCAGTATACCTGAAAATACCTACCCCCAGCCTACATAAAGCAGTGTGCCTATTAATACCTAGCCCCAGCCTCTCTATATAGTGCATAATACCTATACATACTTACCTCCAGTCTCTCCACATGGTGCAGTATACCTATAAATACCTACCCCCAACCTCCCTACATAGTGCAGTATACCTAAAAATACCTACCCCCAGCCTACATAGAGCAGTGTGCCTATTAAAACCTAGCCCCAGCCTCTCTACATAGTGCATAATATCTATACATACCTACCCCCAGCCTCTCCACATGGTGCAGTATACCTATAAATACCTACCCCCAGCCTCCCTACATAGTGCAGTATACCTAAAAATACCTACCCCCAGCCTCTCTACATAGAGCAGTGTGCCTATTAATACCTACCCCCAGCCTCTACATAGTGCATAATACCTATTCATACCTACCCCCAGCCTCTCCAAATAGTGCAGTATACCTATAAATACCTACCTCCAGCCTGCCTGTATTGACCAGTGGTCTGGGGTTCAGCTGAGGTGACCACTGCTGGTCAGTTGAGGACACAGCCTGTCTGGCCACTACTCTCCCACGCTTCCTTCCCTGCTGACCAATGGAGGCCTGAGCTGACCAATCAGCAACCAAGACATGCAGGTTACATTGCTCACTGCTCTCTTGGTCAGTGTTATTGCATTAACTATTTATAGCACTTGCTTATGTATATGGTCAAGGACTGAATTGTTATTTTTTAGAGGTTAACATTATGTCTGGAATTCAGATCCAGTTAGTCATGTATTAATCAAATGTCTTTTCAGATTGTTTGCTGTGATACTACTACTTACTGACCTAACTGTAATCCAGCTAAGAATTAAAATATCATTTTGTTGCCATAGGTTGACCATGTTAGGCATGATCATGTCAATTTTGGATTGGTCAGTTTATGTCATTAACTCATTAATTGTGTTTTAGACCTTTTGTTAGACATAAATCAAAAGGAGATTGAACTCCTGAATTCATGACTGATTTATAAAAAGCTGTAACTTCTGACATAAATACAAGAAGATACATCATTTTATGTTCAGATGGAGGAAAGGCTAAGATTACATTCCTAACCACTTAATAACCACTATAGATATACTTTGCTGATATGATGGTAATACAGACAGAACATTTTGTTTGAGCTTTGATAGAAATGTTTACTTTATTGACTTGTTTGTGTTGATTGATACATGTCAATATTTACAATTGGCACTGTCCACCTTTCACTTAAATGGCTAGTGATTTTACTTCCTATCATATTTTTGGCTGAGCTATTCTTTCCTTTTATAAATGAAATTAAATTTTGATTTTCAGGTTTTCTTTGCTTTCTTTGATTTATTGGATGTTTCCTGCTTTGTAAAAGTTTGATATTTAATATTTATTGTTTTTTTTGCACATTTTGTAATTGTCCAATTCTAAAACTTTGTTATTCCCTAAAGACTTCCTTTTTCCAAAATTCTTTATGTAGTAAATTTTTAATGTTAATGTTATTTGTTTAAAATTTGCAAGCAGCTGTTACATGAATAAATAATGAACTGTTATATGATACAAGTATTCTTAAAAGCATTTTGCTTTTAAATTCAGACTGTCTTGTATTTAAACATGCCTAGATATTTATTCTTTTATTGTTTTTGTTCTTTTTAATAACACCTTATTATTGTGAGCAGAAAAGATCCTGTGAAATGCTGTTTATTAATGTTGTACATCTATATAAAAAGGGAATCATTACCAACCTAACACCCCCCACCCCACCCCAACATCCCCTCACAACTCATTTGTTTGTTGTGGTAAAAAAACCCATGTGATTCCTTTATTTTGAGACCACTTTATAGCAACATCCTGATGATTCTTTTTACATCACATTTATATTTTTTTAGCCGAAATCCCCATTGTGCTTATTTTTGGATAGGAAAGAAGGAAGATTTAGAGTGATTTTTTTATGATTTGGACTGTCTTCAAACTGGTCTACACTTGGGCTTGATATAAGTTTATGTAGAATGTATGTCCAAATTCCCCAAAACAGGTGTCAGATGTTGGTTCTTGTACTTAGTATAGGCAGCTACTACCTTTAATACACCACTACTCTTTTACACAAATGTACTGGTACACTTTCTGACCATTTTCATAATGCCTTGAAAGTAGGAAAAGGATGCATTTTTTCTCTCTTAATTTATAATGTTATAATTTCCTTCTTCCTTCTTCCTTGTTTATATTTGTCATTGACATAAAAGCTTTTTACCTGTGGAAACTCTGGAAGCTCTTTTTTAAAATGTAATGTTTTTGTGTGTTTCTTTTATATGGCAAATATGTTTTTGAAACAAATGGGATATATAAGGCTGAAAAGGGAGATTTAAGTCAGTCTTATTATCAGACAGCCATAGACCTTTAACATGTCTGATACTTTATCTATTACTAAGCCATTGTTGTTTGCTGACAAATATATATGTACATACAAGACTTACAGCTAAAGCCAGGAGTTAGCAGATCCTAATCAGACAGCTCCCAGTTGAGTTGGCTGATCTGGATCTACACTATTTACCTAAAGCTCTTGACACATTAGAGCTTGCAACTAGTTATAACCTTAAAAATACTTCTTGGGACCTCTGGTCTCCTGCTGTCTGATAAGTCACTGAAAAAGTCAGAATTTATCGTTTGACCATCTTACATGTCTTTTTCTTTTTCTTTAGCAAACTCCAGCACTCCTTTGGTTCTCCTACAAGATGCTAATCGTAAGAATATTTACAGAGTTCTTATGACATCTGGCACCTAGTAGTATATTGATAGTTCATTAGTCTTCACTTATCATTGATAATCTTTAAAAGTCTGATAAACATAGGATGATTACACTGCAGGTCGCTGACAATTGCAGAAGCAGTCTTTTCCAGAGTCTTTAATGTTCCATTGTAATTCTAGGATGGTCATGCTTCTATTCAGTGCAATTGGTCTTACAATGATCGGACGTGTGCGACTCCTTCACAGTTTTGAGGAGTCAGAGGTTATGGCCAATGGCTCTTGTTACAGGTGATTTTTTGCAGTCACAGGCTCTGAAATGACTGGACATTAAGCCAGATGAATTCTTATTAAGCTGGCTAAGAGTTAGTATAGAAAACCTTTTCTTATCTGGATTCTTCCTCTTGGACATCATGACCTATATCTGTTGTTGTTGCTGTAGATGTAACCTTGCAGATGATGTACTGCTTGTCACATAGTTCTGTTGGAGCAGGTACACTCTTGAGAACATATCTCTGAAAATCACAACTGTCTACAGTGCTGTGGGGCTAGGAGCTGTCTGAACAGGATCTACAGTATCTGCTGCTCAGTCCCAGTTTATAAGTATATCCATCCTGACATGTTACTTATATAATATTAAAGCAAAAAAACAAAAATAAAAAAATGTCTAAAAGACTGAGTATTTAGCATGGCTTTTTAACAAAATATAGCAAGCTAATGGGTGAAGTTGGTAAAAAGGTTTCCTTGCTTTTACTCACTCTTGGATTGGTATAATGGTGACTATAAGCTGAGCCCATCGTACTCAAAACTGTAAGCCCCATTGATATCATGTCTGGGGTTCAATGCATGGTATGACAGTGAAGACAACAATACATCTGCTTTGTCTTAATCACACTTGACCGAAAACTATACATAACAAAAGTCGGGAGAGCAGTAGAAGGTGACTCAATAGTAAACACTTGGACTATCAAGCAATTAACCGGTCATTAAAGCTCCCCGATAATAAAATCAATCTCTATTGGACCAATATTGACATATTTGCTCTGTGTATTTAGGCAGTATTGTAAACTTACAGGTGACCAGTGGTAAGAGGGTGAATGGGGTCATGTCCTCAAATGACCTAGAGAAAGCTTCTTCACTTTATTTACATTGTTTATATATTGTTTACTCTATTTCTCTTTCTTAACCTTTGTTGATAATCAAACACTTTGTTTGCCAAGATTCACACTTGTTGATTTAAAACATGAATAATAATCTGAAGAATTACATTTCAATGACTATCATTTTGACACCTTATTCAGGTTGCCTATAATTATTTTTTTTCAATTTTAAGAGATTTATATACCCACTGCTGTAGTGGGAGCTATATATAGGAGATTTTGTCCATCCATCTTTTAATCCTCAAATGTAGTTTACCACACTGAGAAACAGTGGGTAGAAGGGGTACCACACTGTGAAACAGTGGGTAGAAGGGGTACCAATTAGTTTTTGTTATAACTTAGTTATAGCTGTAATTTCATACTAGTAACTGTATTCATTTTAAAAGCATTATTTTTGAAGCACTCCACTTGTTTTCTTGTATTATGGAACAGAAATACTTTATATAAACCTAGTCAAGTATGTCTTAATCATACTACTGTTCATGGACGTTTATCCATTTAAGGGTAGTTTCTAACAGTTTGCCTGAATGAAATACATGTAACAATATTTAATGCTGGGGAGGATTGACATAATTACTACAATAATTTGAACACTGCTTCAATTGTAAGTCAGTACAAACCATGGAAAAAAATGCTCTAAATTTTCATTTTTTCCAATTCTATTAATAAGCATGATGGGGATTTCTGCTAAAACTAGACATCTCTGGCAGGGCAGATTACTCAGATGATGATATAATGAGATCTCAAAAATAAGGATTAACATATTTGTCTTATTTTCAAAATAAATGTTTTTGTCTTTGTTTTCTGTAAAACATGCTTATTTCACAATAACTTGTATAGCCAAACACTAATTTGTGTTATCAATAATTTGATTAACCAATATTTAATACATATTCTTTCTGATTAATATGATTAATATAAGTTTCTTATGTGAAGCCTTATCATCTTAGTTATTAACATAAAAAGATCTTGTTGCCTTTTAGCAACATTTTGTAATCATACACAGACCCAGCTTACCAAAGTACATGTTATTTACTTGGTAGTTCTGGAATTATACACTACTTGAGAGAATCCTTGGTCAAGTCAAAGACATGTAAATATATGTATTCTCCTTGGTCTAGTGGTAAGACATGAAAATATATGTATTCTCCTTGGTCAAGTGGTAAGACATGTAAATATATGTATTCTCCTTGGTCAGGTGGTAAGACATGGAAATATATGTATTCTCCTTGGTCAAGTGGTAAGACATGTAAATATATATATTCTCCTTTGTCAGGTGGTAAGACATGTAAATATATGTATTCTCCTTGGTCAAGTGGTAAGACATGAAAATATATGTATTCTCCTTGGTAAAGTGGTAAGACATGTAAATGTATGTATTCTCCTTGTTCAAGTGGTAAGACATGTAAATATATGTATTCTCCTTGTTCAAGTGGTAAGACATGTAAATATATGTATTCTCCTTGGTCAAGTGGTAAGACATGTAAATATATGTATTCTCCTTGGTCAGGTGGTAAGACATGTAAATATATGTATTCTCCTTGGTCAGGTGGTAAGACATTGAAATATATGTATTCTCCTTGGTCAAGTGGTAAGATATTTAAATATATGTATTCTTCTTGGTCAAGTGGTAAGACATGTAAATATATGTATTCTCCTTGGTCAGGTGGTAAGACATGTAAATATATGTATTCTCCTTGGTCAGGTGGTAAGACATTGAAATATATGTATTCTCCTTGGTCAAGTGGTAAGACATGTAAATATATGTATTCTCCTTGGTCAAGTCAAAGACATGTAAATATATGTATTCTCCTTGGTCAAGTGGTAAGACATGGAAATATATATATTCTTCTTGGTCAAGTGGTAAGACGTGTAAATATATGTATTCTCCTTGGTCAGGTGGTAAGACATGTAAATATATGTATTCTCCTTGGTCAAGTGGTAAGACATGGAAATATATGTATTCTCCTTGTTCAAGTGGTAAGACATGTAAATATATATATTCTCCTTGGTCAGGTGGTAAGACATGTAAATATATGTATTCTCCTTGGTCAGGTGGTAAGACATGGAAATATATGTATTCTCCTTGTTCAAGTGGTAAGACATGTAAATATATATATTCTCCTTGGTCAAGTGGTAAGACATGTAAATATATGTATTCTCCTTGGTCAGGTGGTAAGACATGTAAATAATGTATTCTCCTTGGTCAGGTGGTAAGATATTTAAATATATGTATTCTCCTTGGTCAGGTGGTAAGATATTTAAATATATGTATTCTCCTTGGTCAAGTGGTAAGATATTTAAATATATGTATTCTCCTTGGTCAGGTGGTAAGATATTTAAATATATGTATTCTTCTTGGTCAATAATGTATTCTCCTTGGTCAGGTGGTAAGATATTTAAATATATGTATTCTCCTTGGTCAGGTGGTAAGATATTTAAATATATGTATTCTCCTTGGTCAAGTGGTAAGATATTTAAATATATGTATTCTCCTTGGTCAGGTGGTAAGATATTTAAATATATGTATTCTTCTTGGTCAAGTGGTAAGATATATAAATATATGTATTCTTCTTGGTCAAGTGGTAAGACATGTAAATATATATATTCTCCTTGGTCAGGTGGTAGGACATGTATATATATTCTCCTTGGTCAGGTGGTAAGACATGTATATATATTCTCCTTGGTCAGGGGGTAAGATATTTAAATATATGTATTCTCCTTGGTCAGGTGGTAAGATATTTAAATATATGTATTCTTCTTGGTCAGGTGGTAAGATATTTAAATATATGTATTCTTCTTGGTCAAGTGGTAAGACATTTAAATATATATATTCTCCTTGGTCAGGTGGTAGGACATGTATATATATTCTCCTTGGTCAGGTGGTAAGATATTTATATATATGTATTCTTCTTGGTCAAGTGGTAAGACATTTAAATATATGTATTCTCCTTGGTCAGGTGGTAGGACATGTATATATATTCTCCTTGGTCAGGTGGTTAGACATGTATATATATTCTCCTTGGTCAGGTGGTAAGATATTAAAATATATGTATTCTTCTTGGTCAAGTGGTAAGACATTTAAATATGTATTCTCCTTGGTCAGGTGGTAAGACATGTATATATATTCTCCTTGGTCAGGTGGTAAGACATTTAAATATTTGTATTCTCCTTGGACAGGTGGTTAGACATGTATATATATATTCTCCTTGGTCAGGTGGTAAGACATGTAAATATATGTATTCTCCATGATATTTACTCTATATTTTGTCTATTATGGAGATGCAGTTCAGAAAAAAGTTTTCCAAATTAACTGTAATTAAGTGCAACAACAACCTGCAACCTTCTACTCATGAGTGAATTTTGTTTTGTTACTATGAAATTATATAATCAGGTATGACTAGAAAAGAATTTTGATCTACTCAATAACATTTTCAATTGAAAGATTGTGGAAGCTTAAATTTACCCCCTTTATATATATGCCTCACTTGAAAATATAATATGCATGGTCATGGAACTATGAACAGATAATTGGAATTAATAATCCTGAATATTGTTAAACTTTACATCTTCTAAGTTTATAAATGAATCATCTGTCCTTCAACCTGTTAGATGGCTTGGAGACGGTTATGTTACTTCCCTTGACTGTGATTTTAACGTGGGGCGATGATATAAGACAGATAGGGGGAGGGGGTGTTTGCTGCGCTGCCGTTGGTTGATCTCATTTGTCGTGATCCAATTCAATTTAGGTTTTATCTCTCAAGAAGGTAAACCCAACCATAAGATTTGTATGTCTTCCATTTGCAAGTGGGTGAAGGGCAACTTGTGTACAGATGACAACTTTTATGATTAGGCAGCCATTCTACTCACATAGTCGCCTGGTTGGTTCATTATCTAGAGACAGGGGAGATAGGATCTAGCAGACGACTTTTAACCCCACCTCTCCCTTTCTCTCTTATCTTCCTTATGTAGCCTACACAGTCTAGTTATCAAGTATTGATCCTCTGGTCTACGAATTTTTACCAAATTGCAGAAAAATTACTAAAACTTATCACAAGATAGGACTGGTATCAGTTTATACTACATCAACATCGCTATGGGCCCAGCCTGCCCTCCCCACAGGATGACTGTAACTGATGGCAGCCATCTTGAAAACGAGAAATAAACCCAGACTGGTGCATACACATGGTAGACTGTGTAAAATAGTACACTGAATTGGAAATAGTGCTACCTAAAGTATCAAAATTCAACTGCTATGACCGCAGATTAAGCAATGGGGATTATTGCTCATGAATCTAAAAGGTAAATATTTTTTTACGTTTTATCTTTAAGTAGATTAGTTGTTATTCAGATGAGACTTGTAGATTAAGAAACAGACTGCAGCTTGAATTGAATTGAATTAAAATTGCTTGGTGGGGACAAAATTAAAAAACAAAACTGGAAAGAATAAAGTGACATGTCGTGATGACTAGTTGACTATATCTCTCAGGATTGGGAGGACGGACAGGTCATGTGTTGGGTGGGTGGGGGGGATACCCTCTCTACCTGGATACAGGGCCGGAAGATGAAGGGACTACTTCCCGCGTTACATACAGGTGTTTGCTCAGGTCACACTGATCTCTACAATGCACATAGACCCATCGTGGTTGGGGAAAACCAATTAAACCTCTTTAAAATAACATCATTAAAAGATCATATCAATGCAACATTTAATTAAACTATCACACCATTCCTTTCTACTAGATTGTTAAAATAACTCAATCATGCTATGTCGATACTGAAAGTGGATTACTTGTTGAGGTGGTGTTGAGAAATTTCTAGTTTATCTACGCATCTTATTTGTATATAACTAGATCTGTTCATTGCAGCATGGTTTGAAGTCAAGTGCTAGCTATGAGACCCTTAAGGATACCCTAGATATGTCTGCATGCTGTTTTCTCTGCTTCAATCCATACTTCTTTCATTGTTGCTCGTTTCTTTGTCCCCCATTAATGTATTGGTCACATGACATGTGGTACATCGTGTTTTTGTGTTTTGAATATGAAGGAAAATCAATGCCTTGCTGGATAAGATGGTACATTTGGAGCTGGTAGCTTAACAACATAGGTTAAATAAATACATCTAGACTGCTACATGTGGCACTTGTCACACCTGGTACTGTCAATAGGCACTGTCAACTGCTTACTCATATCCGGCTACAGTCATTAATAACCCATAACCCAAACTAAATTATTCAATATTTCATCCATAGGTAATAAGATACAATAAGTAAAAAAAAAAGCAGCAAGTTGTAAAGTCCTGATCTGACAGATCCCAGGGGGAGCTGGCTAATGAAGAGCTACACTATTAATGTCAACCTTATCAAAATATGAATAGTAGTCTATGAACTAGAGTACTGTTCTTACTTCATGTTTAATCTTTTTTTTATGTTAATGTTTTTTTTGTGTTCACACATGCTGTTGGAGTCTTTATTTGTATTCATACTTCTCTCATGTTAGCAAATGCCAATGACCTAGTGGGTCAAGCCCCTAAAGTGTAATACTTGACTTTTTCATGGCTTGTCACATGAGACTGAGGCCCATTGGAGGCAAAATGCTTTTTGTGGAGAGGTCTTCCAGCTAACCTTTAGTACACCAATGGTCACTGATAATGGTTGGATGCTGCTTTAATGATATAGTCCTGCTGCAGTCTCAAAGACATAAATATCATGTTGTGTCTATGTCCTATTCCAGTTTGCTTATGTATTAACTATGTATTAACAGTATGGCTTGTGGGGTGTCTATGTTCACTGTATGTTCATATTTATATAAATGTCTCAGTTTATTTTTGTGTTTTATTGTTGTTGATGTCTATTCTGTGTGTAAAGTGCTCGGTTTATTAGCTTTGTAACTACCCTATTGGGACATGCTTTTAGAGGACAGAAGAAATTATTAGTTTTACCAAACGTAAGTTTCTCAATTTTATTTAAAAACAACATGTTACCATAGATAATTCTTGTCTGTTTGCCAACATTCTGGATGGTTCTCTGTCAATCTTTTCTTCCTATGTTACTATAGTGATGGTGAAACATTTAATGCTTACTAATTGAAAAGTTTCCCTATAGTTGTCTTAATCCAGAGAGCCTTGTAAACCAGGTCATTTTTGATTTTTCACTATATATATATACTTCAATCTGTGGTTGCTCTACCCTGGTAGAGCATTTGGAAGAATGGTGGCTTATGGATGAGGGATTCCGGGTTCGATCCCATGTTACAACATACATACCAATATTGTAAAATTGGCAGAGATCTAACAACTGAAGCAAATACAAGGCTAGTTTCATGATGGTTTGTTTGGTGTCGGGACCATGTGACAGGGTGTAGTATAGAAGCAGATGCTTATATCATGCTTCATATTCACAGTGAAGGCAGCACTATATCTTCTTCAAGTGAACACTACCTTTAGATGACTTTAAAGAGTGTTGTGTGGATGATAAATCCATTACCATTATTAAATACGAATGGTCTGCTCTGTAAGTTGTTGTTAAGGTGTAAAGCACAATGAACTCAGTGTTTGCTCACAAATTAATAATCTATAGTTTTGTATGCCTTTCAAAATCCATTCAATTATTATCAATAGCCTTACATGTGTAAATGCATATTTGATAAGTTATATGTTATGGAGAATCAAATGATTATTGTTGTTGTTTATTGGTCTATGTCCCAATAGCAAGTCTTCAGGCCTAGAGATGGACCAACATGCCTTCCAGCCTAGAGATGGGCCAAAGCTTTATGAAACTGAATGACATATTAGATGTAATTGTTGAGGTGTAGACAAAGAAGTACAAAACTTGGTTGGGCTTGTAAACCACTAAGCTTTACAAGCGTTTATTGATCAAAATCAAGAAAATGGTATAAATCCAGATCAATCTCATTAAAATCAGCTCCAGTATTACGCGTAATAGGATCTGATGACTTCCCCATTACGGTTCACCTCAAATTGACCTTTTCAGTAGCCAATGAAATTCTCGGCAACAAAATCTTGTGGTATACTGCGAGCAACGTTCTACACGCTATAAAATTTTAATGGTAAAGGGTCGCGTTTAACTTGTGATTGCATGCAATCTACACACATTCTTAAACTTAACTTTACATATTTCAAAAGAGACATATATAACCTCTACAAATATGTATAAACCATCCAACAAAAAGAAGTTTTGAACTAGAAATCCTTATTTTAGTAACACTGGTAAATACATTCACAACTCGCTCGCTGCAATTGTCATGGCGGATAACGAAAGCGTTTTCGCAGTGGGTTGCATTGAAAATCCTTTCGTATTCTACTTAAAAATGGAATTATGAAATGTTATGGTAGATACCGATAGATAAATTGTTGATTGAACAAAATGTGTAAAAATTAATGCATGCCAATAGAAAGGATGGCTGATTCAGCGGTTTAAAAAGTGGTATGTGTTGACTGCTGTATCGGGAAGGATTCTATAGTAGTTTTGAAAGGAGCGATTGCATTGGTCGAAATACGGACACTTGTCTATGCATATTCAATTACACAAAGGTCATTTTGACACGACCTCTTATGCGATGTAGTCAGATCCTAATCACGGACAGTAGATGAGGGAAATTAGGATATGATTTTAATGAGATTGAAATCCAGATCAGTCATTTTTTGCTATACACTCCTACTTTTCTGTCTGGTTACTATCTATTTATCTTGTTACTTTGGCATGAAATTGTAAACAACTATGGGTTATTGACACGTGTTGTATGATAGAATTTGTAAAATTTGGCATTGTCACGTATTATCACAATTGGTTCAAGGTTATGATTCTTACAGTGAATAATGGATTTATTGCATTATGGTTGCAGTAAAATGATGTTTGATAATATGCATGATCAACAAGGAATGTATACAGCACTGGATCAGTATTCACCAACAGTTATTTATTTTTAAAGTTAAAATACAACCTTTTTTAAAACTCTTATCCTTCTATGCAAAAAATGAATATACCACAGCAGGTAGTGTAGACCCTGATCAGCCAGCTATTGCTTATAAGAGGAACCACAGAGGCAAGAGTGGGCAAATCTGGATCTTCACCTTTTTGTCTAAAGCTGGCCAAGCTAAGCAAACTAAGAGTTACCTCCAAAATACCAGAAACAAAAAAGAACAAAACACTCAATTACCAGGACATTATCAACCTTCCTTGTTAAAGAGTGTCTGAGGTGTGAGGTCATGGACCATGTGATGGTAGAGAAGTGCCCTTGCTGGGCAATTAGGTGATATCTGACCCCTTCTGGGTGTAAGTGTTAGTTGAGACTTAGCTCCTTGCCTTGCTTGCCATGAATTGATGAGACAGACAAAACATGTAGATTCAGATCAGCCAGCTCCTGATGACAGGGGTCTGATTACAGTTTGCACTTTTAGCTGCACAAAAACATGTTTTTACCTCCATTAGTTGTTAGCAAAAACAGAACAACTACAAAAGGTTCATTACCAAATACAGAAGCTTAAAGGTTACTATAGAGTTATTTCTAACAAAAATCAACAACAAATGTGCACTTTGTGAAGTGTACTCACTGACTGGTCCAGAGAACAATGGGGGCAGACATGGGGGGAAGAAATAAAAATTAGGTAATTGACCTGAAAGATTATGCTCATTTGATCTCACCTGTGCAGTTGTGAGCAAAAGTGTTTTCATGTACATGTCATGTTTGATGTGTATGACCTAAAGTGTAATGATAGTATTTGATAAAGTGAGGTTGTTTGACATTCACAATTAATATGGTGGATTATTTCTGGTTAGTTGTTGTTTTAGCCCACAAAAAATCATTCCATCATTCATGTCTTAATATTTTATAATAATTTTATGTTATTAATTTGCCTTTTATTTTAAAGCATGTTATTTTCCATGTTGGTGCCCATGGCTAAGCAATTAGAGTCACCAACTCTTCAGCATGTGTGTTCCAAGTTCTTCGTTAGGGCGTGGACTTCTGTGTGGGTGGCTTATCCAGCTACCCTGTGGTGTGCCTGTGGTTCTACCCTGGCATAAGTGAGGTCATCATCCACTCAAAAATAGCTAATTGTCACCAGTTGGACCTTAATTGTGTTGGTGTAATATTATAACGAAGTAAATCAGCAGTATATGAAACTTTAAACATTTTTTTTTTTTATAAAATTAAGAACAGTTCTCTTGCTATTTAATGTAAAGTTAAACATACATCAATGTTAAAACATTAAGCTTATAGGTATTATAACAGTAACACAGTAAAACAATAAAACAACCAATCCATTCACATTCCAACATCTTCCAATGTTTTATTGTGCTCTCTTTACAGTATGAGCTTGGGAAATAATAGTCCTACTGTTTCACACTTTTTTCAATAATAAAATGAAACTTTACCCTCACTGAAATGAGATTTTTTTGCAAATATTTATATATGTTAGCCTCCACCCCACAGTCTGTGTAGAGCTACAGTGTGAGAAACAAGTAATGGATACCCTGATATATTTATGAGATAACAGTTGGCTGGACAAGTGGTACTGCTTACACCTTATCATGCTAGATTTAATCAAAACTAATACCAAATTCTTCATTACTTGCTTGCAACTTGATGCATCAGTCACAGAATGTTCTGATTTAAAATTAGCAGCTAGTATAGCAGACCCTGATGAGACTGCTCACATTAGTTACTGGCTGAACTGGATCAACATTGAATGTTCTTAAGCTTGATCAATGTGTGTTTAGCAGATTAAGAGTCCTTATGGGGTCAATGAACCTTGCCAGCTGGGAAATGGCATCCTTTAATGTCTGTGGAGCTTATTGGAGTCATTTCAATCCAACAGATGAACAAATACATCATGCCATCTACACGTGTCATTATTGTTATTATGTTGTTCAACTCTTTTCTACTCTTCCATTATAGTTCTGTATTACTATCTCAGTCAATTTGTGACTGGCCTCATCAAAATCAGTCTAAAGTTGTAAAATTTTCATTTGTAGTTTTTATATTTATTTTATAGAGCATAAAAATACCTTTTAAACGATACAACAGCCATCATGATACTATGTTGCTGTGGAAAGTTATTCAAATTTAGATAAAACAGTTTAAGGCCTAAAACTACACATAAATGTGAAGAAAACGGCACTGAAAGTTTTTGTAACATTTTTGTTCTGTACTTAAAACTAAATGTCATAGCAACCAACATTCTCTATATAAATTACACCATCATGTCATACATTGTTGGAAAGAGAAAACACTCCTCTGTTGAATGCACACACTCATTTATGAACAAAGCAACCATATACTGCAACACTTTTGAAAAAAAAGAGTGATCATAGAAAATCATAAATATGTCAATTTCTTTGTCTCGGTAATTATACGAGGGTGACACTGTTTTTAAGGTTTTTAAAATAACTCCACAACATTTACTCTAATAGAAATACATGTGCCAGTGAGAATTAGCGATGTCTTCAAAGGTTTCTTCCATATTATGACACATTTCACTGTCACTTTCACTATCAGAGTCCAACGTACCAGTTGCACTTGTAACTTGTAATCAATTCATCCCAGTTTCCGATACCTCCAAGATTTGACCCATTTACTGACTCATTTAGGCATTTAGTCACTGCTTCTGGTGATGAATCCATTGTGTTGGCTATTTATTATCCAGTAATAACACAAATTGATGACAAATTTCACTTTTATATCAATAAAAACGCGGTAAACAGTAAAGATCGGTGAACAAATTAATTTCAACGGGATACCGGAAGTGAAAAAAAATCATGTGACGCCCGTTTGACCAATCAGAAAAGCCGATAGGCTTATTTAGCAACAGTGGCGTTATTTCCTTTGTGTTGGTCACTTGTTTTAAGAGATTGTATTTGCTACTTTGGTATGACGATTATGTTTAAAAATATAATAATTGAATTCCCCGGGAATGAATCTTTATTACGATACCAAATACAACCACTCTGTCTCTTTCTTTGTGCTTAAAATGCGCTAATGAATTGGGCTCCTTATGTTGCATAATCTCGATAATAACATGAGCGTAAACAGAGTATAGGGTCCGATCAAAGTTAAAATAAACAGTCAAAAACTTATTTAATTCGACTACTTTTTCAATGCATACGTGGTTAAGAGTCTCAACATGAATAATATAGCAAAATCTATAAATCACTGATTTTTGCACCTGCTTGCCTTCTGTGCGGATTATCTGGATAATCTGATATGCAACTTTAGACTGATTTTGATATGGCCAGTCTCATTTTTTCACACATTTTTACAGCAATTTTGTCAGAGAGTCTTTTACAAAGTTTCTCTAACTATTACGATTACTAGTTCTCGGTTACCAAGTCTTAGAAAAGATGTCTCCACTACCAAGACTTAGTCTCAGTTACTCAGTCTCCAATACCAAGTCTCAGTTACTCAGTCTCCAATACCAAGTCTCAGAAACTCAGTCTTATGTAACAAGGCCCTGTATGAATGCTTAGTAGAAGAGGCTCGGTTAGCAAGTCTAGTTTAAAATATCTTGAGTTACCAAGTCTTTCTTACCAGATCTAGGTTACTAAATTGCAGTTACTAAGTTGCAGTTACCAAAACTCTTTTACCATGTCTCACTTAACCAGGTCTCAGTAACAAAGTCTTTATAGCAAAGTATGAATCACCAAGTCTCAATTAACAAGGCACAATTACCTGGTCTCAATTATCAAGTTTTAGTGAGAAAGTCTCTGTTACCAAGTTTCTGTTAGCAAGTATCAGTAATGAAGACTCCATCACCAAGTCTCAGTTGTAAAATCTCTTTTATCTAGTGTCATTAACAGAGTCTCAGTTATGAAGATTGTCACCAAGTCTTAGTTTTTGCTAAGAAAGTGCCCTACAAAGAACTTCTTATGCAGTTTTTTCTTTAAACAGCAAACATAGGCCATGGTCATTACATGTTGCTATTGTTGGAGAATTTGCTTTAATTTTTAGCCTTCTCAGTAGAAATTGATCATACTTAGGCATATAAACAAGTATGTAGATCCTGATCATTCAGCTTCCACGTAGAGGCTAGAACTGTCAGAACTGCACCATTTGCTGCTGAATTTCTATCAGTGTTTTGTTGCTTAGCATGTAGTTACTATTATTTGTAAATTTAGCATGATAAGGGCTATATTGAACAGTCTGTCAAGAATTTAATGAGAGCACTGTACATGTACAGTTATAATAGAGAAAATTTTCTATATGTTGAATGATATACTGAAGAAGTTAAGTACTCTTTTCAATCCAACTACTGCAAGCTAGACTTTGTATTGTCTGCCTGTCTTACACAATGCATATTTTGTGTAGTTCCATGTAACTGCACACCACAGATTTACAGCCAGACAAAACAAAATGTCAGGTTAAATTTGAACGTTTTTTAAAAGGCCAACATTTTTGCTGAATGGTGACTCAGATCTTCTGCTGACCTTTGTTGTTTTTATACCTACATAATAGCATGAATCATACAATGGGTAAGCTGTTAGTGGATATAGCAACAACAGTAGCACCAGAAACAGCAACAACATGACAGAAACTTCCACATAGAAATAATAGAGACCAGTGACTACCTTACTTTACTCTGTAATTTAACTTAAAAAACGCCCATTTCTTCTCTGTATCGTACAGAGCCTGAGTTCTGTTTGTTGTTTGGTTTGTGGATACATCACAGGGACACATTAATGGTCATATTGGCAGCATCCAGTAATAATTGATGGAGAGAGACCCTGAGACAAATGTCTAGATAGATACCTCACTGCTCTGCAAGTCAACTGCAAGACATTAGCTGAGAGCCCCAATCTTGAATCAAACACACACAGTGTAGGGCTCAGGAGTTACAAGTTGGCAGCTTTATTTAAAATGATAATATTAATATTAGGTTTGGGATTTAATAAAGGAAACAATTTTGTTCAGTTGCTTCTACAAGGTTGCAAGTACTGTCAGGTATACATCTTGTAAGTACATTAGGCTGTAATACAATTGTTTTCATTCGCTTATTCCTCAGCTTTTATTTTCTGAATTGATCAAGAGCAAATTGCTTGGAAACTTTGTTGATTAGGTTCAAGTTTCAGGGATGCTGTTCCTTCCAGAAGTTCCTTACACTGTAGACATTTTTAACAGTAAGCACATTTAAGCAGAAAGTGTCACTAAAAACATCTTGTACATTAGAAAACGCCTCCTTTGTGAGATGTCTGCAGCAGTCATTTAATGGCGACTAATCAACTTAGGTCTTGAAGCATCAAGGCTAAATTGGTCGTAGTCTATAAATAGACACGGCGGCAGACAGACTTTGTTGGGTATGATGAGATGCAAGGCGTATTGTGACACATTTTTTCTTCCACAATGAGACAATGTGGATGGCATTGTTACAGCTGCAGACAGATGCAACATCTTGAAATTAGAGATGCTCTTCATTCTGTCTGGATCTCCCGAGGGTCTGTCTGGACCACAGGTTTGGCTTCTCCACTCTCTCTTCCCTTTCAATCTCTTCTCTTTCTTTCTGTCTCTCATTCTGTCTGTCTTTTGCTTTTGCAATCTGTCCCTTTCCCTTTCTTTTTCTGTCTTTACTAATTCTGTCTTTTCTATGTCTGCTTTTGTTTTCTTTCTCTCCTGTGTCACGTATCAATGTTTGTGACACATGGTTTAATACAGCTGTCACACGTTGGAATCCTTGCAAAAGTGCCTAAAAGGCATGTAACTTATTTGCAAGACAGCAATCAATGATTTGAAGAAGGTCTTAGATGGAGGTATGGCTAACTTGAACAAGTTTGTTTTCATTTTTAATTCGATGGTTTTATCTATGACAAAGAGCAACTAGCCGCTGTCATACTTGGAAGTAGATTGAAAGCTAACTCTGTCAAGTTAGAAACAAAGTGATAACTTAAAAAGATTAAAAATCTGTTTTGTTTTAATGCTCTTTCTTGGTCTCAAACCAGCACAGTGAGGGACAGTGTGAGACAGGGCAACTTTAGTCAGAAGCATGTACAGAATGGCTTCATGCCCCAGATATTCAGGGTTTATATTGAAAGTCTTATTGACTATATTTCTGTCCATTAAGATAAAAATATTTGATTGCCCAGCTTCTTTGCTCCATATGGTATCTGCCTTGTTGACCAAGCAGAATTGATATATGAGTTCTGATTCAATACATAAGAAATTACTGTTCATCTTTTCATATATTGAGAGAAAAATAAAGTTTTCCAAAATTGCCCTGTTTGTATCAGTATACTGAGCTTTCCTGTTTACAGATAACAGTAAATGGGCAGGTAATGTCAGACAGGGATCATGACAACGCGACAAGAGATAAGGTTACATGGACAGCATGGTACTAAACATGGACTCTTTCCTGGCAGTCCTTTAAGTGTTATCCCACTAAGCTTGAATTGATCCGACTGTAACAAATAGTCTAGATCCAGATCAGCCATCATAATTTTGAACTGTCCGGTCAGAATTGCTACTAATTGCTCTACTCTAATTGCTACTTACTCTTTAGCGAAATGTCTTTGCCCTTTATATGTTTTTTTTATTTTTTTATCCTGCATCACACTGAAACAATTATGGTAATATTGCGATGCCCAGCGACTTATTGGTGATGGAAGACCCCACACCTACGTCTGTGTGGATAGAACCACCAGTAAACTACAGGATTGCTGGAAAACCTTTCCACATGGACTTGAACCAACACCCTTTACTTTGAAACAGCATTAGTATTAGTTATATACCATAAGGGTTGAAAAAGGGGACTGGTTTCACCATGTGACACAGAACTGAAGTTGGGTCACAAATATTGTGACAACAATAATACTTGCAATACAAGTACTCAGAACAACAGTAAAGCATAAATAGAATTCAGTTCAATGTTCAGTATTCTGTAGTAATGCTGATGTAATAAAAATATAACTAAAAAAATCATGTTTGTCATTAGATGACATGGCTTAAAAAATAAAATTGTGACCAAGCTGAATTTACTGGCAGGTATTCATTCACTAATGAATCCGAAACCCTTTTCATTGACTGACTTTTTTGATTTAATAAAATGGTACTAAACTGAAGTGTACACTCATGGCCTGACTGAAAAATGGAGGGTTCCTAAAATCACCAAAATCTTTATAAACTTTATAAAATGACTTGTGTGTGTGTACTCCCTTTAAAGATTTACATGTCATTTCTCCCATGTATATCCAGAGATAGCATGGACATGTAGTGTTTCTAATCTTCACTCTCATGAGCACACAGTCATGCACCTGCATTTGTAAAGGCCATTCACTCTGAACTTGCTAGGTTCCATTTGACCAGGAATAAGCACTTGGGCTGGTGGGCATCACTGATATATCGGTATATCACAATCCTGACCCCAGTCATCCAGTTAAATGCGTGACCTGTGTGTGGCAACTTAATTTAAGAATGGACAAGTGAATTTGGTTAAGTGGTGGGGGGATCTGTCTGATCAGGATCTTTTTTGTTTGCTGCTGAGTCTCTAGCAATGTTTCTGGGAGTCACTGCATGTTTCAGTAAGAAAATAAGTATGTTTTTTTAACAAACTGAAGCTTAATGAGGGTTACCACCCACACAAAGCAGCCTACTGTTATGTAAAAGGGTAGGTATAAGTGGCTCTATGGAGTACTTACACATGTGTCTTTTTCTCCAGTTGGGAAATTCTGATGACTGCTGGTCATTAATGCTATTAAAATTTACTCCACCCTTCTCAAGCTGGGAAAGAAATCTACAAAGTGGAGCAAAGATGAGGCCATACCCTTCTAAAAGAAGAGATTCTATTAAGAGAAGACATAGAAATCAAGTCACTGGTAAGCGCTGTTTAGTGGGTGTTGGTTTAACACTGTAAGTAGTTTAAGGTATGCAAAGAATGGTCACTTTAATGTCTGTGGTAATTGAATGCACAGTGCATTATGATTGCATTTCAACAAAAATTAAATAACAGCTCATTAGAAGTACCGGGTGTGACCAAAATACACTACGGTCGAACTAACACCCAGATTTTTATTTTGCCAACACTACACCCCTGTGATTTGAATCGAAATCTCCATTCTTTTCCTAACCCATGTGGAACGGACCTGGTAGCGCAATCGGTAGAGCGCCGGCTCCAGATACGGGAGGCCGCGTGTTCGATCCCAGGCCGCGACATACCAAAGTCATTAAAAATGGTAGTGGTATAGCTCCCTTGCTAATGCTCAAGAAAATATAAGGGTAGTTCCACGACTGGTTGGAACAGTGTCAGGATAATGTGACTGGGTGTGATATCATGCCAGGTGATCACGGCATTCTATACATAGTGAAGGCAGCACTATATCTACTTCAAGTGGACACCATCTTCAGATAACTGAAATACTGTTGGTGGGACGATAAACCCAATAAACAAACATAACCCATGTGGTAACTTTAGTCTGTGATGCTGTGAATTTCAGAAGACATCTGAACTACCATAGACATACCATAAGTGGTACTTGTAACCTGCAATTCTTGGATACATTGTTTGTTCATAAATCTGCATTTTGTATATAACTGCATTACTTTATATAATCACTTGAACATCTAATTTTATCAGATGACAATAGTGATGTTAACATTGGAGGTATGCCTGGACACATTTGAAGCATCTTGTCCCAATTTGCATACATATTTGTTTCTGAACTTGCACTTTTTTTTCTCAGGTGCATAGACTGGCCAGGTTTAGTAAAGGTCATGCAGGTTAATCTTTTGTACCTCCAAAACAGCTTTCTCAAAGTTCTAGAGGCTGTTGCAAGTGACTCAGCCCAAAAACGAAAGATGCGAAGATTTCTGTAACTAAGTTAAAATAACAGCACGCATTGATCCATGCATACATGTCAGCCAAGAATATCTTGAAAAATGAATGATGAGTTCATGAATGCTTTATCTTCAATATAAGGTCATTTCCTTTCAAAACAGAAGGATTTTCATGATGAAATTATACTTTCACTTTTTTAGATCTAAAGAAGGTTAAACTAAATTTTTAATATTTGACAAAGTTGTTTTGTTTTATCCAAGAGTCTGTCTTAGCTGCTTTATTTCTAAGGTTTTATATTAGAATTGTCATAAGGACACAACCTAAAGGCTCCACATCTTCTTAGAACTCTGCTCTGTTTTAACCTTCATTTAAATGAAATTAATTTATAATCAAGCAATGGGCATCAACCAAGCTGTACCAGACTTAAGGAATGCCCCCAAAACATAAAACATGCCTTCCATTCTGAAGTCTTTGTTAAGTGACATTTGAATTTATGGTGGTCATAATTTCATTAGGCCATCTTGAACACTAAAAGCCAAAAGTAAAAAAATTCAGAATTTAGAGTTTTTCTCAGTAAATGGTTTTGACAAGGCTCCAACATTTCACATGCCCCACTCCTAGCCTGCTAGCATAATTAAATCTGACTGGTGAACAGTGAAGATCCAGATTACCTGGCTCCATCTGGGAGCTCTCTGATCAGACTTTGCACTTTTTGCTGATAAATCCATAACAATATATCTAGTCACCCCTGTATGCAGATACAAAAAGTTGACAAAAGAATTAATATAGGCTATTCCTAAAATATAGAATGTAAGGTTGAGTAAGCCAGTGCCACCAGAAGGTATTCTGGAGGGTTTTGATGTAATGAAGTGCAGTCCTGTGTAAGTTTATATCCTTACCTATTGCCAAACAGTATCACATTCACTGCTTGTGGGCCCATTGATTTATGGTGTTGTGCTTGTCTACCCTGGTAGGAATCTCTTCATCTAATGAATGTTGGTTAAGAGGCCAAGCTAAGATTGCTGTTAATAATAGTTCAAAAAGCATGTCTTGGTATTATAACCAGGAACTTTGAAAGGATGCTAAAATGCTGATAAAAAATGCTGCTGAAAAGCACCAGCTTTGTTTGCTAGATGATGCATACCATTGTTGTATACAAGTTTTAGCATGGCTCCTTTGTAAGGGTACATAGTTCCAGGCCTGGTTGGCTCCAGGATGTAAGTTGATGTGCTATCACTGGTTATGCTTTGACAGTGATAGCAAAATGTTCAAGATAATGTTCTCGCTGAATGACTGAAAGATGGTTGGAGGGACTTTAAACTGAATCAAAGTACTGATAAGTGCTGTTTGGATGATGTGAATTTTACCATGAAAGAGATTAAACTATACAAATAATGGTCACTTTTCAACTTTTTCGAACACCTGGATACTGTAGCAAGTTACGCTCCCCCTCCCCCCACTCCTTCCCACAAACAGACTTTCCTGTCTGTATAAAATATTATGCATAGTTTCCTATTACATAGTATTACACTGTTGTATTTCTGTTGCCCCTAATGCCACAATGTTGTACTTGTAACTCTTCTGACCTCTTAGCTTCCCACCATGTGGTTTCAAGTCTCGTCCAGGGTGAAGGACTTGGTGAAGGTTTTCTACCTGACCATGATGCACCTCTGGTTTGGAGCGTTCCTCCTCCAAAATAGCTGGATGTCAGCCATAATGGTTGTAATGGTCATAATTGGTCCATGTGATGTATTTCAAAAAAATAAACAAGGACAGACATTGGTTTTACACTGTTACATTTCTGTTGTTATCACTTCAACAAAGACATGGCCTAGTATTATACTGTTGCAATTCTGTTGCTGTTAATGCAACATCTACATGCCCTAGTTTTAAACTATTGTATTTCATGCCCTCAATACAACAAGCATCCATAACCCAGACAGATAATTAAAGTTCTTTTAGATGGCATTGATAAATGCTCACCTAAATACCTTGCTTAGAAAATCCTTTGTTCAGCTGCCAGGCTTATAATAGTTGAAAGAATGAGCAAGTTCTTGGCTTTGCTGCCCCTCTTGCCTTGCCTTGGCTTTTTTGACATGGCTTATAATAAGGTCATAAACTCATCCACTGGAATTTGCTTTTTGATAAAGAGAAGCACAAACAGCATCTCCATCACTTCTTGTACAAGGGAAATATAATAGGACATTTGAGAGGCTAAATCGTCTGGCTTAAGTAGCTTTTATGTGCATCTTGCATGATTTTTTCGTGTTGGAACCCAGACGTAATGCTGAGCTGACATTTTTGGCCAATATTTTACTGTTTTTTGAGTACTATAAATTGCCAAATGTTGGTAGAGTTGTGCCGTTTTATGACTGGTAAACAATCATTTCTGGAAACACTAATCTTGGCCATTATTGTAAAATTGCTTTTGCACTGTTGGAGAATTTCTTTTTTGTCTTGTTAACCTCTATAATGCTTCATTATGGTAATATTCCATATTATTTCTAAATTATCGTCTTACTTCTAAAGATGCCTTGACATACATGTATTGCTAGAGACTCAGAGACTCAGTTACAAATAGTGCACATTTTTACCCCAATGGGATTTGGCTTATCTGGGTCTACACTGTTTGCCTAAGCATGATAAGTTTGTTCTTAGCAGGATATGAGTTAAATAAAATTGATCAGCGCACAGTTAAGGTTAATTTGATTCCATATCTCCAAGGCATGGAAAGTGTGATTTGGATTTTGTTCCAGTAATGTTTCCAGCATGTTGTGTGTCATAGTGAATAATATTTTACTTCTTCAGGGTGCCCATGGTTTGGAAGCAGTGTAGAGTCTTGGACTACTAACTCTTATGATTCCTTGACCTCTCATGGAATGGGTTCTAGTCCAGGTTGGGACAGAGAATGTATGAGGATATATTCCAGCTAACTTTCTGTGGATCAGAATTTGTCCAGGGCCATCCTTCACCAAAGTATCTGGACATTGCAATAATAACCATAATAGTGTTACTGTAGCATATTGCTAAACATGCAAAATAATGTCATTTTATGTTACTATATAATGGAATTAAATAAATTAAACGTAATATAATATGTTACAGACAGATTTGAAGGTAGAAATATCTATGAGTGTAAAACAGTATGTAATATTATGGGCCAGACATCATTAAATGTTGCAGACTAGCACTACACTGGCAATGATATGGTGTAATGTATTGTTATGGAGAATTCCTATGATTATGCTATCTGACCCTACTATGAGTCATGTACAGAAGCACCCATTTGTCTGTCAGAGTCATGTGGAACTAACCTCTGTATCAGACCTACAGATAGAGGGATGATTCTGTACATGGCCTGATAGCAGTGTCATAAGGTGTTCCAAGGTGGAACTAACCTCTGTATCAGACCTATAGACAGAGGGATGATTCTGTACATGGCCTGATGACAGGGTCATGTGGAACTAACCTCTGTATCAGACCTATAGATAGAGGGATGATTCTGTACATGGCCTGATAGCAGGGTCAGGTGGAACTAACCTCTGTATCAGACCTACAGATAGAGGGATGATTCTGTGCATGGCCTGATAGCAGTGTCATAAGGTGTTCCAAGGTGGAACTAACCTCTGTATCAGACCTATAGACAGAGGGATGGTTCTGTACATGGCCTGATAGCAGTGTCAGGTGGAACTAACCTCTGTATCAGACCTATAGACAGAGGGATGATTCTGTACATGGCCTGATAGCAGTGTCAGGTGGACCTAACCTCTGTATCAGACATATAGACAGAGGGATGATTCTGTATATGGCCTGATAGCAGTGTCAGGTGGACCTAACCTCTGTATCAGACATATAGACAGAGGGATGATTCTGTACTTGGTCTGATAGCAGGGTCAGGTGGAATTAACCTCTGTATCAGACCTATAGGCAGAGGGATGATTCTGTACATGGCCTGATAGCAGTGTCACGTGGAACTAACCTCTGTATCAGACATATAGACAGAGGGATGATTCTGTACATGGCCTGATAGCAGTGTCATGTGGAACTAACCTCTGTATCAGACCTATAGATAGAGGGATGATTCTGTACTTGGTCTGATAGCAGTGTCAGGTGGAACTAACCTCTGTATCAGACCTATAGACAGAGGGATGATTCTGTACATGGCCTGATAGCAGTGTCAGGTGGACCTAACCTCTGTATCAGACATATAGACAGAGGGATGATTCTGTACATGGCCTGATAGCAGTGTCAGGTGGACCTAACCTCTGTATCAGACATATAGACAGAGGGATGGTTCAGTACATGGCCTGATAGCAGTGTCAGGTGGACCTAACCTCTGTATCAGACATATAGGCAGAGGGATGATTCTGTACATGGCCTGATAGCAGTGTCAGGTGGACCTAACCTCTGTATCAGACCTATAGACAGAGGGATGGTTCTGTACATGGCCTGATAGCAGTGTCAGGTGGACCTAACCTCTGTATCAGACCTATAGACAGAGGGATGGTTCAGTACATGGCCTGATAGCAGGGTCACGTGGAACTAACCTCTGTATCAGACCTATAGATAGAGGGATGGTTCAGTACATGGCCTGATAGCAGGGTCACGTGGAACTAACCTCTGTATCAGACATATAGACAGAGGGATGATTCTGTACATGGCCTGATAGCAGTGTCAGGTGGACCTAACCTCTGTATCAGACATATAGACAGAGGGATGGTTCAGTACATGGCCTGATAGCAGTGTCAGGTGGACCTAACCTCTGTATCAGACATATAGGCAGAGGGATGATTCTGTACATGGCCTGATAGCAGTGTCAGGTGGACCTAACCTCTGTATCAGACCTATAGACAGAGGGATGGTTCTGTACATGGCCTGATAGCAGTGTCAGGTGGACCTAACCTCTGTATCAGACCTATAGACAGAGGGATGGTTCAGTACATGGCCTGATAGCAGGGTCACGTGGAACTAACCTCTGTATCAGACCTATAGACAGAGGGATGATTCTGTACATGGCCTGATAGCAGTGTCAGGTGGAACTAACCTCTGTATCAGACCTATAGACAGAGGGATGATTCTGTACATGGCCTGATAGCAGGGTCATGTGGAACTAACCTCTGTATCAGACCTATAGACAGAGGGATGATTCTGTACATGGCCTGATAGCAGGGTCAGGTGGAACTAACCTCTGTATCAGACCTATAGATAGAGGGATGATTCTGTACATGGCCTGATAGCTCTGTATGTCTAGCCATGTACAGAAGCACACCTATGTGTTTAGATCTGATACTCAGACTAATTAAGATTTTTGCTATTTTCTGCAGAAACTGTAGCAGTTTAGTTTTATATCTCTATGAGAATATGACTCAAAGTTTTTCTTGAGACTAAGCAATAAATAGCTCTAATTTTGATCAGCAGGTGCTAGCTGAGCAGAATATAGACTTTATGCCTAAGCCTGCTCTAATACTGCTTAGCAGGCCAAGAGGTAAAGGATCATTTAAAATTCAATACATTGAGATGTTACCTGTCAGCGATGTCAGAAATGGTGATGGGGTGGGGAGGATAACAAGAATGGCTTACCTGACACTGTCAGAGATTATCTGTTTACCCTGACTGGCTTAGGTTACATACGTACATTAAACAGGTACACTACCATCTTTACAGTCATGAAGTGTCCTTAGATACCTACCACTTAGATCATTAAATTTAGACCCCTATAGTCATTATCTGCTTCTGCATACTAAAATTGCAAAATTTACATCTAAAGTATTTCCAGTAAATGGTGCAGATACTGGTCAGACTCATTGACTCTGGCTGATCTGAGTCTACACTATTACAAAGGCATGGTTAATTTTGTGCTAAGCTGGTTTAGATTACCCTTTTGTGATAAATGAGGCTGAATGTGAAACAGCACCTCACTACACCCCCCATGTGTCTTCTGTTATAAATGTTTTATCTGAGGAAGAAACTCGATTCCAACAGTGTCACAGTTCCTTGACAACTAATGAGATATCCTTGTAGCTGGGTTTACTTTATGAGACAAACAAATTGTTCAGGGTATGTGTTTATGCTATATATTTTGTTTTCATAAATGATGAATTACAGTAGTGTCTGGAAAAGTGTCAGAAACATAATGTTGAAAGCTTCATGACTCCTACATAGTATGAACTTTGCTGCAGTAAAAGATCATTGTTATACAAAAATATGACATGGTCATATAAACTTTAACAAAATATTAGAATTTGGAATTGCACTAAATAAAGATATATACCAGCAAGTTAAATGTAAAAGTGACAGCATCAAGGTACAACACACAAAAAAGTACTTGTTGGTGAAGAGGACAGCAATAGGGCTGTAAGTGGTCTAAGCTTATTATGTGTGTTTCAATATATATTGGTCAGGTTTCAATGACTGTGGTTTTATGCCGGCAATTCACAACATGCTTTCATATTGAAGGTAGCACTTTTTACACTACACTACCAGTATTCAAATACAGTCAAGGGCACCTATGGCTGAACTATATGGATGCCAACAAGGGTTGCTCAAGGCAAAGTGTTAGAGTGGCCTTTGAGGGACAAAGTGGTTGACTTGTGAACTAGGTGTGGCCATGGTAGAGTTGCTAACAAGGGACACCCATGACTGACTGGTATAGTCGCTAACAAGGGGTGCTCAAGGCAGAGTGGTAGAGTGGCTAACGAGATGCTGAATTGTTGAGTTGCAAACAAGGGGCGCCTGTGGCCAAATGGTGAAGTTGCCAACAAAAGATGCTACTGGTAGAATCGCCTGCAAGGGACACCCATAGCAGAGTGAAAGTCACAAACAAGTAACTCCACTGACTGCTGGTCTCTCATTGTCTAGATAAGAGTCCTGGTCTTGGTGAACAGGGGGCGCTTTCTAAGACAATTATTATACCTACTTTGTCTACCCCCCCTCTCTTCTCCCGCGTATATTTTTGAATTGGCAAAACATTAATACCACACTAGTATGCCTTTTTACACTTTGGGATTCCTTTAATTTAGCCACAGGAATCTTAGGGAATGTTGTTGGTGTGAATACTGAATGATGTATCTTACTATGAGAATAACAGAAGAATGGGTGAACATAGTAAGTGGCACATAACATTAGACAGCCTAGCAAAACCATAGTCAATGGCCATCTGATATGTTTCTAAGGAACCATCTCACTATCTTCTGGTATAGACTTAAAAGCCTTTAATCGTCCATATTTCGACATGCAGGTCAATATGGAAACCCTTGAATTCTGTCTGCTGCGGATGCTTTTGCTGATGTTTGCATGGTCTGGGGGACACGCAACTGTTGCTGTTTAGATGCTACCATCTACTGATGCCATCAGAGGCTTGATTCCTTTTTTATCGCCAGCCTTCTGAATAAGGGCTTGATTGAAAACTTAGCCAGGAAAAAGCCTCTGACAGACTGTTGTGCCAATTGGTTGTAGAAATCGAGTAATCAATTTACTGTCTGATTACAAGTTATTTATTGCAGGAGAGAAGGAGGGTGGGGGACTGTTCCATTTTCAGAAGCCATCCATATCCGTAGACTGGTCTCATGCTGGTGTCATGGTCACGGCCACTGCAGTCTTGTATGGCAGTAAATATTTCCATCTGTCTAGATCGGGTTCTCCGGCTACTTCTTATGTTGATAACCCATGATAATTCACCCTTATTGCTTAGTATGATCAAAGGTAATTTTCCTTGTTCTACAGAATTATCAGTAGAAAGTGTAGATCCTAAGTGATAACAGCCTTATCTAGATCTGCCCTTTTTGCCAAAGCCTTAGCTCACAAGGCTAAATATAATATACATTTTGTCTAGCTTGTTTTTATTACCTAGACAATATTGCCAGAAATGACTTACCATACAATGGAAATGCCAGTATTATCCTTCATACAGCCAACTTCATGTTGATGCTACTGTTCAGTATTCCATTATATTATGTATCATGTTCTGTATTAGAGAATTTGACTGTTTTTATACTTACTTTGGTGTTATACCTGTCTCTTACATTATTCAGAGTTAGGTTATAGTGGTATCTTCATTCTAACAAATGGTCACCTTCCACAATAAGCCTACTATATATTCTTCATTTTAGCCCAAATTTAGGAATTCAGCATAATACAGTCTCATATCACAAAAAAGTTCATTTTGACGTTATATACTGATATTTATGTTTGAATAACCTTTAGTGTTCTTCTGATAGCACACTTAGAAACAATCTCTTTATTAAATTATGTTTGGCATTATCTCAGCCCTCTTCTTTTATAGTCAAACAAATACCACTAGAATAATTTGTCAGTGAAATATGATATAATATTGTAAACAATAATGTAATGTACCTTTCTGTATCAGAATAATCAACTTTAATGCATCAGAACATCAAAACTGCCAAACTATACACTATGAGTTTTATAGCCAGTTATAGTTGTAACACAAGATGCATGAGTAAGATTCTCTGTTCAGCTATAGATGGATATTGTAGTGTTAGGTATCGACCAGACATTCAAGGTGTTGCTATCGAAAATCTTTTTCTACTGTCCTGGTTTCTGAAAAAAAAAGTGTTCACATGTGCCCAGTCTTTTAGTTTATAAAAAAAAGGTTCACTTTCCCTTAAAATTAGATGCGGAATTGCCTGTTTCATTTTTATTGTTCAAATTCTATATACTATTTCCACAACTTCTAAAACTAAGTAAATATTTTTAAAAAGGGAAACAAAACATTTGGATTATACTTTTCAATGATGTGTTTCCTGTCAGAAAAATAAGATTTTGAATACCCAGTGAAAAGACAGCCTTATTTAATATATTTCTAGATTGGTGTGCCATGTAATCCCTGTTTTTGTCACTAAATGCTGGTTTTTGGTTCCAAGACAATGTGCCAAAATAATTCCATCAGGCCTTCTTTTTGCCACACTAAGTAGATTTGCAGACGTCAGTAAATATATCTTGTGTTCATTGACTCAGAAATCCACGACACACACAGGGAGCCATTGCACAAAATAATGAAATCAGTGTTGCCTTTGTGATGGTTATTATAGTGGGAAATTTGGTTATGTTTTGACTGTAAGGCAAACCAGGCATCTGGTTACTTGGATAATGGATGACTGCCATCTAGTTTCCACATATATATACTTTATATAACTTGATACATTGTCAATCATTTCACACAGATGTTCAATTATTGAATCAGTATCCAACAGAAATGCTGGGAGACTGAGCTAACAGGAACCAGGAAGCTCAGTGGACAGGGGACCACATTATTCAGTTTTAGCTTGCTACATGAAGATGTGACATTCATAGAAACAAAGCAGCAAATCATGTAGATCCTGATCAGACGGCTCCAGTGGGTGCTGATTATCTGAATTTTGCCTAAGCTTGGCTAGTTAAAAAATTACATTTTGACTTTTAACTTAATTTTCAAAGTAGCTTTGTTTTTGAGATACATGCAGTAACATAATTATGGTCATTATAGCGACATCCTGTTATTATTTTGGGGGTGGGGGGGTGGACTGCAGAAATATGTCTGGGTAGAACCTCTGGCACACCACAGATTGGCTGGAAAATCTTCCACAATGACAGTTTTTGATCCAAGTGGGACTTGAACCCACACAGTAAGGAGCCATGGTATCAGATAATAAGGATGTCAGCAACTCTTCCCATTAGGTCAGTGGTGCTCCCAGACTTAAAGCTTGTGTGTTATGCCATTCTCTTCCAGCTTATTAGTATCTGGCTATCATGGCTACAGTTCAAACTTATAAATTATATACAATATCTAAAAACCCTCCAACAGCAATCTTAAAGATAAAACCATGCCAAAGTTGAATGTCTCTATTTCAAGTTGCACAGCTAATTTGAAAACTGCTGGAAAAGCATCATTTGATGGAAGAATAACTTGTTCAGTTACATCTGCTACAGAGAAACTATAACAAACTAAACTTCACAAAGAAAAAGTAAAACAAACAAATCAGTGCAAGGTAGCAGGCTAGAAAACTCGCACAAACATGGAGAGAACTAATTTACTAGAGTCTATTTTTGGGGGCTCATCTGTTGTGTAATCAAATAAAAGTACAATATTAGCTGAGTGGATTCAATTGGAATCTGAGCATTTCATACCATTACCACAGCAGCAGTTCTCAACCATGTTGGTTCACCCTTGCCATACTTCAGTTTGTAAAAATATAATACTACATTTTAATCATTTTCTAGAGTCTAAGCAGCAGAAAGGGGCAGATTCTGATCAGACAGTTTCCATTGGGGCCTGACTGATGAGGATCTACACTACTTGCCCGAGATTGATCAATTCATTCTAAGCAGGGAAGAAATTAGTTTTTGGGTGGATAATCAATATCAGTTCATGTGACTTACTAATTATTAATTAATAATTTATCCATTTGTTGATGTGAAAGAACAAATCACCTACATATTGTCGTATAGGTCTTTTCTCTTTTGAGTCAAGGAGAGATAGGTGCTGTTTAATCCTAGTTACTGCATATACAGCAAGTAGGACCTAAATAATGAGATGGTTTGATTTGGCAGTCAAGTGTATGATGACTATCATGTCCCCTTGGCTCAGACATAAATCATCAGCTATACACTGATGTATGGAGACACACAAGACTATTGTCTTCTGTAGAAGAGCTGTCATTAACCCTTTTCATGCTACAGTTTGTTAATAACACCATACAAAATCCTATTCGCTTTCTTACACCTTCATGTAAATTCGTCAAGACTTAACGCTAGAGACTCATCAGCTAAAAGTGCAAATTCTAATGAGACAGCATCAGCAGGAGCGGGCTGATCTGGATCTACACCTTAAGCCTTGTCAATTTGTACTTTAGCAGGCTGAGAGTAAGCCTCTGACTGGAGGGTGGGATAGGAACATTTATATGAAAATTGTCCAATGAGTATTGTCTTATACAGCGTCTTCATTGTCTTCTATTTTTAGAAATAGTTGTATTAGTTGGAGGGCACCCCTAATTTGCTGACCTGTTACAGACTTATTGCCCATACGGCCATTTACCACCAAAGTTTGAGTGTTGGCCTGTGAGTCTTAGCCAGACTGGAATCTTCAATGGTTAGTCTGCTAGGCATGAACTGACGCAGCTTAGGCCAATAGTGAAGATCCTGATCAGCCACTTCCTATTGGGATAGATTATATTGTTAATTGATGAAATATATAATGTACTTTGACAACTTAAAATCCTTATTTTTTTAGTAAATGTTTATCAGTAAAATTTTACAAACATATGTCAAATAAAAGAACAGAAACATAAAAATCACCAGTGCACTAATGTTGTTATTATAATTATTTTTAAATACAGCACACCTTCACAGTTCTGGTCATTTAAGTGGGGGGGGGGGGGGGGGGGGGGGCTACGGACTAAAACCCAAATAGTGATGGGGCTAAGGACTCAAACCCACACAGTGATGGGGCTAAGGTATCAAACCCACACAGTGATGGGGCTAAGGACTCAAACCCATACTGTGATGGGGCTAAGGACTCAAACCTACACAGTGATGGGGCTAAGGACTCAAACCCACACAGTGATGGGGCTAAGGACTCAAACCCACACTGTGATGGGGCTAAGGACTCAAACCCACACAGTGATGGGGCTAAGGACTCAAACCCACACAGTGATGGGGCTAAGGACTCAAACCCACACAGTGATGGGGCTAAGGACTCAAACCCACACAGTGATGGGGCTAAGGTATCAAACCCACACAGTGATGGGGCTAAGGACTCAAACCCACACTGTGATGGGGCTAAGGACTCAAACCCACACAGTGATGGGGCTAAGGACTCAAACCCACACAGTGATGGGGCTAAGGACTCAAACCCACACAGTGATGGGGCTAAGGACTCAAACCCACACAGTGATGGGGCTAAGGACTCAAACCCACACAGTGATGGGGCTAAGGTATCAAACCTTCACAGTATCTTGCAGCAGGGCTTAGATAGGAAATACCTCTTTTCATTGATGAGTGAGAATTAATGCTTCACTGTTCACACAGGCTCAGGGCACCAATGAACAGTATTTTGCAGGACCTTTTCAAGTTACATTGACTTATTTGGTAATTTGAGAAAAACAACATTATTCCAAACTGTTGGTACTGCCTTTAAATGTTATATAAATCAATTATTTTTTCTCCTAGTTTATAAGATTAGTTAGCAAACATGTATTTGTGTTTCTTATTTATGTTTTAAACAGTAGTTTGCATATTTTTAACAGTTAATTTGAACCCCCAAAAGTGTAATACTGTTCAGTTAACTTTTTTATTTCTGGGTGGGGGGCATATGTCCATGGTGGGTGAGGTGAGGACATTCATTCTGGCATTGTGGTCCCCTCTGATTAATTATTACAGATAATATAATGAGCTTCCTAATCTTTTAATTAATATCCACCACCCACCCCTTCATGATATATACGAAGTGGATAGCCCTATTAACTAAAAATGAAATGATCCCAGCTTTTGTTGCAACAGTGAATCTGTTTTCCCCCCCCCCATCAAATGGATTAATTATTTCTCCATTTATCGTTATGCTTGGCCATTGTGGTCTGTTTTTTGGACAGTTAGTATGTTTTTGCACATTTTGTCTGCTATTTAAATCCTCAAGGAGCAAGGGTTTTAAACAAATGGCTGGAGTCACAAATTTTGATGACAGATAAGTGGTGTATTTAAAGAATGTAATCTGATATGTACCCCTCGGTAGACAATTGTCCTGAAAAACAGCTGATTTAGAGATACACAATACATTAAGTTATCATGTACATTGTGTAATTTAAAGTATAGTGTATTACTATTTTGAAACTGAAGGTAAAAATTAATTAAATTACAGTAAATACATGTAGATCATTTGCCTTTTTTGGAGAATACTTGACTGTTTGTTAGATGTCTTGATTTATTGGTACACTAGTCTTCCTATTACATACTGCAGCCATTTATATTTCAAACTAATAGTAATAACCTAAAACTCAACAATGTTTATTACACTATGCTGTAGCTTCTAAAGTACCGTCGGTGCACCGGTGGTTCTGCCCATACATAAGTCTAAGTTTTCCTGCACCAATAATTAGCTGGAAGGCGCTATATATGACAACAATTGTGTGAAACGACTGACCATTTGCAAATTTGGTTTTTACTTTTGTACATTGGTTAGAATTATGCCTGGCTTTTAACATGTACTGCAACTGCTTTAAATTTGTAAATTCACCTATCTTTTAAAAAAGACCAGCCAAAAACATCAGGACCATGCCATGGACTGTTGTTCTGCTGTAATCATATCCATCTGTGTTGACATGGTGTTGTCTGTGTTGGTTCTCTTGCTGCCAGTCCTGGTTTCAAGACCATTCAGATTTTACATCTGTTTGTATTGTAACATTCTTACATTACTTTTGTTGTCATCAACACACAACAAGACGTATATGTATGAACTTGTACTGAAAGGTACAGAGAAGAAATAGTATAGGTGATGATCAGGGGGAGCAGGCTGATTTGGACATCCACAACTTGTATAAGCAAGCCAAGCTGGTGTTGAATATGTTAAAACTTAAATTCAAGCTTTATTTCAGCTGGGATTGTAACAGATCTGATGTTCTTCTATTTGAGCCTGGTGCAATGATGGAGGAGAAAGCTTTCACAGAAGTTTATCACATGAAAAATGTATGGAATTTAAATGGCAATGTGGGGAAGTAATTAGGTTTATGGGAAAGGATGAGAATAGATGAGGTTTGTATTTTTACCAGTGTCTAGTCAAATATCTCTCTCTTGCCTCACTTATCAGCTTGCTGAAGAATATTTCTCAGAAAATATGGACCTTTAGGAACTTTTTTTGAAACTGTACAAAAAGTTGACCTGTAGCATATCAGCAGGTCTGCCTAGATATTATTTATTGAAGAAGGACTTTTAAGATCTTGTTTAAAGGTGTTACTGTTTCCATATTTGTTATCTCATATCTTTCTAGTTGTGTAAGGAATGAATCACTTAATCAGCATAATCTAAGATTCTTAAATATTCACATTTAAAAAAAAAACATTAGTTTTACCCTGTGTATATAAGTTAAATAAAACAAATAGCTAACAAAGTGTGTGACAGTTTTCTTTCCAGTCGTATGCATTATTCCATACTTTTCACATTAGTTTTAGTTCTTATGTATGTTTAGTATTCTATGTTAGTTATAATTTTATAGTATGTGTAGTTTCATACTACTCATACATTAGTTTTCTCATTTATTCCGACATGATCTTCATTTCCACTTGTATCATCACTTAGGGTTGGAGGAGCGAGTCTAAATACCTCCAACCATATTTGGAAGCTTAATATACTTGCATCATTATATGCAGATTTATTGCAAGATGAAAACCTTCTGTAAGGGATTGGGATTGGGATTAGCCGGCATTTTTGCCGATACTGCGCAGCGACATTTCTATCACAGCACAGGGGCACTTATGAGGTGCCCAGGGACTGAACCCAGCCAGTTCATTATACTGACACCAACGAGTCAGGCATAATGCTGTCCCCTTAGCCCCAAGCATTAGGAGGGAAGCCACTACTACCAACTGTAAAGTCTTTGGTTTGACCTGGCGGGGGTTCGAACCCATGACCTTCTGATCTGCAATCCGACACTCTACCACCTGAGCTATTGCGTCCCGTCCTTCTGTAAGGTATTTCTTTGTTTTCAAAAGGACTTTTTATGTTCCCCGAAAACTTTCGGGGAGCATATAGTCGCCGCCTTGTCCGTCCGTCCGTCCGTCAGTCCGTCCCTACGTCTCATTCGTGTCTGGCCCATAACTTCGTTATTTGAAGTCGGATTTCGAAACTATTTCACAGAAATGACCACCATGTTGAGACGACGTGTCGCGCGCAACATTTGGGTCCCTACCTTGAAGGTCAAGGTCACAGCGTGACCTTGCAGCCAAATCGTGTCCGGCCCATAACTTCGTTATTTGAAGTCGGATTTCGAAACTATTTCACAGAAATGACCACCAAGTTGAGACGACGTGTCGCGCGCAACATTTAGGTCCCTACCTTGAAGGTCAAGGTCACAGCGTGACCTTGCAGCAAAATCGTGTCCGGCCCATAACTTCATTATTTGAAGTCGGATTTCGAATCTATTTCACAGAAATGACCACCATGTTGAGACGACGTGTCGCCCGCAACATTTGGGTCCCTACCTTGAAGGTCAAGGTCACACTGCGACCTTGCAGAAAAATCGTGTCCGGCCCATAACTTCGTTATTTGAAGTCGGATTTCGAAACTATTTCACAGAAATGACCACCATTTGAGACGACGTGTCGCGCGCAACATTTGGGTCCCTACCTTGAAGGTCAAGGTCACAACATGACCTTGCAGAAAAATCGTGTCCGGCCCATAACTTCGTTATTTGAAGTCGGATTTCGAAACTATTTCACAGAAATGACCACCATGTTGAGACGACGTGTCGCGCGCAACATTTAAGTCCCTACCTTGAAGGTCAAGGTCACACCGAGACCTTGCAGCAAAATCGTGTCCGGCCCGTAACTTTGTTATTTGAAGTTGGATTTCGAAACTATTTCACAGAAATGACCACCATGTTGAGACAATGTGTCATGCGCAACATTTGGGTCCCTACCTTGAAGGTCAAGGTCACAGCGTGACGTTGCAGTGAACTTGTGTCCTGCCGTTATCTTCGTTATTTGAAGTCGGATTTCTAAACTTTTTCACAGAAATGATCACCATGTTGAGACGACATGTCGCGCGCAACATTTGGGTCGCTACCTTGAAGGTCAAGGTCACAACATGACCTTGCAGCAAAACCTTGTCCGGCCCATAACTTCGTTATTTGAAGTCGGATTTTACAACTGTTTTTGACAAACTACCCGGTTTGACTGGCTCTTGTTAAGTCATTGCCCTTTGTTTATGTTTATGTCTGATTTCATAGTACTACAACATTTTCAAAATAAACCTCAATATTCATACAACTAACCTTTTTTTGTGACAAAGTACCCATTCGGGGAGCATCACCCGTCTCTGACGGCCTCTTGTTTGTAGGTGTTTCATTTTTTCTCTACAATTGATGAAGTCAAGAATATTTAGATAAAGTTGTATAAATAGTTGATGGCTTGAAATTTGTTATTGTCCTTAAATGGATCTATTTCTAGCTTTATACCTTGCCATACTCATGAAGTATGCAAACTTAGATAGATCCAATTAATTAAAGTAAAATCTGTAGTTAACTTTTAGATTTTAGATCACATTTAAATGAGGACACTTATATTGGTGACAGCAATGACATTAGCTTTGATTATACCAGGAAAACAGAAAGAAATATCACCTAAAAAATTAACTATGGAATTAATTTTAAATTGCTTTTCTTTAAATTAAGAAAAAATGATCAGATGATTTATAACTTGATTAATGGCTCAGTGCTATTAATGTATAAAAAACTTTACTCTAACAACATTAGGAATCTAATGATAAAAAGCATTATGTAAACATTAAAAACATCGACAAGACAGAAGCATCACTGTTTTATGAAATTACATTATAGTTTAAGTTATGTTACTGTTATAATAAAAATTTTTGTGATCACAAAAGTTTAACCTTTATTTTTCTGTAATAAATTGTTAAAATATGGATGAAAGTTTTATTTATACATTTCCAAAGGTACATACAACACTGTCTCTATGATGAGACCTGCACACAATGACTAAACAACTGTTAATATTGTGACAGATGGTGAGACCTCTGCATGCTAACCATGAATTGCTCATGCTTAGGTATATTCATGTAGACCCAGATGAGCCTATAAACATGAAGTGTAGACCCAGATCAGCCTATAAACATAAAGTGTAGACCCAGATCAGTCTATATACATGTAGTGTAGACCCAGATCAGCCTATAAACATGTAGTATAGACCCAGATCAGTCTATATACATGTAGTGTAGACCCAGATCAGTCTATAAACATGTAGTATAGACCCAGATCAGCCTATAAACATGTAGTGTAGACCCAGATCAGCCTATAAACATGTAGTGTAGACCCAGATCAGCCTATATACATGTAGTGTAGACCCAGATCAGCCTATAAACATGAAGTGTAGACCCAGATCAGCCTATAAACATGTAGTGTAGACCAAGATCAGCCTATATACATGTAGTGTAGACCCAGATCAGCCTATATACATGAAGTGTAGACCCAGATCAGCCTATATACATGAAGTGTAGACCCAGATCAGCCTATAAACATGAAGTGTAGACCCTAATCAACCTATAAACATGAAGTGTAGTCCCAGATCAGTCTATATACATGTAGTGTAGACCCAGATCAGCCTATATACATGTATTGTAGACCCAGATCAGCCTATATACATGAAGTGTAGACCCAGATCAGCCTATAAACATGAAGTGTAGACCCAGATCAGCCTATATACATGAAGTGTAGACCCAGATCAGCCTATATACATGAAGTGTAGACCCAGATCAGCCTATATACATGAAGTGTAGACCCAGATCAGCCTATATACATGAAGTGTAGACCCAGATCAGCCTATAAACATGAAGTGTAGACCCAGATCAGCCTATATACATGAAGTGTAGACCCAGATCAGCACTGTCTGATCAGAACCTACTTTCTTTACTGTTTAGCCTAAATTTGTGCCTTGTTGCCTTATCCTGAATTACCATATTTTCTGTAAGTCAATAAATTACTTGTACATCTTGTTCTTTCTGCATGGAGTTGTTGGCCAATAGCTAAGAATGTATTTGAGTTATTGGCAAATGTAGCAAATAAATAAAAGTAAAAATAATTGGAAAAGTATATGGAAGAGAGATAATTTATTTCTTCATTTACAGTGGGACAGGTGCGGTGCTGTGTGATGTGCAGCCACACCTGTTCTGCGTATCTTTGTTTACATAGCTGCATGCTTGTCTACATCATTTAGAGCCATAGTCCGCCTCATTATATAATAAACCCTTTTTTAACTTTGTTCTTTTGCTGTCAACTTCTTGCAAATGTATCAAATCATATTGCTTGAGATTCTCCAGCCAATAGTGCAGATCCCAATGAGACCGCTTCCAGCTGGAGACAGCTGGATCTATACAGTACTTACCTAAGCAGGCCTAGAGTTAACAACACACCTCACAGACATAGCATGTGGCAGCATGGAAGACTAGACAGTGACAAAACAACTTGCTTCTTTAAACAACATTCGGAAACATTGTTATCACAGGTGTCCATTTGGAAATTTAAGTTAATTGAACCCCTAGCCTACTGTCTTTGTAAATAACCCATATTTATTCTTGGGTTTCTTTCAATCCCAAAAGTAATTGGATTGTTTTTGAGAATTCTTTTGAGATTCTGCTGATCTGGATCTACACTAATTTCTTATGTCTGATGAATTCATGCTTAGCAGATGGAGGTGGAGAATTCATTGGAAATATGAAATTTACTACCAAGACCATTGTTGGCACAGATCTGCATTCTGCATGGTGCTGTGTTAAATAAAACCCAATTTTGTGGCATTAAATACTCTGAACTTATCTATACACATTTCATTGGGAACATGAATATTCTTCGAACATATATCATTGTGAACATAAATATCCTTCAAATATTTAAACTGATTAATGCATCTTGCATTTTCCAATAAATGTCTTGCATGTTCGTCAGTTTCATTGACACTGTTCAACAAGAACAAGACTTTTTCTGAATAGTGATTTCAGTCCATGAAAACGTATAACTTTTACATTGAAGATATGACATGATTGTTCATTGACTACTGAAGTTATTAAACGGTTGGATTAAATAATATAAAATAAGGTTCTGCTGAGTTTAATATTTACAGTTTTCAGTAGACACAAATGCTGGATTCTATTTATCATATAATCAATAAATCAGCTATTTTGGGGGTCTTTCTGTATCATAATAGGTGGACATCACTATAATGATCAAAATTGGTCGCTGTAATCTATGTAAAGAAAAAAAAGGATACAGCATGAAGACAACTACCTCCAGTCCATTGTGTCCACTAATTGGTCTGTTAGCGGCTCATGACCGGGATTAACAGCTGGTCACCTAGCACCATCAGGAACAGAACAGAACAGAGTTTATCCACTTTGACTTAGGCATGTAGTCCCAGCAGCAATAAACATGAAACATGTATATACAAAAATATAAAGCATGCATAGAACATAATAATACAGCTAACCACCTTCTTCTATTTTAGCCTCTTTTTTTTTTATCCCATTACTTGTAACCTGCTTTGCACAGATTGATCAAACTGAGGCAAGTAGTATTGGTCCTATAGACCAGCATCAACTGGGAGTGATCTGATCTGGAGCTACACTGTTGTCATGTATTGTTAACTTTACATACAGTTGTGAGGAGATATCTTCTGTTTTGCTTATTTAACACATTGAGGGTTATTAAACATAGCATTTCAGTCCACGTCATGACCTAGCACAAATGTCCAGATCACCCATGGCTGAAGTAGACACTGATCAGGTTCTGCACTATTTACAGTCCAGTCTCTACTTCAATGTTTGTTAAACATTGCATGTAGGTGTAAACTAACTTCCACAATTGTATTTATAACCAAGTATTTTATGATAAACCAAGACTCTGTAGTTCAGCCTGCATACAGGCATACAAGAGGTTCTGGGCTCACATTAATACCAAAAAGAAGCAGTTACCTATTTTTGTTTCTTCTTCATTTTATTTTCTCAGTATTTTATTTTAAACCACATTCAGTTTAAAACCCTTATGAGAAGGTAAAAATTGTCTGTGAAAGTTAGAATATTTTTAAGTATAAATTATCATAAAATTCTAATTTGTTTTTTGGTTTGATTTCCTATAAATATTTTTCAACTATGAAGCCAATATCCAACTGAAGCATATACATGAAATGCTCTGCCTGAAATCCCTGACCTAGACCTGTCAAATTGATGCAAATTGACTGCTTTATGAAAATCTGCATACTTGTTCACCAATTCATAATTTTCTTTATGTAAGAAAATTGTTTGCATATAAAGAAATGTTGTTAGTTTGTCACCATGGTGATATAATCTTCACACAATGGAGCACTTTGATTCATTTATTCTAGTTTCTTTACTTACAGTATGTTTGCGCTAAAATCTGTCAGGATGGGATGTCTTTTCTCTTTAGTTATTTTATTACATCATTTTCAATTTCTTGTTTATGAAAGCTAACTTTGTAAATTAACATAGAGTTGCCTGACAAGCATTTCCCTAAAGGACATCAAACTTAACAGAAATGCATGCTGTCATTACACAAGTTGTACAAGTTTTCCATGGAGACACGTTAGTTTGTCTTTAAAGATAACACATATACAGTGTCAAGGACACTGTTTGGCATGCATGGTTTTCATGATTGGGAGGATTCTGACTGACCGTCTCTGGTCAGCTGTAAGTAAACTGGCAGGGAAACATGCTGATAAACTTGTGAAGCAATCACACAGATTAAACACTGTTGTAGAAATGGCTTATTTACTTAATCAAGGTAAATGGTGTGTCCACCACAACATCTTAAAGAATAAATCTTAACAGGTGTCTTCTTACTGGGTCTATGCATGTCTGTTTGTGGTGAGTACATTGAAAAGTACTAAGTAAGAATGGCATCAAGTCATATATGATGCCAGTCTGCTCTGTGAAGCAGAGATATGGTCATTTTAACAGTTTATGACATGAAGACATAATTTGGCTATTCTTTAAGTTTTGTACAGTGTCTTCTACAATTGTAAATAATTATTATGTGTATGAATTGCTTAAATAAAACTTAAAAACCACTTAAAATAAGCCCGATCTATGAATTTTATGACCAGCCCTCATATACTGCTGCCTTCACTATTATAGGATACCATGATCCAGTGACAACAGTGCAGCCTATATGTTGATAACATGGGCCATTCTGAACCCTTGAAATAACACATCAAGTCATGGTACATCCACTTCAAGCCACTTACAAGTCAATAATGAAGATGTGGTATCATACTTGTATCATTATGAACAACCCTAACAAGAACCAAATGTGGGTTTACTCCATTTTTAACTCTTAAACAGCTCAACACATGTTTAATCAAGCTAAAGCAGATTGTCTTTGTGCTTCTACTGGGAGTTGTCTGATCAGGAGCTACACTGCTGTTACACTGCATGTCTAGCAGTATGTCTTGTAACTTGTGTCCAAGATTGTAAGCAGGTATCTTAGACTTGAGTTGAGTTATTGAGAATGGCATGAAAATGGCTAACTCCATAAGTTATGTTAAGGATTCTTCGGGCCCTATTCTACCATGTTTTTCTGTGTTTATAGTGAGCTATGGAAGGTTTCAAGTGATTGGTTGATATTTAGGTTATGCCAGGATTGGTTGATATTTGGTTATGGCGGGAAATCTCTCATGACTCTTTAACATCCTTGGATTTCAGTGCAAACATGCTCCAGTATCATTGTGAACGCCACTGGTATATCTGCACCCTCCATCAATTCTGGACTGCAGAATTCCTCATCTATAATTTTCTTCAAGACTTATCTCAATAATGAGTTTAATATCTGCATAGGAATCTCTCATGCTGGGATGTAAAGAAGTAAAAATATCCCCGACACAAAACAAGCTTGAGTGTCAGAGTGTTGGCTGGGGTTTGGCTGCAACATAATGAAATCTGCAAATGTTATACTATAGGACAGTGGCTGCGAACATTTATTGCCCACAAATTGTTGTTGTTGTTTTTTGCAAGAAAAATTAACAACAAGCAGAAAATTAAGAATCCTTCAAGATAATCATTTCACACAAAGAGTTGACAGAAAATAAAGCTGCAAAGCAGTAGGACAGTTGATGATGATGTTGAATGAAATTGAAGTGAAGATTTTAATCTCTTTTTCTTGTTGCGTGTTTATTTAGACAGTAAAGTTTATACATGTCACAACTAATTATTCAAGGAACTTAGAAGGACAAAAGGCAAAAATCTTTGCATTGCAGATATTTGTGATGAAAATCAAGGAATAAAACTACTTTTAAAACAATACAAAGTTGTTTTTTTCTGTATTCTTATGGAACAACCACAGAACTTGTCCTAATTAAGAATTAATTATAAAATGTAAGCAAAAGAAAAAAAAGCTCTAATTAATCTTGCATTGCACAACAACATATTGAAGCAATGATACTCAACAACAAAAATAATGTAGCAAAACATTCCATACAAAAAATTGTGTAATGAAAGTTGAGAGCACCCTCTTGTTCTTTACAGTAAAAATTAGCAAGAGAAGATGTTTATTATGAGGATGTCTAGTCCATTTTTTGTCCCATCAGGAAAGGCGCAGAATGATGAAGGAAAGATTGTGAAAGCATGGTATGCATTATATGTTGTTAAGACAAAAACCACACAGTCTTGATGACATTTTCAGGCTTTCCCATCTAGAAGAAATCTCTTTGTTTAGGCAAGGTTTGGCAATCAGTGTTGCCATTCCTTTCTCTCCATTGCTGGCAGTTTTTATGTCACAGTTTGCGCCCGTGAATAGAAGTGGAATAGCTGCGGAAAAACTCATGGAGTATTTCCCTACAATGCAAACCTCAGGCTACAACATTCCCTCACTCTAGCTTCCTTCCCTCAGCCCAGCATGCAGGAAAAGGAAGAAAGGTAGACTTTTTTTACCCCATGTAATTATATATCCTGGCTGCAGAAATGCAATGTTCCCACTTCTGGCTTTGTGTGAGCGGGTCATTTATACCCTTCAGAAATGCAGCTGCACATTTGATTTGAAAAGCTTCAAGAGTGCCTGCAACACTTCTTGTGTAGAGATTGCCCCACACTTAAGGGTCCTACCAACAGGGGCCTGCAGCAGTTATTGTTTGCTTCTAATTCATTTACAATTGCTTTTTCTACTCTCAAAGGCCCATGGTGGGAGAAAAGAGGTGGCACAACTTATTTTTGTCATTGAGGATTAACCCTTAAGCTGCTATAATTTTCATTAACACATACTTACCATGGTAACTTATTAGCCAGAGACATGGCATCAAAAAGTGAAGATACAGATCCTACACCTCCCACTTCTTTATTCTGAGAAACTGGAAAAAGTGAAATTTAAAAAAAATTTCTCCTTTTAAAGTTAAAGCATTTTAATTTTCTGACTAAAACAAACCTTAAGCCACGTTAAAATGAAGAAATGTCATATAAAGGACTAAACCTGCTAATTAAGAAATATGTTATTCAGACAGATTCTAAGGGAGATAAATTCTTAGAAGTTATTTGTGGTTGTAACATGGTAACTATTTTTGCCATGAGGTAACCTTGATCTAGTTCCTTTAGGGAGGTTACCATTTGAGTCACCATCCCTCTAAACAGTCTCCCTTGAAATGTCATAAAATTAAATGTCAGGAATGAAGTAAGTTATAAAATTAGGCTAAGTTGTTTTTTTCTTATTTTGTGGTCATGATTGCAGGATAACTATTCAGCAGTGAGATAAAACAAAGACAGTTAAAAAGATAGGCTGATGGAGTTTTATCATTTCACTTTCCATTTTATATCTATAAACATGATTCCATATTTGCTTTATCTGTTGCTTACAAGCAGAATATATAAACTCAAGTTCGGATGACTTAGCTATGAAAACTCTCTCCTGCTGTAACCCTTACTCTAATGCATTTATCAATAAATCTTGGAAAATTCTTAGTTATTTACTTCACATTGTTTGCATTGATTGAAATAAGTGAAAAGTAAAAATTATTTACTTACTAAATGCTTGCATTAATTATAAGAAGCAAGGAGGTGCATCAGAATAATTACGCATTTACTGGGTAGGTACAAACAATGTATTGCAGGTTTAGAGTATCTTTCAGGCTGCGGAGCATAAAGTGATCAAGTTTATGTAAATAATGTAGATCCAGATCAGGAAGCACCCTGTTGGGATCTGTCTGATCAGGATATATAATTTTTGCTGCTAGTCTTTTATCAATACATCTTGTCTCCCTGATGTATGAAATTGTGAGCAAACGAGTAAAGCCCTATATTGGTTTAATCTTTGCCTGCTATTCACGTTTTTCTATGGCTTATGTAAATAGTGTAGGTCCTGATCCTCGAGATCCTTGCTGGGAGCTGTCTGATCAGGATCTACACCTTGTGGCTCTATCTCTATTTATAAGTATATCTGCCCTGATATGTAACATATATAATATTAAAGCCAATAATTAAGCATGGTTTTGTAACATGATGTAGTAAGCTAAGGGTTAAGCAACTGTAGAATAAGAAGGATTGTCTCCCCATGGCTGTGGAAGTACTCTGATGATTGAATGCAGGAGCCCTGGGCATGTAGCAATGCTGGTTTTAATTGAAAAAAATCTTCTGATGATTAAGTTTTACTGAGCTTTGGAAATGAAGGAAAATGGTCTGAATAAAATAAGGAAATTGAATAGATCTGCTTTTATTTGTGGTGTTTGATTGTGAGTTTATATTGAGGTTTATTGTTTAATTGTAGATGTGGTATTTGTTTTGATGTATGTTTGATTGACTCCATTGTGTTAAATATGAAAACTTGTGGTTGTTGTTAGCAGAGGAAATAGACAATACTTAAGGTAGAACCACTCGACACTATATGTTAGTGGAAGCAACAACAGACAATACTTAAGGTAGAACCACTCGACACCATCATCATTATCATCCCCACATCATTTTCATCAGCCTGCCATCATATTCATCACCACATCATTACCATCTCCCCATCATCAATATCATCTTCCCATCATAATTGTAAGGTGGATGCCAGGATGGGTCCCCGACCTGCCTCCACCTAGGACGGGGATAATAAAAGTTTATAAAAAAAAAAAAAAAAAAAAAAAAAAAAAAATAATTCTCATCACCACATCACAATCATCTCCCAATAATCATAACCATTATCATCTCACCATCACCATTATCGTCATCATCATCATCACCAAATCACCATTATCATTCCAATCATCATTTTCGTCACCCATCATCAATATCAACACCATATCATTAATACCATCTCCCACTCATCACTTTGCTCATCATTATCATCACCCCTACTATCATGATCTCAGTCTCCATTATCATAAACCAATTATCATTATCATTTACACATTTCATCTCATTTACACATTTCAATGCTAATTGATAAAGGAAGAAAAAACAACAGATTTTGCAATTTGGATCACTACCTTTTTATCTGTTAATTTGTTCAATTGTGATATTTCATAGAATTGTGCAAAGTGTTGTGTTTTTTTTTTTTCAGATGAATTAAATTTATCCAATCATAAAGGCCAGGTTAAATAAATTAACAGCTTTTGGGGAAGAAATTACTTAGACATGTCAATGTTTCAGCATGAAATAAATGAAATTATATTATTGTGGTGAAGAAAATTATCATTACAACACTTTTGGATCCATGGGTTTACAGCGTCCTAATGGAGTCAGTGTTATAATGGACAGGGTTATAGAGGAGTTCCAGTGTAATACACAACAGGATTAAGGTTGACATTTTGTTAATAAATGTGGGACTGAGGTTATAGGTTTTAAGGTGCATATATGGGATAATAATGCAAGGAATAATCCTTCATTGTTTAAATAGTGTCTTTAATTGATCCCGTTAGGATTCATGCTAAACCTTGATTACCACCTCAAAACCAATTTTCATGTATGTGAATGCCATTCATGTACAAGAGGCATTAAGTAACTATAAACTTAACACAAGGCCTGATGCATTTCTTTATATAATAATTATAATTATTATATTTAATTAGTTAAACAGCTTCGTGTAGTGGTTAAAAAACATTTTGGTTGAGACTGAGTAGGGAGCTGGCTGAGCTGGATCTATACTGTTTGCCTTAGCCAGAAAAAAAATTTGCACAATATATTTTGTATTAACTTAGTCCATTTAAACTTAGTGTATCAATACAAAATGTTGCAGATAGTCCCTCAGTTGTTTTCTAGAATATCTCGAGAAAAAGCCTTTGAACCTGTATTTTCATTGTGAACCTTTAAGCCCTCTCCTGGATAGAACACATATGTTGGTATAAACTACCTATAGCTTCATGACTAAATTCTTTTGTCAGATCAGAGATTTGAACCCAGGGCCCTCAGATTCCTTGTCCATTAGAACATTAGACCATGGATGCTATTCAAGTTGTTAACACCTTTACCATTATTGCTGCACAATCTTTTTCAGTTATTTAAATGTTGTCCCTATCCAGGACTTATTATTCACCATAAACCAGCATTAAGCTAACTACACATGCATTTAAGTGTGTGGTTAGCTTTACTGTCATAACTTTGCAATGCCATCTTCTGCAACATTAATGCATGTATAATGTAAAAGGCTTGTCTGAGTCTTGTCCTTTTAAGGTAAAAGTGTTCTTTTAAGGGATAGAGAAATATTGTGCGTGTCAAATTGAGAGCCGCTTACCCCATAAAACCCTTTGGTTTATTGCTTTTTATGGGATGTTCTCTATTTGAGAGTTTGTCCAATTCTGAACGAAATCTTTTACTGCAGTCTTCTAGCTAGGTCCTCTTGGCTATAGTATCCACAATCTATGTTTGCAATTCACGGGTTCGTTAATGGTGGAAATTGTAACCATAAAATGTATTGTGCCAACATGAGACCAGACTTATTGTTAAGTTCTAGGTTGACTCTCATTACAGGCATCCATTACAGTTTTATGATCTTCGTGAGCAAGGTTCTGTTAGTCTCTTGTAGATTTATGGGCCTGTCTCAGAATACTGCAGACCAACAAGCACCACAGTGATTCTCTTTGTCTTATTTTACACTTTTTAAGTTCCCCACTTAAGATACACTGAAGTCTTACAAGTTGATTTTTATAGTAGTTCTCTTGCTTAAAAATGTAGATCCACAACCATTACTGTTTACTTTAGGCCAGAGTAATAATAATAAGATAATTGAATAGCCTGCCTTGCCAGCATTTGACATGCTATCACAATGCAGGCAACACTTAATCTGCCTCAATTGAACACTGTTTCCTGGAATGATTGAAAACTAACTATGCTCTATCCCATTGCAATGGTGAAAGTGACATGACTACCCTCATAGCACGCCAAACATAACTACTGGATCTGAGTCTGTATCACTGGTTGAGTTATTGAAGCTCAAACATACTACATATGTTTTAAAACCTTTATAAATTCATAGTTGTTTGCTTACAACACTGTGCAGACATAACAAATTATCATTGCTGAAGACTGCTGAATATTACAGATCCTGGCCACATAGCTCCCAGCAGGATCTACACTACTTGTTCAAACCTTGTCATACTCCACAGGCTGAGAGGTGTTTTCCCTTCTGAATTGTTATAAAAATATTTGTCATCATATTCTGTGCTTTTACCACATTGCTTCTTTATCCTTTCAGAGACTTCCCCCAAGAACAGTTGATGCAGTTTGCTGTATGACCTATTGTGGTAAGTGTTTCCTTGGTGTTGTGATGGATTGGAAATGTATCCCATAATCTTGTAGAACTATGCTTGCTGATGTTGTTTGACAACATTTTAATGGCTTTTGGAACTGTGGAAGTATGCAGTTGTTAGATGTTATCAACACGAAGTAAGAACAAAACTGTTAGGACCTCCAGATGTGACTGTATCTGTTTGGAACATGTTTCAAATAGTGGTTCTTTATACCGATTTCTCATTAAAACCCTTCATGCCCATGATGCAATAGAACATATACAACAGTTAATTGTAATTACGTCCACACTATTTTCAAAACTCAATTCTGCAACAACTATGTTTCAAAATGACACTTAAGTTGCCTCTCTTGGTTTTAGTTGTCATGGTGATGTTGTAGACTCCGAACACACTTAGTGTGACTAAATTAGATTTTAATTGTTTTGATCAATAATGGGGAACTTTCACTTTAGATGTGTCTCTCATTAACAAACATTGCATTGAGCGATTGCAACCTAACCTAGAGTAGATAGAGCTTACAATAAGCTGATGGTTTTTCAAGTTCCAATCACAAGTAAATTTGTTTTATTTTATTTTTTAAATACATAGCAGCAATGCACTACATGTAATTAAAGTGTCACCTAGCTATTTTGGTGGAGGAAGACTCAATAAAAAATGTTTGAGAAATTCTACACATTGTACACATCACATCAAATGACAATGTGCTAGTACACTGGCTCAATGTTCACAATTTATTATTATTTTTTCATCACCAAATTGCACAAAGTTTTCAAAGAGAATGCTGAAGTACAATAGGTACACTGATAGAGAAGATAGATTTACTTCTAACACAGCGAAAGATCGTGTTGAATTGCATCAGCAACAGCTGAAAAAGAAGTTGCTGTAGCAAGCTATTTCTTAGAAATGATGGGAGATACACAGTGAAAGAGTGAGCTGAGGTATTCATTTGCCATCAGTTTTGTACATCTTGACTGAGAAGTTTCATCTTAAGTGTGCATTAGATAGATCTGTTACATTTTGTTCAGAAAGGAAACCAGAATACAGAGTTTATATTGACAGTGTAGCAATCACACAATTGGGGAGTTGCAACCATTTTGGCCATCAGCAAAATTTTATTTTTATTTACCATCCACCATGTCTTTTATTTAGCTCCATGTGACTTGGCATTTTTTCCATAATAACAAACATGCTACAAAGACACAAGCTGGACTTCATTGGGCGGTGTCACTTGCCACAGCACCCCGAGTTGTCAGAAAGCATGGAAGATTGACCCTGCATGACCCATGAGCAATGCAACATAGGAGTATCTATCACACATTGACTTAAGGAGCAATGGGAGGGAAATTTTTTTTTATTAGAATGAATGCATTGTACACTAGTTTGAGATATTTGCTATATCCTACGTAGGGTCTCACCGACTTTTGTAGTTTATACAGGGTTTGCAGTCAGAATAAATTTAGATTCTGGTCACAGGGGTGTAATGTTGTTAAAATAGATCATAGTGAGTGCTACCACAGATGGTCTACTGACCACTTAATATCTGGGAGGTAATTTTGTATTTATTCATGTCCAGTAGCACTTAGGAGCAGTTATTTTGGACCTTATTTTATATTTACAACGAAAAACTTTTTTAGTGGCCATCATTTGCATACCTTTGATCGCTTACAAGGTATAACGTAGATCACCGAAACTCTGACTCCCGAACATACAAGACAGTACTGTCTATTAGTAAATGTGTATATTAGTATCCAAATACCTTTAGGCTTCTGTAAGTGAACACAGTGCTGCTTAGGGTGCTTTTCAACCTACAGAGACTAAATGAAGACATATGTATACAGCTAAAACATATAAATTATTCAACTTTCAGTTGCAGGTAATGCCCTTTTGTCAAATGTATGCAATGCCCCTCATTAAACCCTAGACCCCTAACTGCATCGGTTTTAGGACTTGTCTGTGAGGTCTTCCAGCTGACCTGGTCTTCTTTGGGGTCTTCATCTACCAATATAACACTCGATGTGTCACCAGACAGACAATGTATTGGTATGATGAATCTCAATACATACAAATTCAGTTCTTGGTGTCACTAATATTTTGATAGATCTTTTTAAAGGTATTAGAAGTTATTCCTTACTGTGTTTCTTAAGCGTTTTACAAGGAACTTATGATAAATTCTTCTTTGAAGCATTACCAACGGCTGTTGTGTTGTGTCACACCCCTCACATCTGTTACATTTCAATGTGCTGCAGTAACCACAGTCATCTTGAAAAACATACGACCATAGAGAAGATATGCTTGTGTACATTAATAACGATATAAATGTAAAATTGTTCCATAAAATCTGATTGTAACAAAATCAAAACAATTCATTTTTGAAATATAATTATTCTTTACAATTTCTCATTATAAGAAAACTATAACATGCCATTTTTGAAAAACATTATCAAAATATTATAATTCAAATCGTATGATTTTCTGTGGAAGTTGGTGCTGTATATCCAAGTCAGCAGGTTTCCTGGCCTCACTTGTTGATGATATATCCAGCACATGATGCCGCCTGCCAGACATATTGATTGTATTCCCCATACTATGAAGCGCCCCCTGGGAGATTGGTGGGCATTAATTTCGCTGACATTAATGGACGGATAGTGTTTCAATGGCCAACCAATATATGTAATAAAGTACCTCATCCATGTCTCAACTTTCTCTCTCCTCCTTTTTTGTCATTCTGATATTTGTCCAGCAATAATGGTATTGGTGCAGACATTTTTAAATAATATGTTGCATAGTCATACAATAAACTGTTGTCTAAACTTATCATTGTCTGTTGTCATTGTTCTTGTTTCCTTAATTCAAGCAGTATTATATGTATAGTTTTTCAATGGCAGCAAACTTTGATTACTTAAATGCTCATTGTATTTTACCTTTTTGTCATTTTCTGTTTTTTTGCATTATTTAAATTTGGATATTTTTCATTGTTGTTATTAGTCATTGCCTTTTCTTTAATGCAGAAGATTGCAGAAGATGGCATCTGTTCAAGCTATCTTATCCATCTTATTATTCTTATTATTCCATGTTATTTATTTGGATATCAACTTTAGTAAGGCTCATTTCATTGCATTTCTTGCCTGCTGTCATTGTTATTATTATTTCAACAATTTAAATTTGGCATGGTTATCTAAATATAAATTCTACAATCATGTCTTTATGAGAATATTAAAAAAATACAGGATTGTAAGAAGAGTTGTCCTCTTGAATCATATTTTTGAAAGTATAAATTCTCATTCTGAATTACAAAAGCTAGTTGTAAGACATAACTTATTAAAAAGTCCGGGCAAAGTAAAAATATGAATAAGAACATTAACCAAACAAGGAACAAATCATGGTTTACTGGTTTCTTTTTCCAGACAGTGGTGTTATTGCTAAGACAGCATTGTGATGGCAACTTATCTAATAGAACTGAACTAGAAGAAACCACAAATGTGTCCCTGGAGAAGTCTCACACAAGCAGAAACCTTTTTATGTTGTCTCATCCCTTCTCATGCAATGATTGTTATCCCTGAATTTGCTGCAATTTGTTAAGACCCATTGCTGGAGTCTTTTTTGTTGCTTTATTTATGACAAGTTTATATTTATATATATTATATATTGGTGTATATATTATTGCTAATAGAGCTTTATCATAGCAAATAGTGAAGATCTAGCTCAGATTGCCTCCCGCAGGAAGCTGTCTGATCAGGATTTTTGCTATTTGCCCTAGCCTTATAAATACATACTTAACAAGATAAGAGTAATTAACATATATAAATTTCGGATGTGCAACATTTTAATGAATATGTTATAAAATATAATTATAAAGACCTAAAAGTAAAACATGTAGATCTTGATGAGAAAGCTCCCGGCAGAGAGCGGGCTGATCTGGATCTTCACTACTTCCTTTAGACCGGTCTGGGCTTAGACTTGGAGTAAAGATTGTTCTTTATTTTCTGGAAATTAATAATCAGATATAAATTATACCATCAGTCACAGTCATATATATACCATTGGTCACAGTCATGTATATACCATCAGTCACATATATACCATCAGTCACAGTAACATATATACCATCAGTCACCATCACTTTTATACCATTGGTCACAGTCACATACATACCATCAGTCATATATATATACCAACAGTCACAGTAACATATATACCATCAGTCACCATCACATATATACCATTGGTCACAGTCACATACATACCATCAGTCCTATATATACCATCAGTCACAGTCACATATTTACCATCTGTCACATATATAACATCAATGACTTTGCCTAGGTAGACTTGAATACATGTAGCAATGATGAGAATGCTTTACTTTTGTTTAAGTTCTCAAAACTGTACACATGGCAGATATAAGCCTCTTTGAAAATTCAACTTTTTAGACATTATGACTGGGCACAAATTGTGAAATTCAACATAACAAGTGAATGCTTTTAAATTATATTCACACTAATTACTTCATTGTTGACAACAGTACACACATTGATATATGGCATTTTGGAAGTACATGTATTGTGCCATGTTATTTTTTTTTTCTTCCATATTTTCCTTAAAAGCATCTTTAGTAAGTTTTGGAATCTTATAAATAGGAAGATAATTAGATATGTGTATAGGTGAATTTTCTATAAATATTCAGCTCTGAAACCAATAGCCAACATTTCATGATCACTAACTCTGATAGGCATCATTGACACTCTAGCCTGCTTACCACAAAATGATAAGATTTCTGCCAATAAGGAAGTTTCAGATCTTGTCATTGGAATTGTCTGATCAAAATTTACATGTTTTGCTTCTAAACCTTAATGAATACATTCTTATAACCCCTGTATGAAGTTGTAAGCAGATAACTATAATATTATATTGGTTATTGTCAAATGTAGCATAACGAGGGGGGATACCTCCATCAGTCGGCAAACATCGTTGGCTCTTGCTTCAAGGAATGACTGTTCCTTCTATTTTTGATGTTCATTAATGGCAACAAATATTTGGACGTCTGTGAAAGGTATTCTATCAGGTTGATGCCCCATTACTGCCATGGAGGGATGGCATCAGTGGCTAGGATGTCGGATTGGCACATAGAAAAGATTTGAGACCAGTCCAAGATACTGTACAAATAGAAATAGCAAGCATACCAGTCTAATTCTTCAAACTGCAGCCAATTGTCAGAAAATAGTGTCTGTTTGTTTGGGAAGATCAATGAAAGATGGCAGCAAGTGCTTGAAATGATCTAAGTAGTCGGAACACTTCCATTACTAGTGATTTCTGGTAGCCCTTATTTTGCTATCTCTTGTTAATAACCAATACTAATTTTTAGTCGTCTCCCTCCATATACAAACATCTGAGGCCAAACATATTGCATATTGACATATTGAGACTGCAGCAGACACTCCAGATCCTGATCAGATACCTCCCAGCTGATCTGGATCTACATTTGTAGCCTTATTTTGATCAATATGTGGTAGGCAGGCTAAGAGTTGGAACATTTCAAGTAGCTTCGATTTTTTTCTTAGGGATATTTTAGGATAAATTGCAAGTGTTGAGACTTTTCAAACATTCCTAAGAAAATTGTCAGAAATTGAAAAGTTGCTTTCATAGATTTTTATGATGTCTGTCGTGAATGCTTAAGGAACAAGAGATGGTATTTAGGGGGAAAAAAAATTGGCAGTTGAAAAGGAGAAAGATTTAATTAATAATTTGTTATATTTTGTGATGATTTGTGTGCACAGGCTTATGGGTGGCACAGGTTTTTATCATTGTTTTTATGGTTAAATTTTATTTGAAACAGAATGAACATTACCCAAAACTCTTTTTTGCCATGTACTAGTTTTACATGACTTAAAATTAAATTGACAGTGGCACATACATGTTTTTAAATTTTGATTTCTGTACATTTTACACTACATTTTGAGATGATTCGTGTATTTTTTCTAAATCTCATTGGAGAAAAGAAATTGAAAATAAAGATATGTGTCCCACTAGTCGTATATAGATAGTAATGGCAACATAGACATTGCTTTCATTCTGAACTTAACACTGTTCCCTTTTAACTGAAGAACCATTTCTACATTAGCTTAAACTGTTCAGTGAATCATTAAGTATCTTCAAGTCTTTAGACTATTTTATTATTAAGTACATTCCTTAATTAAAATTTCAATCCTTCTTTAGCTAATATTAAACTAATGTCTTGTACACTCTTAATGGTTATGAAGTGTCTGTTGCATAACATTTATCCCAGTATTCTCAACTAATGACACCATCCAATTAACCCTTGTTACATCACATTCATTAAGTCCAGCTTTATGTCCTTGGAAGACTGTATAAGGTGCAGTTATGTCAGCCAACATCATCAGCTCAGAGGCTATTTAAAGACCAAAGGGACAAAGGTAATAGAAAAAAATAAGAAGAAAAAAGATATGGACAAACTCCGACTCATTACAAAGGAGATAAAACTGGTGGATGACACAAGATCAAAGAGCCATATAACCAACACCTCTTAATGGATTTGATTGGCTGTTGGTGTCTCAACTGGTGTATGCCTCCATTAGGCCGAGACGCAAGAATGTGGCAATGTCTAACAGCGTCTAACAGACCAAGTGCGACCATGTTCCATCGCCATTTAATCTCGTAATATTGATGTTCGTTCTCGCGGCTCTCGTTTCTGGCTCTGACCTTAACCACACTGATCAATTTGCCTTGCCTGACGATCAACAAGTATTGGAATCTTTCTGTCAGTCTGCAGCTCTCTGCTGGAATAACAAAAACTCCAATGGTTTCCAATCGTGCTGTGCTTCAGCTTTGGACACTATGAGGAGTATAAAAGATAAAATTTCCCCTATCGAATATTTCTCTAATGAAAAACCTTGCGGGTTTCTTTTTTTGTGGGTGATGCACAGAAACATGGCCATGTCTCCTGCATGTTTATTGATGTATAGCAAATGAAACTAGGAAATTGGGGGGAAAATTGGATGGATTTTAAAATGCTGCCCAGTGCCCTGATTCTATCTTGAGAAAATTATCAGGACTAGTTGTATAAATTATTTGATCTTGTAGATTGATGGGGCTAGAATATCATCCAACCAAATGCATAAATGTAAATGTATTTGATTTGATTCAATACACATTTATTTAGTTTCTTGATTGACTGCTCTTGCTGGGGAAGGAGAGCTTGATGTGAAATTATCAGATAACTTTTTTCGCTCTTGGGGTTTCTCTTTGTCTTTTTCTAATCCGTCTTAGCATAAATAAATTTGACGTTTGGCAAGCGGTGCAGATCTTGATCTTGCTGGGCGCTGTCTGAACAGGGTCTAAACTTTTTGTTGCCATGTCCCTTTCAAGTCATTTCTTTACTCAAATGCATAGGTAATATCAAGTAATTATGTTAGCATGTTCAATTAACAATTGTTCCTAGGGCATGAGGGTTAAAATGTGCCTCTAGTACATTAATTATATCAACATTACCACACTATTCTACTTTCTATTGAATGGCACTACTATCTATTAATTGTTATATATTTCCCACATATTCTTCTGCTTCAAGGCTTATTGGCTTCGCCAATGATAATTACTTCAATATGTACTAATTAATGTTCTTATTATTTGTGAAAACATGATTGTATGGATTCTTTACACATTTATCATACTTATGTTAGTGTAGATAAGCAAATTGGGAGCTGTCTGATCATGATCTACACTCTCAACTGCTACTTCACAAGAAATACAACCTTGTTATCTACAGGCTTCTTGCCCATAACCAAGAATATAGTTTGACAGCATGCAGAAGTAAGACAACTCTCTCATTCTAATAAATGGTAGTAGCAGACTGTCAGGCCCTGGGGCTGAACACTGTTAGCTAAGTTGCCAACAAATACTTAATGTTGTGGGATGTACATCCCACTTGCATCTTTCATTCATGTAAAGAGAGAGTAAATAGATATGTATCCACTTAACCTGCTGTACTTATTAATACAAAAAAACTAAAAAATGCTAACAACTTCCTTCCTGCATGGGTATCACAATTTACTGATAATATTTCCTACCACCTAGTGTAGATTCCTGATCAGACAGCTCCCAGCAAGGGAGCCAATAAATAAATGCTCTTAACAATTAAATTTCTACCTGGTTGATGTGGACTTTTTTCAAGCTAATTAGCAGAAGGTTCCAAGCCCGGAACAAGCACTTTTGCAAGTATTGGGCACATCAGGCATTTCAAGCACAAGTCCAAGCCTAACTCCCAGCACGAGTCAGTGCATGACTCCAAGCATGACTCCAAGCATGAGTCCAGGCATCTGTACAAGGCAGATGTCAAAAACCTATCTCAAAGAATATGTGCATGCATGACTCCAAGCATGAATCCAGGCATAAATACAAGGCAGAGTCCAAGCCTGACTCAAAGTACAAGTGCAAGCCCAACTCTAAGCATAAGTCTAAGCCTGACTCCAAGCCCGACTCCAAGGCTTGCAGAAACTAACTGATCTGGATTAGTGCAGGTCTTAATCAGACAGTGGCTGGCAGGAACTTAAGTTGATCTGGATTTGTGCTGGTCTTAATTGGACAGTGACTGGCAGGAACTGGCTGATCTGGATTAGTGCAGGTCTTAATCAGACAGTGACTGGCAGGAACTAACTGATCTGGATTAGTGCTGGTCTTAATCAGACAGTGGCTGGCAGGAACTGGCTGATCTGGATTAGTGCAGGTCTTAATCAGACAGTGACTGGCAGGAACTAACATATCTGGATTAGTGCAGGTCTTAATCAGACAGTGATTGGCAGGAACTAACATATCTGAATTAGTGCAGGTCTTAATCAGACAGTGACTGGCAGGAACTAACTGATCTGGATTAGTGCTGGTCTTAATCAGACAGTGATTGGCAGGAACTAACATATCTGAATTAGTGCAGGTCTTAATCAGACAGTGACTGGCAGGAACTGGCTGATCTGGATTAGTGCAGGTCTTAATCAGACAGTGTCTGGCAGGAACTGGCTGATCTGGATTAGTGCAGGTCTTAATCAGACAGTGACTGGCAGGAACTAACTGATCTGGATTAGTGCAGGTCTTAATCAGACAGTGTCTGGCAGGAACTGGCTGATCTGGATTAGTGCAGGTCTTAATCAGACAGTGTCTGGCAGGAACTGGCTGATCTGGATTAGTGCAGGTCTTAATCAGACAGTGTCTGGCAGGAACTGGCTGATCTGGATTAGTGCAGGTCTTAATCAGACAGTGTCTGGCAGGAACTGGCTGATCTGGATTAGTGCAGGTCTTAATCAGACAGTGTCTGGCAGGAACTAACTGATCTGGATTAGTGCTGGTCTTAATCAGACAGTGTCTGGCAGGAACTGGCTGATCTGGATTAGTGCAGGTCTTAATCAGACAGTGACTGGCAGGAACTGGCTGATCTGGATTAGTGCAGGTCTTAATCAGACAGTGACTGGCAGGAACTGGCTGATCTGGATTAGTGCAGGTCTTAATCAGACAGTGACTGGCAGGAACTAACAAATCTGGATTAGTGCAGGTCTTAATCAGACAGTGACTGGCAGGAACTAACTGATCTGGATTAGTGCAGGTCTTAATCAGACAGTGGCTGGCAGGAACTGGCTGATCTGGATTAGTGCAGGTCTTAATCAGACAGTGACTGGCAGGAACTTAAGTTGATCTGGATTAGTGCATGTCTTAATCAGACAGTGGCTGGCAGGAACTTAAGTTGATCTGGATTAGTGCAGGTCTTAATCAGACAGTGACTGGCAGGAACTTAAGTTGATCTGGATTAGTGCAGGTCTTAATCAGACAGTGACTGGCAGGAACTTAAGTTGATCTGGATTAGTGCAGGTCTTAATCAGACAGTGGCTGGCAGGAACTTAAGTTGATCTGGATTAGTGCAGGTCTTAATCAGACAGTGACTGGCAGGAACTAACATATCTGAATTAGTGCATGTCTTAATCAGACAGTGGCTGGCAGGAACTTAAGTTGATCTGGATTAGTGCAGGTCTTAATCAGACAGTGACTGGCAGGAACTAACATATCTGAATTAGTGCATGTCTTAATCAGACAGTGGCTGGCAGGAACTAACATATCTGGATTAGTGCAGGTCTTAATCAGACAGTGGCTGGCAGGAACTGGCTGATCTGGATTAGTGCTGGTCTTAATCAGACAGTGACTGGCAGGAACTGGCTGATCTGGATTAGTGCTGGTCTTAATCAGACAGTGGCTGGCAGGAACTTAAGTTGATCTGGATTAGTGCAGGTCTTAATCAGACAGTGACTGGCAGGAACTGGCTGATCTGGATTAGTGCAGGTCTTAATCAGACAGTGGCTGCTACAACATTTATTTCTGGTTGGTCCATTTGTGCTCAAGAGGATATATATATATATATACATACATACATACATACATACATACATACATACATACATACATACTACATACATACATACATACATACATACATACATACATACATACATATATATATATACATTAATAAAGATTCTGAACTGGTCTTTTTTGCATTAAACAGTTGTGGCTTAAAGGCTTAATATCTATTTTTTTCATTAAATGGCTATAACTTGTGTTGTTGTTTTGTAAGAGTAGCATAAAACCCAATAATCATATAAAGTAGCATAAAACCCAATAATCATATAAAGTGTTCTGTACAGGTAAAAGACAATATTAGATGTTATATTATACTTTCATAAGTTCTTACTTAAGACAACGTGAACAACAATAATTTGTTATTTTTGTTGAGGCTTTGTCCAATATTGTGGCTAGCTAAAATGAAGCACACTTGGTTTTGTTTAAGCACTTTTGGTTGTATGTGCCTAGATAAAATTTAATGAAGCATTCAATGTTTACAGAGTTGCTAAAGATAAAATGGATACTTTTTTTAACACAATGATAATGTAAATAAGCCATTTCAGATAAAGTAAAAGTAACACATATTTCTTCATTTAATAATAGAATAGATATTATGCAACACTTGAGAAACATTTATTACAAACCAGTAAGTTGTTGGTCGGAAGTATTTAATTGTTGAATGTTGTAATTAAACTCTTTGGCTTTTTCATGTATTTTCAAAGAATAATATACGAAGATCTTGACTCAGTGTAATTGGTTTCCTTAAAGTTATTTAATTCCCCTCAATATGACATATACTTTATAAAGTATAATTTACATGAAGCAGGCTGTAAATAAAACAAATTCAAGCCGTGGAACTGTCTTGCCAAGTTTTTATAAACTTAAGCTTGCTCGACAAATATTGCCAGTATATCCCAGTCAACCAGGTCCCTATCATTATCTGTTATACCATGTCTTATCATTGTATGTAGCTGTTATTGAGGCAATTAACTAACATTATGTAAAGCTTATTAATATTTGCAGCATAATAGGGCTTAATTTACATGTAACAGATGCAGTATAAAATAAACCCATGTAAACACAGTTCCTTTAGATGGCTGTTTTTATGTATTTGGCTGCTCTTGGAATGGCCTCCTCTGTCAGACCAGATCTCCATGCATGTCAATCATAGCGACTCCCATTATTTTTTTTACTGCATTATGTTCTGACATCGTACATCTAGTGTCCCTGGTTCAATCTCTGACATCGGATGTGGTTTATATGCACATTGTGGGAACCCATGTCTGTCTACTCAATTACACTTGGCTGCATTTGAAATAGAGAGAGAATGGAATGAAGAGAATTTATGCCGACAATTCCGGGGGTGATGCACGAAAGGTTATTATATACACATGTGCATATTTATAACAGATATAAAAATATACATCTATTACGTTCTTTTCTTCTGAATGTGAACACAAAATGGCCAGTAGTCATAAGTATTGTATTAATTTGACAATTGAAATAAAAACCTCAGTTTATCAAAGCCAGCTCATCACACATTGATCAAACTAAGGCAAATATTGTTGATCACACAGCTGGAAGTCGTTATTTAAACAAATATGAGTAATAAACATTAAGAAATGGTTATCAAAAAGATAAGGATTGAAGAAATTTTAGAATTGATCATTAAAAATGATAAAAGTCTTAAATAAACATAATGAGTTGATAATTAAAATGATAGGGGTTGATGTATTGAGCATTTAGAATTGGTTGTTAAAATGATAGTAATTGCTAAACATGTAGTATTAGTTATTAAAGTGATACATTTTTTTTGAGTTTTAAATCCATTGAGACAAAAAAGATACATAATATAGTATATGCTAAAAGAATGTATTCATTAATCTCCTTTTCAAAATATATACTCGACATGAAAATAGCAATGATTGACACCTAGTGGTGTATGTTCTCAGTTTATTTCAAGAAAATGGCTGTTTCCAGACACAATAGTATCTGCTAATAATTTAACGTACATATCGTCTATAATAGGTATGTTTTATTTGTCTATTTCCAGTCCAGAAACATCCTAAATTATCTGCAACAATTTTTGGAAAATCAGAAGTCATAATTTTCCACAGACGAATTTGATGCTGAAAATATTACTTGGCCAGTTTTATGATCTCTTGAATGGTGCTGTGCATTCATTATTCTTTTTAGTATGACATATTCTGACCTGAGACAGATGATTGTATTGGCTATAACACAATATTAGAATGCACAATCTTCCTTAATGTAGCTATGGTTACCCAGGATAAGTTTTCTTAAATATACTATCATTTAAATGTTGTTTTTTATCTTAACTACAAGTACTTAGTTGCTTTTATAGCTGAAAGCCTTTCATTTGATTTTATAAAAACTTTTTTAAATAATTTTATCATTTTGGCTCCTTTATCCAAATTTTTGAGATTGCCTTAGTAATGTATTTCATTTTACAGTGTTGAGGGTTGTAAATGCTTTATGAAAATTATAAAAAATGGAGTTTTTTTAAAATGCGGATATGCTTAGTTATACCTGTAATTTTTTACCTTCTCTCCTACATGCTCCCTTTCACCATAGTGTTTCTATCATGCACAACTTAATTTCAATGGGGGGGAATGTTGCTGTTTTTTCTTTTAAGTCTTAATCCTGTTACACTTAACTATTCTCTTGGAAGTTTGACTCAGTGATACTTGTATCAACCCAAGACAATTGTTCTGACATTTGTGTGTGTGTGTTGTTCTGTTTTCCGAGTTCAACAAAAGCTATATGAGTCACTGTTAGAACCAACAGCCTTCTTGAAATAGTTAAAGAGGATCAGATACTCCACCTGATGACTACAATGGCCTCACACTGTCTCATGCATTGGTAATTCTTAATTGTTGAATTTCCTTCATCTGCTAGTAAATAACATAATTGAAGCACATATGTTGGACTATAGTTTAAAGTTTAACTACAGTTATAGCACTTAGCCTGCTTGTCATAAACTTAACAGGTTTAGACAACAAGCACAAATATGGAATCAGACCTGTGAAATCTTATGCCCTCTGCACCAAAATGCAGATGTGAGATGGTCTGAGTGTTACAAGCCAGGGATTAACTTATAACCTGCTAAGGGCACTTAATCAAGCCTAAGTAAACAGTGAAGATCAAGATAGATCGTCTTCTGCTGTGGCATGTTTGTTAGCCATATCCTCCTGCCCTCAGTGCCATGAGTGCCAGTGTTTGCTGCTATGTACATGATTCTGTGTACCTGTAGTCACCTTTAGGTCAGATGGGGTCAGTGAGGACAGCACACCTGTCCCTGTCTGGAAGTCTGCAACTATTACATCAACCAGCATCATGCTCTCTGGTGAGATTCATTGGACCACAGGCTATATAATCCGATTGGATATTGAACCAGTTGGAAAATCAATTACATAATTGCAACAATCCCTCAATCTTTTTGTTCACCTTTGTGAGTGGCAACAGGAACTACAATGGCTTTTTCAAAGGATGTTCATGAAGTAGCTATATTTCATCTTGTTTATTCTTTTCTATTCTTATTATGGTGCTCTTTATAGCCGCATGCAGACAGTCTGCATGTTAGGATATTGCCTGAAACATGCAAACGGTGACTCTTCGTGACTAACAGAGGAGGAGAGGAGAATTGTATGTAGTCTGCTCAAGTTGACATGGCTTGCCATTTATGTGAATCATGATTTTGTCCAAACAATCAATAAATGATGAAGGAAATTTGTTCAAATTTGTACAAGATTATGTAATAGGTGCAGTAGGAACTGCTGTAAAATAGTAAACGTTGCCTTTACTGGTTTCAAAGACATCTGTTATCACTGAAGTTCACTATTCTTTTAGATGATATTCATGCTCTTGGAAGGAAGCCTATTGTGTACAGGTTCCTGTTGTATGTGGCTGGTTGAGAAATATGGGATATTACTGCAAAACAAATAAAATATTACTACCTCCTAGATGTTACTCTGTGTACAGACACTTTTATGTTTTGTAATTTTCTTTTATTGGTCATTTTGTTGATAAAGGTATCAGTCAAGGTCTAACTGTATGGTAGGAACGTCTCCTAGTTTGGTTTTATGAATCCCGCCCCTATCATGCTATATATTCTTAAACAACTCTAATTTCTTAAGTTTTTTGCAAAAAACTGGAAGAAAAGTTTAATGTATCTTTGTATAGATAGTGGCAACTAGTGTAGAACCTTATAATATGACTTCTAGCGGGGTGCTGGCTTATCTGAATCTACACTGTCTGTCTAAGCCTAGTCAGTTCTTACTTAGCAGACTTGGAACTAATTTCTCCATCCTTCCAAACCCAGTAAATTCAGTTTATTATGTAGACACCGATTTAATTAGAAACCCAAGTAGCTTCCTACCAATGTAATATAACATTTACTGCCACAAAATATAACTAATTATATCAAATCGTTAACTCAATTGTTTTATATTCAGTCTTATAGTTGTGTTTCTGTCATGAAAAATAGAATTTTGTTAGTTCTTAGAGTTAAGTTGAGTAAGATTTTCTCTCCAGGATGATTCAAGGGTTTAGTTGAAGTTATAATTGGTGAGACAGCTATACAATTAAATAGTTGTTCAAACTTGTTTGCAGCTAACAAAATTATGTCGAAGTGGTCATTATGAGGTATTCTGTTCCTTTGGTATAGTTATTGTTGTGTATCTGTTAATGTATTTTACTGTTTATAACATTAATTAGATACCCTTTGATGCTTTGCTTTTCTTTTCATATTGACATGCATGATTTGCGGCGCGCGCTTCCAGCGCGCCGCCTATGTATGGAATGCTGAAAGATTTTGCACATGCAAACAGATGTCCTTGGACATTCTCGTTCAAGCTAGAGAATGATCGAGGGAAAATGGACAAGGTGTTCCGAATTCCAGAAGTTTCACGATTTACACATTCCCAGTGTACGGGTCCTATTTCTGTAAATGATGTTCTTTTTATACATAACTATAGCGAGTATGCAACGTAACATTTAAACTGACAAAAAATATTGATCACTAACAAATGTTAATTATTTTTATTATTGATTAGGATCATTGATCAGTTATTGGCGATGCTATAAAAATGCACTTGCGAGCGGATCTCAGCCATTCTCGTTCTTGCTAATTCGGTCCTAATTCGGTAAATGGTGTTCTTTATATTTATTTGTATTTATTCTTTGTTTGTAACTTCCCCACAAACGAGGTATTTTTACTTTTTAAATTTTTAAACATTGATTTACATCTGACCGTTATACTTGTTAATGAAGACAATGTTTGTCCCTTTTTTAGGATTGTACATATAAGTAGCCTTATATACCAGAATTAAATTTTTTCAGTGATTTTAATGTTTACTCAATAGTTATAAATCGGTCATCTCTAAATTTCTAAAAAAATATTAATTTTCTTTATTGCGTTGCCCTTTGATGCTCCGCATCAATGCTTTTCTTGTTTTATTTATCACATCTTAACCTGGTGAGCTCTAAAAAATCTGACCTAGGCAAAGACCAATGATCCAAAATTGTCACTTACTGATGGGACCTGGCAGTTATTAATGGGACAGTTACTGATGTGACAGTTACTGTTGGGACCTGTCAGTTACTGATGGGACCTGTCAGTTACTGATGGGACCTGGCAGTTACTGATGGGACCTGGCAGTTACTGATAGGACCAGGCAGTTACTGATGGGACCTGGCAGATACTGATGGGACATTTCAGTTACTGATGGGACCTGTCAGTTACTGATGGGACCTGGCAGTTACTGATGGGACCAGGAAGTTACTGATGGGACAGTTACAGATGGGACCAGGCAGTTACTGATGGGACCTGGCAGTTACTGATGGGACCAGGCAGTTACTGATGGGACCAGGCAGTTACTGATAGGACCAGGCAGTTACTGATGGGACCAGGCAGTTACTAATGGGACCAGGCAGTTACTGATGGGACCAGGCAGTTACTGATGGGACCAGGCAGTAACTGATGGGACAGTTACAGATGGGACCTGCTTATCAGAATCTGCACTTTGTGTGGCCAGCTTTCTATTGATTGACACAGTTTACCATTGTGTGTATGCATTAACAAATAACTAATAATTATCATGTTTTTTATGTTTTATTTGAGTTCACCTTTGTGTGAAGGTAGATATAAAAAGATTGATCATAAAGCAAAAACAATAGACTTTATGTCACTGTTGTGTCCCATTAATTTTGAGTTATTGTTGATTTGAATAAATCATCTTTCTTCCATGGTCAGTAATGAAAGTATGACCTTTTATTTCCTGTCATTGATTGATTCTTCATGTAAAACAAGATTTTAGACTATAAATGACACCAAGATTTTAAAGGCAACCTGACTTTTGGCAAACACAAAATAAACAAAGGCTGTATATACGTAGCTGTTCCCTTCTTTCACTGTAATGGCCATCACCCCTCCCCTTCACCACTTATTTTCAGATTTTCTTTGTATCCTTTGTTGATTTTGAGGTCATAAAAAATGTTAAAAGCCTTTTTTATATTTTCCTGTAATTGTGTAATTCGTTCCTTTGAATAAAATGTCAAAAGATGTAATCTAGATGATTTGGCTGCATGCACCTGGATGTCAAAGTCAAGCTTCCCAGCGACCCAGATCAATAATTACTAGAGATACTTGTTGTAAGCGATAACTGACACTGGCAAATTGAGTGTGCATTTTAATCTCAATGTCTCATTTATAAATATTGATTGGCTCATGTCTGAGATTGCCATTTTTTAATGTTGCCAGATTTTGCTATGATTGGGCAACATTGGATGCTTCTAGAATTAGATCTTGATGTTGTGTTTGGTGGGGAATCATTTCAGAGAATAAAATACCAGTAAAAATTGTTAGACTGCCCATGAAGGAATTCAATGAAGACCTTGTAATGAAACATCTTGGTGAAGTACAAAGGCTCTCTTCCTTATGGTTTCTCATTATATTAGGGCAAAATCTTAAAGCAAGCTTGAAGAAAATCATGTTGCTGAGGTGAATGCTCAGCCCAGTACACCTTATATTAAAATGTCAGTCATTAACAGCAGGTTATAAGTGAACCATCTTCAGAAAAACACCGTCTTTTGACACTGCAAAAATATAAGCTATATATGCTTTCATATGATTGGATGTCAGTATATGTTGTAGGCAGCACATGTATCTAGATGGTGCATGATTGAAGAAAGTGTATGTTTGTACGCAGTTTAATGTTATGTTTGTTGACACTGCATGTTTGTAGACAGTAAAGGTATGTTTGTAGTTGGTGTATGTTTGTGTAGACAGTATAATTATGTTTGTAGACACTGCATGTTTATGGACACAGCATGTTTGTAGACACTGCAAGTTTGTAAACAGTATATTTATGTTTGTAGTTGGAGTATGTTTGTGTACACAGTATAAATATGTTTGTAGATTCTGTATTTTTGTAGATGATTTTATTGTACTGTAGACATGTTTTTGTAGTAACTGAATGTTTGTAGACAAGCTAAATGTTTGTAGACAGACTTAATATTTGTTGACATTTTGTAAGATTGCACTCATACAATTATGGTAATTGTGATATCCAGGTAATTGTTGGTTGAGGAAGATCCCCAGTTAAATGTCTGGGTAGAACCACTGATGGACTGCAGGTCAGCTGGAAGTCCTCTCCACATGAAAGTTATTGTCCATCACTGGGAGTCAAACCCATGCATTAAGGGGTTGTGCCTTCACTGGGAGTCAAACCCATGCATTAAGGGGTTGTGCCCTCACTGGGAGTCAAACCCACACATTAAGGGGTTGTGCCCTCACTGGGAGTCAAACCCACGCATTAAGGGGTTGTGCCCTCACTGGGAGTCAAACCCACGCATTAAAGGGTTGTGCCCTCACTGGGAGTCAAACCCACGCATTAAAGGGTTGTGCCCTCACTAGGAGTCAGTAACTATAATCAACCAGTCACGGACGCCCCATGACCAATGTGGCTAAATATTTGTATACATGTAGTTAGTAGGTCTTTTTAGATGCAGTGTAGACAATGGACAATAAAATGTTTATTGTAGAAAGTTTGTTCATGTAAGAGGATATGCATGTTCTGTTCAAGGTTGGCCCTCTTGTAGATAATAGTTTGTATATACATGCATTACCTACCAGACACAGACAGTCTGACAACTGCTGTTAATAAGAACAAACTTTACTCCACTGTCAGTTAATTGCTCCTCACACTTGGCTTTTATTATCCTGTGTTATTGTTGCTGATATTTTACTCTGATAACTTATATAAGTACATGCTAGCTGTTGGATGTTTTAAGTGATTTAGGGAGAGGAAGAAAGAGGTAAAAAAAGGTTTTGTGCATCCAGGCTGCAATGTCTATGCATAATGAGAGGTATCCATAAATGAAATGCTTTACTGATCTACCAACTTCAGCAAAGGATTTAAAGATAAGGCAGTATGATGCTTACATTTTCAAGTCATATAAATAAGAGTTGCTGAAGCGTGGTTGTCTTCTGACTTGTCTAGGCTGAGCCTCTTTAGTTTTTGTGATGTTGGAGAGTTAAATCTAGGGATTTAAAGCTGCTGCAAGAAACCAAATGTTTTCCTGGCAGCTTGTATGTTTACTGTTACCTTGTTATCAGAATGTTGTTTTGGGTTTTAATGTCCACCTCTGCTAGTTTTTATAAAAATGCAGTATCTGATTTCATGTATGTATAACAGTATTCACTGTGATGCTTTGCTATAAACATAATACTATGGGTAACTTAATTTACTATGGATAAATCTTCCATTGATATCCTGACCTCCAGCACACATAGAACAGCCCATGTAAGATGACTGTAAAAGAAATATATCAATTCCATTAAAAATGATATTTTTTTTTGTTTTGTGTGTCATTTATTATAAGATTACCAAAACATTTGGTGTGTTGCCCCCTTTAAGTGGCCATGCCCAGGATAATGAACTGATGATTGAATACCTGGCTTAATAGCCTGCTCAAAGTTTACAGCTAGATCAAGGCTGTTGAGTTTAAGATATGCACTAGACTGGAAAGAAAACAGAATGAAAAGGATATATGTGCATATTCAATCATGTGGATTTTAATATAGCTTATGAAATGAAGTTATTATGTTGTATGCAGATAAGGTAAATTATGATTTCATAAATTGGCATTAAACACTCATATAACAGTGTAAATTTATACATACATATAAGTTGTTACAAAAATCTTTTGGCATACAACTTTGAATAAATTGGAAACGAACAAACAATATTTAGCTATAATAACAGTTTAATGTTATCAACAAAAATAATTTAACCAACAGATATTTATATAAATTACATAGCTTCATCATAACAACAGTATAAACTTGAAATAAAAGTTAAAACTGAGCAAAAGAAGGAGGCTAATTCACACATGAATGAAGATTAACAACAATTTCCCATGCAAGATAGAAGGCTTTAGATATATAATTTTTGTATGATGACAACAAAATAATTAATGTTAGAATTCCGAAAAATCTTTGACTCGACACAGACCAAACCAACTCTCTGTCTATACATGTAAGACTGTGTCCCTAAGATACATTTAGATAAAGTGACTTGGTCATAGCTGGTCAAGTTTGCACTATTTTGTTAAATTTTGGTTCTAAAAAGCAAAATTTTGTTGAACCACAGTGAAAAATTTGACAATTCCCTCATATCATTAGATTATATGTGACTATGCTGTTTATCAAAAGGTTGTGATGTCTACACATTGTAGCTCAACAGCATAGTGTATGTCCAAACTACACTTGTGATAATATAGATGTACAAATATATGATGTAATATTTAAGTACATCTAAAATGCATATATTGTAGTTCTTTGGCTTATATACATATACAGAACTGTGACCTTGATGCTTTAGGAAGATAACAATGTATAATATGTGACATATACATTATAACAATATAATAACATCTGTTAATTAGACACTCAAACAATATAGCATGAACCCAATGGCAACACAGCTCTACTCATCATCCTGACATGAAAACAGGCCTGAAGATCTCTGGTTGGGTGATATATTTTACAACATAAATTAAAATTAAAAGAATTACAAAATCAGAATATGAAATACAAATAGAAATACAGTAACCTGATAGCTTGCTAATCATTTATTTATAAGGTTATACAAAAAGCACAGATTTAGATCAGCCAGCACCCTACTACCATTTGTTACAAAGTCTTTATTGTACAGTTTGTTGCATATGAATGAAAGTGGGAACAAATCTCTAAGTTGTCTTTTTGTTATCCTCCATTTCCCTGCTGGGAGCTGTCTGATCAGGATCTACACTTTTTGTAGCTCACTATCTGTTCTTCCATTTACCTGCTGGGAGCTGTCTGATCAGGATCTACACTATTTGTAGCTCACTCTCTGTTCTTCCATTTACCTGCTGGGAGCTGTCTGATCAGGATCTACACTATTTGTAGCTCACTCTCTGTTCTTCCATTTACCTGCTGGGAGCTGTCTGATCAGGATCTACACTTTTTGTAGCTCACTCTCTGTTCTTCCATTTACCTGCTGGAATCTGTCTGATCAGGATCTACACTATTTGTAGCTCACTCTCTGTTCTTCCATTTACCTGCTGGGAGCTGTCTGATCAGGATCTACACTATTTGTAGCTCACTCTCTGTTCTTCCATTTACCTGCTGGGAGCTGTCTGATCAGGATCTACCCTTATTGTGACTCAGTCTCTGTTTAAAAGTATATCTGCCCTGATATGTAACATTTAATATTTAAGAAAACATTTCTAAGAATTAAGCATGGGTTTTTAAGAAAATGTAGCATGCTAAATGTTAAGATTTCTCTAGCCTGATCTGAGTGACCAATAACATGTGTGGTAACGTTTGTAAGAAGTCTCCTTGTTTGGGTGCTACAATGTTCACAATGTATAGACAGAGTTGACATATTGGAGGGTATCTGTGTGTGATGGCTAACACCGTGCGTCCAGCCAGCCAGTGAGGAAGCGTCTACGACTGTGAACTGCAGTGAGAGGTAGTGGATGTAAAGAGACAGGATACATTCTACTTAGAGAGAGCACGTGTTTGGCTTTTCACTGACTGCTTGCCTGCGGATTACTGCTTGTTGAATATGTTATAACTAACCTGCCCTGAAGACTTGTGCTTCGTCGTCGCGCTTCGTCATCTAGTTCACATGGTTTGATATTTTCACCCTAAGAAGGAGGAGAGAAATATATCATATTATTTATAGGATTCATGTTACAGCCATTTTAATTTGTCTAAAAAAATTGATTTGGGTTATTTTTTATTGTGCGGAGCCATTCGTTGGAGTTAGTGATCGTACAAAACTATTGGTGGATTTTTCATTGTGCGAAATTCTTTTTAGAAGTGATTCATTCATATGCTACTCTGTTGTAAGTATTATTTAATTTGATTTTTGTGCTATATTTTAAAGTGTGTTTACTTTGGGTTTAACGGCACACGGACACCTAGTAGGTCATACGGCGGTGAAAAATGTGTGTTTACCATGTAGTAAAATGGTATTTTGTAGCATGCCATCGATGGACAAACTAAACATGCTTGATGTAACTTAAAAACTTTTGTAAGACTTTTTTGCAAACTTTTTCTCCAGCATAAAAGTATTTGTTCTAGAAATTCTACATTTTGTCCTTTCTTTTTTGGTATTAAATCCTTTTAATTTAAGATTGAAATATCACAAGTTTACTACTAACAAACAAATTTGATTTTAGTTGGAAATTTATCATTGAATTTTTGCATATGTTTATGAAAAAATGGCAACAAATTGAGAAAAATTGAAATTATAATTATGTTTAAAAGTAAAATTTTCAAGAATTATGTTTATTGGGAATGAAGAATCGTAGAAGAACAAAATTTGATGATTTTTAAGCATACTAGATTTTTTATCACAATTTTTATAATCATGCCCTAATATAAGGATTGCTTCCATCCACCTATTAATATTAATAAGAAGTGAAAGACCACAGAAATCATTAACTTTACAACAAGACCAAGCGTGGGAAAGGAGCACAATAAGCCTCAGCGCTTGTTTCAATTCAATTGTCTACAAATGTATCAATTATGTATTGTTAAATAATTGAAACAAAATATGTTAAACAAAAAGAGAAACCAACTACGAAGCATAACACACATTCAGATAAGATATAGAACACTTGGAACAAATGTTTTTTTACAGAATTTAAAAAACCTCTTATGGAAATGACATCTTCTCAGAGATAACTTAGCATGCATTTAAATTATTCAAGCAATTATCTTTGAAGTTTCAACAAGGCTGCAGTTGAAGTCAGTTTTACTTGAACATTTAATTCAAGTTGTCTGATTGGATTGCAACATGTATTATTGTTAGGTTAATATAAAAGCCTTGCCCTTCAACAACATGTGCATCAACACAACCAACAACCTGATGCAATTAATTTCTCTCAATGTCTGTGATAACACGGTAAGGCTTATTTTACAAAATTTAGTAAAGTTTGCATGAACAAATCAAATAATGTCATCTAATATAAAAATGACTTGCTGATATTATGTTATAATATCATATAATATAGACATTAATATTAAAAAAATAATTAAACAAGGCATTTTTAAGTTAAAACTTATTATCAGCATAAATAGTTGACCATATTACACATTTAGTTTGTTTAAAGACCTTAACAATTAATTAAAATGTAAGAAACACATTTGTTTTATTTTTAAATTACACACTTGGATTGACAGAAATATAAATTGAAATATTATTACACAAAGTACTCAGTAAGTCATATTGGAGTAGCAATACAATAACTGAAATTTTGTTCAAAAGTCATATTTATACATTGTCCACCTGAAGTTTGTTTTACCACACTCAACAAAGTTCATCTTATTGCAATTCATATGGTGTTTGTTATAAATTTATATAAATTGAAGCAAGTGAATAAATAATTGTGCCGCCTTTTAAACAATAAAAATTGTACTTACAATTAGTGATGTTCAGAACCCGTCTTGTTGGAAATGACATTTAAACATTATTTTCTTTAGATAAATATTAACACATTATTCCTTGTTGTCTTTTGCAGAAGGAATAAAAATTGTTGAGTGAAAACCCACCCAATAAGATTAGATATATTTAGACAGACAGCAGTCTATTAGGAACATTTTACATAAATCCGTCGTTTTCTACTAAATTCACTGAGACCTATTATTGTTCACAGCAATGTAACATCACAATGTGCAATATTTAACACTAAAAGTCATCAAGACTTGTGCAATTTTAGATTAAAGAAGTATGGCACCAAGCTAAACAGACAAGCCATTAGCAGAGTGATGCTTCCATTAAAGCCTGTGAATTATTCACATCACATTTACCTTCCCGTGTAAAACTCTTGCATTCCTCATCAACACATCCAACATCTCTGCATGCAAATAACCTCCTAGCCTGCTATGTATGTAATGGTCAAGCTTTGGCAAAAAGTGTATATCCAGATCAACTCGTGACCTGTCAAATCATGATCTAAACTGTAACCACCTGAGTTTCTAGAAATATGTCTGGTCACCTTGAAATGTTAAAGTTAGAAAATGGCAAAGAATTGGTATGGTTTATAAACAATGTTTAGCATGATAAGGGTAAAGAGAAAATTGTGAGAGTAGTGCAATAATTTCTGCAATCAGAACTGACAATTATAATACTCACTTTATTGCTCTGACAAGTAATTGGAACATTGCATTCCCCGCATTTATTCTGATTGTTATTTAATGTAGTACTTGTGGGTTTGTTTTTTTCAAAATGTCACATTTTTTTTACATCAACTGTTAGAACCATCTCCAGATAACTGAAATACTGTTGGTTGGATGATAAACCCAAGAAACAATTGATAAACCCAAGAAACAATCGGCTGTTAGAGTAAATATGTTTTGTAAATATTTTTGTGGTTACAATTTATTGCATTGTAATGCCTGAAAATGATGATTTGGTGTTTGCAAGAAATAGTGTGAAAGATGGATTGTATGTTGCATTTAATAAAAAATGCCAACAATATTTCAACAAGAGTTCATATGTAGTTGATGTACCCTTTCAAAATTGAGAAAATCTGCCTAATAAAAGTTTTCATAGATACAATTTTTGTATCTCTAAAAAACCCACATTTTTTTGTTTTTAATCTGGTAATAAGTACTGTACCATTTTATTAATATGTTTGCCTTAAGCTCATTTTCATATACTTTTAATGACTTCATTTGGCAACCTTAATGCAGCTTCATTTAATGCACTGCTATTCAAATTTATAACATGTTAACACTATTTACTATAGTAATTATGTTTACAAGATATTATTTGCTTTAAGCACACTTTGGTAATATTTTTTGAAGCTAGAAATAACATTAGTAAATTATAAATTAAAAATTAAAATTATTAACTCAGTAAATTAAATTATAAGAGAAATAGCTAAAAAGATGACATTTTCATAAAAAAAGAAAACACTTTAGGAATTGTTCAGGTTAAGATAAAAACAACAAAAATACCTGTCAGTTGTGATCTCACGACCAGAATAACAGTAATTTAATTTGCAGATTGTACAAATAAAATTGCAATTAGGAAATGTTCTTCTTTAAAACCATTAAGTACAGAGCTAAACATGGCGGAGGCAATAATCCATTTGTTTTAACTTGATTAAAATTCAACCAGCTGGCGACTCTAGTTTTATGTTTATAATTTCTCCCTTCTCAGTCTATATTTATTACTAATACAAACTCTTCAATCTAGAGACTGAGCAGTAAATAGTGTAGATCCTTATCAGACATCTCCATGCAGGAAACAGCCCTAAACTTGATCACTTCCCGCATAGCAGGGTCAGAGTAAGATTGAAGCCTAAATGGATGAAAAATATTTCTGGAAATAAAGTTGAGTCAAAATGTTGTAAAAACATTTCCAGCCTTATTTCTGAAAGAAATTAAATTTGTGGGTTAATTGCTAAACTAAACAGACATTATAACCAACAACTAGATTATTTCAAAGCAAACATTTCCTGTACGCTAAGAATTTACTGTCTATGTGTGTAAAGAATTCTGGTTAAATATTTAAGCACATTATATAAATTTAATCTTAGTAAAGAAATAGTTGTTTCTGACTATTACTAGTATAGTAAGGGTTTTAATGAACAAATCATTGATTTTTATATTCGGTTCTGGACAAAGGCTTACCTATACCTAACAATATGCCAAGAAAAATATTTTCACTGTCATTAACTGAGCTTTATTATTGTTTTTTTTCCCCAAAGGGCGGCAGAAGATTCTTTGAATTTGCAACTATACTATAATGTATGCTTAAATACTTTCTATTTATTGCTCATGTTGTTAAATTTGATACAAATAATATTTTTAAATGACAAATGAAACATTTGCAGTTTTTCAGGCATAAATTCCAAAACATTAATTTTGATTGGTCAACACTCACTGCAGCTTAACCAATCAGCATCCAGAGATTTAAGCTATACTTGTCTGAAAAGTCTTAAAGCCTGCTTTGACATCTCCCAGTGCCATGCGGACATGACCAGAGTTACGCCAATAGTACAGATCCTGATCTGACAGCCCCCGATGAATATCAGGCAACATGGCACCTTGGCCTGTAGATTTAAGAGAACTTGAAGACCTATTCAGTTTTGGTTATGAAAAAGAAACTAGCATGATAAGGGTGAAAGCCAGATTTAACCTTGACTTAAATCCATGACTCATGACGGTCCCTGGTGTATGAAAACATGCATAATGTCACCTGATACCTGGCTGATTCAGGTTCAATATCTTATCTTGGCACATTCAAAACTGATGTTAAACATTACCAGACTGACATATTTCAAAAAATCTGTCTGATGCATAGAAAACAACAATTAATGTAATAGGAAACGCTGAGAGGAGAAAAGCATGGCCATGAAATTATTTATGAGACTCTGGCGCTGTAGAGATAGTGGGGGTAGTCTACAACGTTTCTGTGCATGAATTAGTAATTTATGATTTTGTTTTAACACCTGTATTTATTGACACATGCATTGTGATACAGGTACAATAAACTGCTCAGGTAAACAATGTATTACCTGCTCCCTTAAAATATTAAATGATATTAAGTATGATTTGCACTTGAAAAATGTGACATTGTTTAATTACATTATTTTGATTGACATTTATTACCAACTATGTTTGCTTTTAGGGGTTTTATTAAAATATTGTATATTAAACATGATGTAGTAAGTTGTTTAGTTGATGGACTGTAAGATTTCAATTTTTTTTTGAAGAATTACAAGTTTCATTTCTTTATTCCGCAAACATTTTCCTTTAGTTACGGCTATGATGCATCAGTTCTTCACTCGTGTTTTAGTACTTTCAGAAGTTTAATGTTTACTGCTTCAATATTTTATGATTCAAAGTCAGTAACTAAGGGAAGATTTACTAGTGGAAGATTTTAGTAGAATTGTTATAACATGAATATTACATGGTGACAGGGATGGTTTAACTTGCTGTAAATCAGATTTACTGCCTTGCCTCATTGATGCTTTTAATTGGCTAGAACAGAGAAGCCCAAAATAGAAATTAAAAACATTGAAAAAAACATAAGTAGTTCTAAAGTAAAAAAAATGAACTGACGCAAAGAAAATTAAATGAAAAATATATAATTATATAGTCGAAAGATATCAGAATAAAAATCAACATAAGGATTATTAATTAAAATTGCAAAAAAATGTTTTGATATTGGAATTTTATTAACATAATATTCATCACCATGATCATTCTTCCCGCACAATTGTTGTCATTGTCATCATCCTAACCATTTCCACTTCCTACCAATATCATACAGAACACTATAGGTGATTAGGACTAATTTGCATGTTGCTCATCTAATTCTACTCTGACGGTAAAGTCATGCTACATTTTGGCCTGCACAGTGTTTGATACGAACATGACGACTGCGATCAGTGAGTCACATGACCTGTTGGATGATTACAAACTTACGACTGGCTCCCGGCTGCTCATCAGCAATCAGTGGCAGAATTTATATCTCTGAGACTGTGCACGTGCACAGTGCACCATGACTGTTGTATCTGCAGGGCGACAGGGTGGGGGTTGTCAATGGTTGACGGTGGCTCTGCACAGGTAGCGCCATCACATGTCCAATATGTGATACAATGAGACCTGTGGCATTGATCTCAGGCCATTAAGGTCTGCAAGTTGTGCTGGCACTATAGACTAGACCATGTGAGTCAACATAGTGATGACATCCCCAGATTTAGTCAGCTTGGTTAATCTGTCATCTCACCCCAACAGGACTCTCTGACTGAGGGAGCAGAGAGCCTGCTGGGGTGGAGGCAGGGAGGCAGTGCACAGGGTATTGTTTACAAGATTAGTTGCCAGATAATATTGATGAATAATTATTGGATCATGGATTGCAGGAAAAAAGGAGTCTGCCCTTATCAAGAGTTGTCTTGATTGGTTGTGTGGTAAGACTAATTAATTGTGATTTCAGATACGAAAGGAAATTTGATGCATGCTTTATAGATGGTAAAAAATGTATTTGTAACCTCATACAAAAAAATTTGATTATTTAATGTTTTCCTTTGTGTTTTTTCTGTTTGTTTTTTTAACAACTTACTTATAAAAGTCAGTTTTGTGTTAATTTTCTTCTGGTCATTATATCCATGGGCAATTTGTCAAAAAATGGATAACAAATATTCACAATACAATAATCACTTGTATTGTGCATTTTGCTAATGCGCCACTTCAAATGTGGATTCCTTTTAGATGTTTTCTTCTTTATAATGCTACTTCAAATCATTATTTTTTTTACATTATAGGAAAACACATTCTTGGCTATTTATTTCCATATCCATTAGCTCCCAGCTAGCTATGCCTCAGACTGAGACAAATAGAGTTGATCTAGATCAACCAGCTTCCTGTAGGGTGTGTGTGATCAGGATCTGCCCTATTTGCTGGACCCTCTCAAGCTGTTGTTATGTACATAGAAGGAAATTACTGGGAAGTGCATGTAAAAGGGGGTTATAAACAGATATAGCAGGCTGTGGGAAATATTCAATTGAGAACTATAACAGTCAGTTAATAGATAGTCAATAGAGAATAGATTATAGTTGGCTAGAACATTGAGATAGCTGTTTAGAATGTAGACAGCTTGTTTCTGGATGGATGATGGGCTGATTAATGTGTGACCAAAACATTGTAAGAAACACTCATGTAATATCTCTCCCGGCAGCTGTCACTATCTGCATCATGTAAGTCTAAACAAAGGAAATAGCTACCATGTATCTTTGTAATCAGTATTTTCTCTGCATGGGACTGGTAATACTTGTATCTTATCTTGCACTATGTATTGTTTGGGTTTAATGGGCATTTTTCTGTTGATTGTTTTACACAAATATTCTGAATAACATATTTTTACTTCAAGGAAATGATGAAACGAATGTAGGTTTGCAATATCAGAAAGGAATCTGGTGGTTTTTTATGCTCTTCATCATGTTTTTTAGGATCAATATAATGAAAGAATAATTAGAAAACTATTTTCTTAATTTATAAACACATACTTCTGTGTATAACTTTAAAAAAAGAGATTTCTTGTTTCTTTTTTAGTAGGTTTAAATCAGAATGTATGAAAATTTACAATTATACTGTAAAGCAAAATGTTCCAGTCATATTATTTTTTGGTTTTTTATCTATATAATTGAGTAAAGATATTTTTCAGAAATTGTATTATGTCTGTATAGAAATTTAAAGCCGTGCCATACCTTGTTATACAATTTACAAGTATATTGCATGAAGTGAAGAGTATAAAGACATGCTCTCACTCTGCCTGCTGACCATGAAGTGATCAAGCCTTTGCAAATAGTGTAGATTGACCAGACCTGGTAGCGCAATTGGTAAAGGGTCGGCTCCAGGTACAGGAGGCCCTGGGTTCGATCCCGGGTCGCGACCAAAGTATTTAAAAATTGTAGTGGTATAGCTCCCTTGCTAATGCTCAAGCAAATATAAGGGTAGTTCCATGACTGGTTTGCCCGGTGTCAAAATAATGTGACTAGGTGTGGTGTCATGCCAGTTGTTCACGGCATGCTATACACAATGAAGGCAGCATTATATCTGCTTCATGTGGACACGGTATCCGGATAACTGAAATACTGTTGGTGGGATGATTAACCATAAATAATATACATAAACACAGTGTAGATCCAGATCAGCACTGTCCCACTTAGAGCAGCCTGTTCAATGTCTACATCATTTATGACATATTGTAACTTCTACCGGGAATGGAAGAATGGTTACCTAATGACTAAACATTTTCAGGATATACTTATAATGTATCAAGGGTTAACTGTTTAAAAAAAAATGTAAATTTATGGATATTAGTTATTGTTTTTTATTTTATACTTTAGTAGAGATTTTGAAGTTGTGATTTTATTATGTATTTGTTCATCTCTCACCTACCTCTTTACATCCTGTCATTGGTCCCCGATCTCTCTCTCCACCATCCCCTTTGCTTGTCTTGTAAAGGTCGGTAATTAATCAAGTCGTGCAACATGTACATGCAGGTAATTTTATATTTGAATGGAGCATATAGCTACAGGCACATTGGCGTTTTCAAAGCTAGGTAATTACCTCTTTATGGCCCTCCTACAAGTATGTTTGTTCTCAGAATGACACAGGCGGGAGAGCTCAACAAAAAAATCAAGACGAGATTACTTACTGTGGCAGATGGACACCGACCAAGGACAGATGACGGCTGCGCTTCGAGGGCCACAGGCTGGTCAAGAGCTGAAGGCTTAGCCACAGAAATGTAGATTATCAATAGTTGTCACTGTTTGTAGGTCCCACCTTTTGGCCTCTAAGGCTGTTTCAATCAAAGCCAAGAGTCACCTTTAAGAGATTATCTAGACATAGTTATACATAAAATATACCTTCTAACATGGATACATTTGTCCTAGAATGCCTATTATTTTGTGTTTTTTTTATTCACATCATGCCACAGCAAATTTAAGTGTTCTAGACACTTAGACACAAAAAGTGCAGATCCACACAAGAGCTGGCTGATCTGGATCTACCCTACTGTCTTGGTCTGTTTGATGTCTTAGCTTAACATGCTTTTATAAAAAATCTTCCTGATCTGCTGCAAAAAGACAAAGCGATAAAGTTCGCTAATGTACCCTCTTGACCACGGGCGCCCAGAATCCCTGTTATCTACTATTTCATCCTAATTAGTTTTTATGTTTATTTTATATACTGTTAACATGTAAAATGAAAGCAATATTTTATAATTGATTAAAAAAAATACAGATTTGTTTAAGAAGTCTTAAAGCCTCACTTATCTTTGTGAAACAAAGTAATCTGTAAAAAATATGACAAGTCAAGAAGTATAAGGCATAGAATACAGACCTAAACAGTAGAAATTAACAGCTGTGTGAGTCCGACTTTTGTCTTCAAATAAACTGATGTTAAAAACCCTATGGCTAGGATTCCAGAGTGGATTTAAAGATAAAAAATAAAAAAATATCAAGAGAACTGTTTCAATAGATACCTATAAAAATGGACTAATAAAAGTAAATTAAAATGCTCATATGTCAGTAACATAAACTTTTTTATTCAAGTCTTCATAAATTACAACAATGGAAAAGTCACATCTGACTTTTTTATGTAAAAGTGATAAATCTTTATTTTAATATAAGTTAAAATTATGTAAGATGTAAGGATTTATTGTAGCATAGTGGAATCTTAAAGAACATCTTATACATTGTTTTCCATTTTAATTTCACAATAGCTAAATAAACTTATTATAATTTTTTGTGTTCGGCTGTTATAAAACATATATACATTAATCGATTTTTGCTTAACCTTTATAATCTTGTTTATTTCCTGAATATTGCCTAGCGATATTAAGAGTGATCAAGTTCTTCTGAATCCTTTGTCTGTTATAAAAACTATTTTCTCCTCTTTTGTCCCCTTGTCCTTTATGTGTGGGTGTAAAATACGAGTGACACCAAGTAAACACATATTGTGCAAGTGACACCCTACGAAGAGATACAGAAATTCAATTTAATCACTTGACAAACACTCTGGCTAGTCTGTGTGCTATATTGCTATGAGTGGACAAAATAAAAGGGAGGGGGCTGGGGATGGAAGTAGGGTTGTCTCTGCATATATTTCACAGTTGCTGAACATATTTAACTCTTGATTTCTTTTTTTATCAGTCACACACACTCTCAAAACCTGGCATGGTAAAACACTTCTCTTTACTCACTAGTTGATGGTTTGTGTGTATGGGTTCATATTTATGTATATTTAGCAGTTGTGGTTAACTGTAGGCTCCCTATGTTCAGCAAGAATGGATCAGGTAAATGATGTATATTCAGATCAACCAGCTTCTTTATGATCAAGATCTGCATTATTTGCTGGTGTCTCTAGCAATATGTTTTGCTACCATTTACAGGCAGTCGTTAGTAAATAATTTTGTGTTGCTTATACAAGAGGCATAAGGTTCAAAACAAACTTTGCAATGTTTTCAGTCAGTCTGGAGTTGAACTGCTGTACCAGTTGTAATGTGTCTGCTCTGGAGTGAGTGGGGGCTGGTTGTGGTTGCACTTTTAGCTGTTTTAGCGGGAAATGAAATGTGGTTAGGGACCAGTGCTCCCTGTTCTGTGTTGCTTCATCCACAGTAATGGTTGCCTCACATGGTTGGTCCGTAGAGGAAGTTTACGTGGATGTATTTTTAGCTATGCATTGTGGGATGAATATTTAGGCTCGTAGGCAGACAGACGTGAGAGTCCCGATGTAAATGATAAACATAACCCCAGAGGGAATCACTTCATACAGTAATCTGTTCTTTTTTTTAAATCTTTTTTGAGCCGTGTCATCTGGTCTTAAAGTGTGTACAAGGATGTGCTAGTTTAAAACAGTTTAACTATACTATTACCTGTGGTGAATATATATACTGAAAACTGACTGGTTTATTATAACGGATTGAAAAGTAAGAGGATGAATTCTGTGTAGAGAGTGAGTGGTAATTTTTGTTTTAAATTATGTTTAATAATATAGGTTTTTAGTTGTATGTGTCAATATTTAGTTGATGTTATAATCAGGTTTTCAGTTTTTAATCCTTTAAAAAGTCATTCTAGTTGTAAGATGGCTAATAACGCTTAAGTAGCCGGCATGTAAAATTATATAATTTTATGCCCGATTTGAATTACAGTGATACTTTCTGTGCCATTGTGATCACCAAGATTTTGAATTTTTTAACTACACTAAGCTTTAAAAAGTCACATGGTTTGTCCAAATGGCTGGTACATGTATGTAGTAGCGCATGTTATTTTAGTGAATAGGCCTCAAAAGAACCTAGGATGCAAGAAAGAACACATGTTGTAAACTTTCCATACCAACTCCATCATAAGGTGAATGATTTTCATTGGGTAATCTTAAATGTGGACATATTGGTTTTATGATGTACCACATGTGTTGGCAAAAATCTGGTGTTCCTAACATGTTGGTATATTTGTTGGATTTTAAGTGTCCAACTTTCTTATTACAAATAAAAATAAAATATGTAAATACTAGTAGGAAATGTGAAAAAAATGCATGTTGGCATCATTTTTAGTGAATGACCACAAGAAATAGGTAATGTTTATGGCAAACAAATGTTGTAATCAATATTCCTAGCAAACATTCACTGCCGCTCTGTTATGTCATTGAACTTATTGATGATTTTTGTTGAGGAATATACTGATGTGAGACATAGTAGCAAACCGTGGTCTTCTGGTTAAAGCTTTGAGCTCTGGATCAGAAGTCCCAGGTTCGAACACCAGACCTAACATATTACTGATATCACTCCCTGGGCAAGAATGGTTACTACACATTGTTCAAGCTAAGTACCACCAAGTGCGAGTTCTAGAAGGAAATATAAAAATATGTTTCTAACTGCATAATTATGTTTCTTAATGCAGATAAGCAAATAAATTTAAATTCAAACAGTCTTTGATAATTTAAAGAGACCTGAGTTTTAATATTGACAGCTTTTAGCCTGAATGCATAGTATGTAGAGTATTCACCCTAAGAACAGAAGACCAGGTGTTCAGTACCAGGGAGGGACGTAATTAGGTTAGAAAACAAGCTACTGGTTTAGTCTGATGACTTCCTTTTTCAAAAATTTAAATATAATTACAAAAGTAAGAAAATGATGCCCTTTTAATGTCGATAAATTAATCTAGAAAAAGTACTTGACATAATGTCTTAATTGTTAATGATTTAAATATCAATTATTGTTTTAAGCAATGACTTGCAGCAACATACCCTTATTATAATACATGAAAACAGTAAATCCAGACAGTTTTGAGAATCTGACTAGTGCATTTTTATACATGTTTGTATTTGCAGTTTTATACATGTTGATAATTTAATTGGACAAAGCCTGTTTAAATATGTGACAGAACTGGTTACTATGGAGCACAAGAAATGCTGATTTTATTGTTTAAAGTCTTAATTTGGCTACAATACTTGTATTATCTTAAAGCCAAAACGTCCCCTTACAATAACATACAAGAAGAAAGCACTAGTTGAAAATGTAATCAATAAGACGCCCCATCTTGTGGCAGGCAGACACTCTAAAAACAATAATTAAAATTTATAGTTAATACAAAACTAAGTAGACATCTTTTTGTACAGATGGCATTTTCAGTTTGCCTAGATTAAGTCCAACTAGATACTTTAATATATATCAGACCAGATAGAGATATATCTGAAGACAGAAAATAACTGCTTCATTATAAAGATATCTCACCAAACAGGCAGCTCTTTAAAGGACAGTTTTCTTAAATTCCAGACAAGGAGAAATTTTATGAAGATGGGTTGTCAGATTTTTTTTTCTGTTTCCATTAAAATTCTTGCAAGTTCAATCAAGTTGGAATTATATGATGAGATTATTATAGTCATTATGGATGAAATCTCATTATATGGGAGACATTATAATCCAGGAGTTCTCCTGCAGTAAACACATCAAGTTTTAAGCTGCGATGTAGTCATTTAATGTCTTAACCCACACAATGCTGTATGTAAAAAAAAAATATATATTTAGTTTCTATATGACAAAGGTAGCCAGAAATGTTGTTAGAGATGGTGGTAACTAGAACTAATCCTTATCCTAATCTGAACTGACTGACCCAGCTCTGCACTTCTTGCCTGGGCCAGGTGCTGACTGATCTAGCTCTGCTTTTCTTGCCTGGGCCAGGTGCTGACTGATCTAGCTCTGCTCTTCTTGCCTGGGCCAGGTGCTGACTGATTTAGCTCTGCACTTCTTGTCTGGCCCAGGTGCTGACTGATCTAGCTCTGCACTTCTTGCCTGGGCCATGTGCTGACTGATCTAGCTCTGCACTTCTTCCCTGGGCCATGTGCTGACTGATCTAGCTCTGCTCTTCTTGCCTGGGCCATGTGCTGACTGATCTAGCTCTGCACTTCTTCCCTGGGCCATGTGCTGACTGATCTAGCTCTGCACTTCTTCCCTGGGCCATGTGCTGACTGATCTAGCTCTGCTCTTCTTGCCTGGGCCATGTGCTGACTGATCTAGCTCTGCTCTTCTTGCCTGGGCCAGGTGCTGACTGATCCAGCTCTGCACTTCTTGCCTGGGCCATGTGCTGACTGATCTAGCTCTGCACTTCTTGTCTGGGCCAGGTGCTGACTGATCTAGCTCTGCTCTTCTTGCCTGGGCCAGGTGCTGACTGATCTAGCTCTGCACTTCTTGCCTGGGCCAGGTGCTGAATGATCTAGCTCTGCTCTTCTTGCCTGGGCCAGGTGCTGACTGATCCAGCTTTGCACTTCTTGCCTGGCCCAGGTGCTGACTGATCTAGCTCTGCTCTTCTTCCCTGGGCCAGGTGCTGTCTGATCTAGCTCTGCTCTTCTTGCCTGGGCCAGGTGCTGACTGATCTACCTCTGTTCTTCTTGCCTGGGCCAGGTGCTGACTGATCCAGCTCTGCACGTCTTGTCTGGGCCAGGTGCTGACTTATCTAGCTCTGCACTTCTTGTCTGGGCCAGGTGCTGACTGATCTAGCTCTGCACATCTTGTCTGGGCCAGGTGCTGACTGATCTAGCTCTACATTTCTTGCCTGGGCCAGGTGCTGACTAATCTAGCTCTGCACTTCTTGTCTGGGCCAGGTGCTGACTTATCCAGCTCTACATTTCTTGCCTGGGCCAAGTGCTGACTGATCTAGCTCTGCACTTTATGCCTGGGCCAGGTGCTGACTGATCTAGCTTTGCACTTCTTGCCTGGGCCAGGTACTGACTAATCTACCTCTGCACTTTATGCCTGGGCCAAGTGCTGACTGATCTGGCTCTGCACTTCTTGCCTGGGCCAGGTGCTGACTGATCCAGCTCTGCACTTCTTGCCTGGGCCAAGTGCTGACTGATCTATCTCTGCACTTCTTGCCTGGGCCAGGTGCTGACTGATCCAGCTCTGCACTTCTTGCCTGGGCCAGGTGCTGACTGATCTAGCTCTGCACTTCTTGCCTGGGCCAGGTGCTGAATGATCTAGCTCTGCTCTTCTTGCCTGGGCCAGGTGCTGACTGATCCAGCTTTGCACTTCTTGCCTGGCCCAGGTGCTGACTGATCTAGCTCTGCTCTTCTTCCCTGGGCCAGGTGCTGTCTGATCTAGCTCTGCTCTTCTTGCCTGGGCCAGGTGCTGACTGATCTACCTCTGTTCTTCTTGCCTGGGCCAGGTGCTGACTGATCCAGCTCTGCACGTCTTGTCTGGGCCAGGTGCTGACTTATCTAGCTCTGCACTTCTTGTCTGGGCCAGGTGCTGACTGATCTAGCTCTGCACATCTTGTCTGGGCCAGGTGCTGACTGATCTAGCTCTACATTTCTTGCCTGGGCCAGGTGCTGACTAATCTAGCTCTGCACTTCTTGTCTGGGCCAGGTGCTGACTTATCCAGCTCTACATTTCTTGCCTGGGCCAAGTGCTGACTGATCTAGCTCTGCACTTTATGCCTGGGCCAGGTGCTGACTGATCTAGCTTTGCACTTCTTGCCTGGGCCAGGTACTGACTAATCTACCTCTGCACTTTATGCCTGGGCCAAGTGCTGACTGATCTGGCTCTGCACTTCTTGCCTGGGCCAGGTGCTGACTGATCCAGCTCTGCACTTCTTGCCTGGGCCAAGTGCTGACTGATCTATCTCTGCACTTCTTGCCTGGGCCAGGTGCTGACTGATCCAGCTCTGCACTTCTTGCCTGGGCCAAGTGCAGACTGATCTAGCTCTGCACTTCTTGCCTGGGCCAAGTGCTGACCGATCTAGCTCTGCTCTTCTTGCATGGACAAGATTATATGCTCAGCAGGCTTAGGCTAGATATGTTATTCTGTACATAGTTAGGTTAAATTATTTTATACAAGATTAAAAAGAAGATTCAGAAGAAGAAGAAAAAGAATTTTCAGCTTTGTTAATTCATTATTTACTTATTATTTATTTTGTCATGCAATTACAGAAAAATTGTAAGTAGAAAACAAAAAGACACATAAATAGTAAAGTCAGACTATATAATGTATGTTTGCAAGGTATGTTTTTAGTTTCTGTCACATGTTTGCCCCTTGAGGATGTCAAGTCATGCATGTTTAGTATTTTAAGTGCTCTCTTAACCAGCTTAGTCTGACTTGGTCAGGCTTTTGCAGTCAGTGTAGATTTAGATCAGCCAGCTTGCCATTGAAACTCTCAGATCAGAATCTTCCCAATCTACTGCTGAGTTGCTGGCAATGTGACTTGTTTTCATTGGATGTAGTTTTGTATTGAAATAATGACATTTTATGTTGCTTATAAGTAAATGTAGCCTGATAAGGTGTAGTGTATATTATACATTATGAAACCTCTTTGCCACAAAACATGTACAACTGCTTATGTTATCGTGTTATCTACACTACTTACAATCTTGTGAAGAGGTTTTCTAGAGTGGAAAGGCAAAAAATACATCATGGATCACATGGTCAATGTATGTTGTTTTTTTTATGACCTTGATGGAGAGATACAGAGTGCTAGAGGGCTGCTTAGTGGTATTTGTCCTCACAGGTTTTTTAGAGGGTCTTTTTTTTTGTTGTTGCTTTTTCATCACCAGAATAGATTTAAATTTTTAAACTTGAAAGCATAGTTTTTCTTAACTAACTTTTGCTTGATTTCTTGTTAAATTTAAGTTTAAAACTATTATCCTTATATGGGGATCATCATAATTTAACACATTGATGCCAGCTTGGAGAAGAAAATGATGTTTTCAATGTGATATTAACTAGTTTATTAATATGTGGACAAAGAAGTGAAGTAAAACAAAAGGTTGTTGATAGTAAATATAAATGCTGCTTTCTTTAAGTGCAATTTATCCTGAATTTTCAATTACATTACACCAAAAACTTAATAACTTATTGATTTCTTTCTGTGTATTTGTGAAAAAGGTTATGTTTGCTGTGGAGCAACAGAGACAATTTCAGATCTTTCTAAAAGCAAACAGAAGAAAAAAACTCAAGTCTAATATATTTCCTCTTAGCTCTGACATCTCTGTGAGATTAACCTTGTGATGTCTTATTCTAAATATTTCCTTAAGGAAGATTATTTGAAGATGACAACTTCTACTCAGCTCTGAGCTTGCTAAGCCTTAATTGGTCAGGCTTAGACAAATCACTTCAGATCAGAGAACTCCTGGACATTGCTGCTAAATTTTGTCAGTACATATTGTTTCATATGGCTGAAATTGTTTGCAAATAATGAACAGTTTGTATAGTTTACAAACAACCAAGGCATGGTAAGGGATAACAGGAAACATGTTTACAAGAAAGGAGTGACTTTTGAATGTGCGGAAATCTTCCTGTCCACTTTGTTTGAGCCGGTGTCACTTCCTTTCTCCATTGTGACTTGTTCTAAATCTAGCCTTGGCATTCATTGCATGGTCTTATCTCACAGGGCAGTCTTCTCATGAGAACGGTTCATTGTCACACTTCAGTCCTCATCATGTAACATTTAATACATTATGTTAACCACCCTGGACTCAATCATATTATACTGGAGAAACAGAACCAAATGGTGCATCTTGATCAGACAACTCCGACAGAAAACTTGCCAATCTGGTCCTGGTCCTACACTTTTTACCAAAGCCTGGTCAATTCATTTTTGCAAGTTAAGAGATAAATAATATTAAAGTAAGAGTTCATGAACACCAGACATAGAGGAAAGGTGTGGCTGGGACTGGAGTGTTATAATATTGTAAAGCCCTGATGTAAAAACTTTACCCTTAGCTTGCTACATTCATAAATAATCAGTATTGATAAATAATCAATATAGAGTCATCACCTTTTGCATACAGTAGCATGCAAGTATATCAAGACTCAGCAACAAATAGCATAAATCTGGATTAGACAACTCCCAGCTGATATGGCTTGGCATTGTTTTCTTTAGCTTTATATATGTATATATATACCGTCCCCAGATAACTGAAATGCTGTTGGTGGGACGATAAACCCAATAAATAAATAAATAAATAAATAAATATATATATATATATATATATATATATATATATATATATATATATATATATATATATATATATATATATATTAAAAAAAAAATACGAGCTTAGCACAGTAAGAGTTTATACATAAATAAATAATTGTAAAAAAATTTAATGTTAATCATGATTTAGTTTAATTATAATTTAAACTCATATCAGTCTGAAGCGTTCCTTCTATGTACAGACTTGCTTACACAAACTTAAAAATACAGTGACAAATTGCCTTTGAAGAACAAAATGTTCAATGTAAAGCAACTATTGAAGCATATAGCGGGTAATTCACAATATTCCCCTTTTACAACCTTGACTGTTGAAGGTTACGACATTTACTTATTCAAGTAGAAAACAAAGAGTCGTCAAAACCTCATGGTGAATTAAATCAGAATATGATTTTAATTTGATCATGGAAGGATAATAGGTGTTGTAATTTGATGGAACGATGCATCGTAACTTTTACCTCACAATTACACATTTGTCTCGTGTCGTTGATTTTATGAGCTAGCTGGGGGCGACTTCTTCTTTGCTCAAGTCTATCTTGTTCTTCCTCCCCACCCACCTTCCGCCACACTGCTGAAGTCTCTTAAGTATGGTGGATATATTTAATGGTTGCTCAGTAAAATGTTTAGGTATGTGGTGTTTATATTTTGAATTAGCAAACCAGGAAAAGTAGATATGTTACAAGACATCCCTTCTTCAGACTTTAAAGGACATGTAAGCAGAACACCAAATGTGGACATGAGGAAAAAAATAATTCTTTAACAAAGAAACACTTTACTTTACTGTGAATGCTTTGAACTATGGTGTAAAATAGAAAACCTTTTTCCATATTAATGTCTTTCTGTGATTTGTGCTCTTGTTATTATTAGTTGTTCCTTTGTGATTCTGTGAGCTCTGGATTTATGAAGATATATATTTCTGATATTTTCCTATAATAAACCCTTAGCTTGCTACCTTTATTACATAGCAGTGACAAAATCTTAGCTAATTGCTGAAGTTTACATGGCATATTGCTGAAGTCTACATGGCATATTACATGGCATACTGTAAGTCACATAACCCAAAAAATGTTGTACATAGTGCAGATGTTGATCAGGATTTTCATTTTATGACTTTTAGCCAAATCACTTTGTGCTAAGCAATTAAGAGATCATCTTATTCAGTTCTAAATTTGAACCTAGTATTTCTCCTAAAACTTTTATGCGGGGAGCCTGTTGGCTACAGTGGAGAGATGACAGGCCAGGTTACTGGCCTCTTGACTGGGTCAGATGTCTTGGTGTGACTGACCTAACTGACCACCCCTGAGCTAGCTGGGCCAGGACTGCTGTCTATATACTGACCATAGATCTAACCAAAGATACACAAACTTCTGGTCTGCTAATCACAAAGGCCTAGATAGTGTATATACTACTAGTATAGATCTGCAGTATTTTTTACAGTATGGCCTATAATCTCTGCATGTCAGACTCTGAATTGTTTTGTATTGTTTGTAAATGAAGCATGATAAGGGTAAAAACTAGACATGGCTGGACAATTGACCAGTATCATCACCTCTTAATGCCAACCACACAATAAGAACACCTGTAATTACATGTCCTGATGTATTTCAGAGACATTTTAAAGGCCATCTTTGACATTCATTTGTAATACTTTTCATGTTATCTTTGCACCAGCAAAATTTTCATTGTCATAGCCGATGAAGCAATAGTCATCACTGTAATTATAATCATCATCAGCATCATCAGCATCGATGTCAATTAATGCAATTATAGGTGGTATCCGACAATTTGGCTATATCTAATATATGGAACAATATCTGACCTCTGTTTTGGGTATTTGTACATACCTTCTGCAGAAACAAATCATACCTTAGTCTAAGCTTTGAGGATTTTCAACAGTTTCTCAATTTTAGGGCAGTAAACCCCATTAATTGACACTTTAATGTTCATTCTTTTCAAATCTATAAATAAGAACAATTTTGATTCCTGCTAAAAATAGACATCGACATCACAGTGGATGACGTGGATGAGCTGAAAACCAAAGGTGGTCCTGTGGTTCGTTTAAAAATAGCTAAAATGTCTTAGATAGGAAATACATGTTTAAAATGACGATTGTGGCATTACGGTTCAATTTTCAGGTGTAAGACATCAATAAACAGCATTTTGCGAGATCTGTTCAGGTAACAATGGTTTATTATGATGTTTAATGAAAATATTTTTGGTCCAAACTGTCGGGTACCACCTTTAAGGGAAATATTTTGTAGCAGACATTAATGTTGATCAGTGTGATATTGATTTTTTTTTATAGAAAGTTTTGTCTGAACATTTTCAACATTTCTTTTCTGTTAGATTTTAATTACTTCTCTACCGGACATGATGATTATGATGTAATCTGTTCCACATATATTTTTCTCAATTGTAATATTTAAAGAAAAGTCTTGCATACATATCTTTTTTGCATTACAACTGTCTGGAAATTTAATCTTCGTATTTAACTTGTAAAGTTGAATGTTCTCTGTTTTGACAAAAAAGCTGTCATATTTTCAAGTAAGTGGAGTCAAGTAACCAGTTTCTTTGTCATCTTGCACTATCAACAGCCCCTTGAACTATGAAATAAGGAAGTTTGTTACTTCCTCCAACTGTTGAATTTGTTACCGGCTACTCATGTTACGGTGCTCAAGATTGTTCTTTGGCTTAAGAGGTTTGTATATATATACAATATAAGAACAAAAATCCTTGGAAAGATAAGATCATGGTCATTGTGTTCTTATTTTCTTTGTTTTTGTGTGACATTGTTGTATTGTTTGGATGCTGGAGATAGACAAATGAAAGTGATAGCATGTAGATGGTTCAGTTTTAACCAGTAGCTTGCTTGGCTTGTATTTTAATATTCAATCAACCAGCTTGCTAAAACAAGATGCAAGCTTAGCACCAAATGAACTAACAATTTATAAATATTCCACTATGGAGAGCAGCAACAGCGTTCAGTATGATCCGTAATGAGCTACTGTACCACAGTTAAGATGGTCAGTCGGTGTTAGTTCTTGAATTTTAACCTTTTCCTTATGTCCATTATACATCGAAAGTTATATATCAAGTTATATTGTTTGAGAATGGACAGTTCCACTAACTGAAAAATCATGTACAGCAGTTTATCGTCATCAAAATATTAGATATATTTACAAAGTTAAGGCAAAAACTGTCCAGTTTCCTGCTGCAAGCTATCTGCTCAGGCTTTACTTTTTGCTTTAGAAGTCGCTTGCAATAGTTTGTTTTGTTTTAAGGAGAATTTCTCTGGTTTATTTAGAAGTTGCTGATTTTCAAAATCCAAGGCCTCTTTAGTTTATCACTACAAGATAACACTCCATTCTGTCCTAACCTGTAGATAATGTGATTTGAGTTTCCCCATCTATTGTTTGTGTGGAGGGCATTAAGGAACACTTACAGATTGTATCCTAAGTTCCCCCTATCTTCTATCTCTATAGACTAATACATCTTGCTTACTGTCCTCTTAGCTTCATAAACCCCTTTCTGACTTACCCTAATCCCTTACTCCCAGGGGAAACTTCCTTTCATACTCTGGAATGTTAAAATTAATGGTTTTTCTCCCATACAGTGAACAATTATAATTATAGTGATGGCAGCCTTTGAGGGAGTATACTTTCTGTTACATTCACTTGGCCATCATGCCCTTTATACATGACATTATTATTTTAAATGTGGAAAGGATTTCTACCATACATTAGCTATCAATTCAAACAGATGTTGTGGACATTTTTTTAAGTGAAACAATTATTGTGGTGCATTTTCTGGGGAATTGTTTATAACCAGTGTTCATATGAAAGGTAAAAGTATTTGCCATGTCAATGTAAAACCAGTGTTCACATGGACAATAATAGTATTGGCCACACTGTGTTGCCATGTCAATGTAAAACCAGTGTTCACATGGACAATAATAGTATTGGCCACACTGTGTTGCCATGTCAATGTAAAACCAGTGTTCATATGGACAATAATAGTATTGGCCACACTGTGTTGCCATGTCAATGTAAAACCAGTGTTCACATGGACAATAATAGTATTGGCCACACTGTGTTGCCATGACAATGTAAAACCAGTGTTCACATGGACAATAATAGTATTGGTCACACTGTGTTGCCATGACAATGTAAAACCAGTGTTCACATGGACAATAATAGTATTGGCCACACTGTGTTGCCATGTCAATGTAAAACCAGTTTTCACATGGACAATAATAGTATTGGCCACACTGTGTTGCCATGACAATGTAAGACCAGTGTTCACATGGACAATAAAAGCATTGGCCAAACTGTGTTACCATGACAATGTAAGACCAGTATGAAGTGCTGCCTTAAGCTGATAGCATTTTATTTTCTCAAAGCATTATCAATCTTAACTCTGAACATGCTTAGCACAAATCGATAAGACTTAAATAAATATTGTATGTCTCGGTCAGTCAGCATCTGCTAGGAGCTGTCTGGTCATGATCTGCACTATTGGCTGCTTAGTTTGGCAATATGTCTCATTACCTTTGCATGTAGTTTGTAAATATCTAAATTTGTTGCTTAGTAATAACTGTAGCATTATAATGGTTGAAAGCCTCTAGCCTACTTGGCCCACTGACAGGTCTAGAGCTTCAGTCTGCAGTACACTGATAGAATGGCCGTCTCATTTTACTGTAGCAGTTTCCTCTACCATAAGTGATTCAGCATATTTTTGGGTCATGAAAAAAATGATTTTTTTTTTTGTCAATGGTACAACTATTACTCCTGTGTATTGCATCCCTAGCAGCCGAGGTATGTTTCCAGGTTAATGTGACCCATGGGGTTCCCATAATGTGACTGGTTAATCTTTATCCCTAGCTAAGGCCGGAAAACAGGTCCTTGAAACACATACACATACATACATACACAAATGTCTGCTTAAAATCATTGTCAGTCTGTAGGTCCTCTGGGAGACATGCCTTTTCTTGAGTTTTTACCTACACAGAGGAAATAGTCCATGACACTTACCATTTAGCCATGGTGACACTTTTTCAATACTCGGAATGGTTGGTCGCATTATGCTATGGTACCAGTCTGTTTGTCCATCTGTCTGCCAGTTCTTCTATTTTCATATATTTGTGCAGAAACCTCAATTTTCACTTGTTACATTCATCCTGTTTGCATGGATGATTGATACTGATATGTATTTGTGCAATAAAGTGAGTTACCCAGATTGCCTTATTTGTTCAACAGTTATTGTCCTTTGATATGTTTGTTTGCAAATTTTTGTGCAGATAACTCCCCTTTATTTCTTGGGGAATTTCTTCACAGATGAATCACATTATTTTGCACTTATGGTTTGACCTTCAGGCATAATTATAATGCCCATCCTTGCAGTGCTTTTGTCAAGCTATATAACAGGTTTAGCATGGAAACAAACACAATTACTACAAAGACAACTATGTTTTCTTCAGTTACACATAATAACATGCAGATGTGTAATGCTTTGTGAATGCAGCATTGACATATATATGGTTGCAAGTTACTCATAAAATGTCTCACATAGATATTATACATGCTTATATGAATGTAATACGTATCAATTTTTGAGCTGAAACACAAATTCGTGTGCACACAATTGTATGTTATTTGTTATCTTGTACATTACTTGTGTAAAGAATGATTTGTCTTCTCAGTTCGTCATGCTGTTAAGGCCTGCTGAAACAGCTTTCCCTGGCTTAGACTTTGGCACCAAACATTGCATGATTCCCTGGCTTGGTGCTGACACCAAACATTGCTTGATTCCCTGACTTGGTGATGGCAACAAACATTGCTTTATTCCCTGGCATCATGCTGGCACCAAACATAGCATGATTCCCTGGCGTGGTGCTGGCACCAAACGTTGCTTGATTCCCTGGCTTGGTGCTGGCACCAAACTTTGCTTGATTCCCTGGCTTGTTGCTGCTACCAAACATTGCTTGATTTCCTGGCTTGGTGCTGGCACCAAACATTGCTTGATTCCCTGGCTTCTTATTGGCACCAAACATTGCTTGATTCCCAGGCATCATGTTGGCACCAAACATTGCTTGATGATTCCCTGGCTTTGTGCTGGCACCAAACATTGCCTGATTCTACTGATTCTACTATTCTCCAGACTGTTGCACTGCCGCCAAATTTGAATGATGTATTGTTTCTCGGAGTGGTCTTGATGTGCTATTTGTTTCAGGGCTTGTTTTCGCTACAATTCCTTCTTTCCTGGTGTAAGAATCTGTGTCTGTAATTATATTGCTATTGCTTCTCCCCCTGTTTTATGTCCCTGACTGTTTTCAGATTAACCCTTACTCTACTTTACTTGTGAATGATCTTAAAATGTTTTCTGTTTAAATGTTACTGACATTCATTGATAATGACTTAGCAGCAAAATAGTTCAGATCTTGATCAGACAGCTTCCAGCTAATCTGCATCTACATTGCCAAACACCAAATTAATATGTACGTAGCAGGCTAAAAGATATAGCCTCTATTGTGTTTGTAACTGTAATCTCCCGTAGGGTTTTTCCTTATTTGCTTGTAGAACTATTTTCTTGAGCTTTATGATGCTTTTTTCATAAGAAAAACGTCCATGAGAATATAACTGGCTGTAATAAGTTATCAGCTTTTCTTCAATATGAGTGCTCTTACTTAATGATTACTACCTATTCATTATGTGCACTTAATGATTATTACCCATTCATTATGTGCACTTACTGATTATTCTCCTTTTGCTGTGTGCACTTACTTAATGATTATTGCCCATTCATTATGTGCACTTACTTAATGATTATAACCCATACATTGTATGCACTTACTTAATGATAATTACCAGTTTCTACTTTGCACTTACTTGTAAATGATTACCTCATTTATTCCTCCTTTATCCTGGGTGTTATGGGTTGTATATTTATACTGAATATAGATGAAGTTCTTACAAATTTGTCATTGTTCTTTATTGTATATTTATATATCTGTTGCTATTGGAAATCTTCTTATTGATAGAAAGGTAATGGAAATGAAATTTGCAATTGAGCTTGAGGAAATCAGTAGAGTATGGACTTAAGTTAATTTCAACATTATTTAGATGAGTGCTTCATAAGGTAAAAGATAAATAAAAGGACAAGTCAGGATTCATGAAATTGTTCTATAAGGAATATAATCATCATTCAAAAGCATATGTTTATTCGTCTTAGAGATCACCTAGTGGGAAAAAATATTTATATTGTTTTAAAGCGCCTCAAACACTCTGTGTTTCCTCAGTTGGTGAAATTAAGAAAAGTGCAGTAAATAAGATTTGTCTACCTCCACCACTTCTCCCACCTTCTTTTCAAAAAACGTCTCATCAGTCTGCCCCTGTGGCCATGACTCATTTCACAGAGGCTACAGCCGGGGATGAAACCCAGAAAATGGCACATTTATTGTGTAACTTCAGATCCCAAATATTCCCAGTATTTATACCACTTGGAGAGTAAACACTTTAAATGCAGTTGGGAGCATATAGCCCATTTCAAAGGTATCAGTGCAGTATCATATTAACTATCTGCAGCATCAGCATACAGATACACTGTTAGCGCAGTCAACTAGTAATAAACCTTTTTAACATGCTTTTGAACAATTTTATTGTCCGCTTACTAAACAGAATGAATAAATACTAAACTGTGTATACATACCATTATGTGTAGAATGCACAAAATGAATGTTTTTGTTTGGTCTTATTTCCTATGTCATTGAGCTGTGGTTTTCACTGATTCCTTCGTGCTCCAAGTGCGTTTCTTGCATGAATATGTAAAAAAAAAGAAGAGGTTTGAGATGTTTAAGTAAGGTATTACTTCAAAGTTAAAAAAGTGATTGGTGCAGTTTCTGTGCTATTGTGTGTAAGTGTTGCTGTATGATCGATCAACAGTGTCACTCTAGATTGTCTTGGTGTTAAAGTATCAAGGCATGCTATCAAAGTTACTTTTTCTGGTGGCAGGATTCTTCCACCAAAAACACTTTTAGTTTTGACATCTAGTTTTACATATAGGATGGGTATAATGATAGTGTCGATTCTTAACCTGTCCTACACAGGTGGATCAGACATAGACAATAATTGTAGATCCAGATCAGCCTGCTCCTTGTCTGATTAGGAACAGTTTGTTCTACTATAGGCAGTGTTACCTTTGTGTGTAGTCTTTTTAAATGACTGAGATATTGTGTTGGTTATTAACAAATTCACCATGATAAGGAATGAGTATTGTATTTCGGGTCCACAAGTGGCTGTTTTATCAGCAGATATTTTATTTATAGACTGTTTTATCTGCATAGTAATCACTCAACATTATGCAGAAAATATTGATATCTATAAGTTCCTGATCTAGAGCTTGATGTTAAAATGTGCTATATTCCTCATGTAATATTTGAAGTTATTGTTATCTTGCTAAAAAACTGTTTATGATTAGGAGAGTGCCAACGACATACTAGCATCAAAATTTTTAGAGGACAGGGAAAATAAGCCTTATAAGGTTCACTAATACAACATTTTCTTGTAATGAATGTACAATGTGTTGTTTTAATTCATATTATTTGGTTCTCTATTTTTCTCCTTTAAAACTTCCTAATAATGGAGAAAGCATAAGGTTTCAATTAACTATTAACTGTTCCCAGATTATTGATTATCAAGGGTTGTAGAAGAGAAAAAAAAAGGTTCTTTAATACCTGTGTACTATACCAATTGGAAGTTTTTTTTAACACTTTAATTTATATATATAAAAAATGGAAAAAATTCTGGCCTTGGCAAAAAATATAACTTGTTTGTATGTATTGTATAGAATTACTTTTTTAATCCAAAAAAAAAAAAGGGAAAAAAGAAAAAGATCCAAACCATTTCAATGTGTCGGATACAAAACTGTCCTGCTCATGCTGAAAACTGTGTAGCATCTACTGAACATACATGTTGTCCAATTGTTCATGTTTAATAGAACGATTGAATATACTCTCATTAATTAAAGGTGTGAACAATGGCATAAGAGATAAATTGATAAAAATGAAAGCTTTGTTTCCTGTGGATTATAATTATTACAAGCTACAATTAGACACCAGCAATCAGACATGGTGTTCTTTCTCATTAATTCATGTGCATTATTAAGAGCTTCTATAATTACGCCATTGATGCCACTAATGTTGGAAACAGCAATGTAGAGAATGTTAAGCGGAACACAGGCAAAAACCCCAGTACTGTCGACATTCATTAGGGATTTAGTTGAGGTTACTGAGAATGGCGATTTTAGAGGTAATTTGGTGTTTGGAATGTATGAGCCTATATACATTCCAGGTTGCTGGATAGTAATAAAATAGGGTAACGTTTGAAGAAAAAAAAGGTACTTTTAGTTTATGTAATGGAGTAAGACTTTTGAGAAACCCATGTTGGCACATATTGCATGGACCAGCTGGAAAACTTTTTGGCATTGCACTATGCCAGTTGTCTTGCGATCTTGTTGCTGTCCTTTGCAGTCATTCTCTTTCATGTTTATTGCCTTGTTTTATGAGAAAATGTTCATTTGATTTTTCTCTCTCATTCCAGAGCGTGTCCACTAGCTAGTTAGTAGATCCCGTCCAAATGCTGACCTCATGAGTTGGGCCGTCGTCACGACTGTAACCACAGCAACCACAACCACAGCAACAAGAACTGTGTAACTCAGCCTATATGGATTTTGTTTTGAAAGGAACCTGGTTCTTCCTCAGTCTTCAGTGGACTAGTTATCACAATATAGTTTACCCATAGGTAGATATTAAAACAAACAGCAAAACGTGAACTTATATATCGCTACCAGTTGTAGCAATAGTAAGTGCTAAATATAAAAGAGTGCTAAGTGAAAAGAGTAAGGGAGAGATAGTTGCGAGCAGTGTTAGAAGTTTGCAAAAGTCTTTCAATTGTTGTAATTGACCCAGTCAGGAGTTTGCTTCTGTTATGGCCATGGTGAACCCAGCTGTGTTGAATCTTGCCGCGGCCGCAAATGTCAAAGACTCTCGCTGGCTCACCCTCGAGGTGTGTCGAGAGTTTCAGCGTAACAAGTGCACACGGACGGACACAGAGTGTAAGTTCGCACATCCCCCTCCACATGTGGAGGTACAGAATGGCCGAGTGACTGCCTGCTTTGATTCTATAAAGGTGAGTACTAATTATGCTGTTGAAAATACTGGGCTCAGATTTGGGAAGATGGTGGTTGACTTGGAATTATCTGATAATATATCCAATTTTTCACTTCCAAAGTTTGTTTTGCAGTTATTCAATCATTTGTGTCATTTTTAAAATCAAATTTATTTCAAAGAAATCTGTGCTGTTGATATAAGGAACTAATACTGTTTGACCTTAAGCTTGTTAAGCACTTATTTATACAGCTATGCCACATTGGCAGATGGTGTAGATCCAGATCAGTTCGTTCCCTGCTGGGAGCTGTCTAATCAGGATCTTCACTATCTGCTCATGAGTATATCATTTTGTCTAGGCACCTTTGCATGCCAATGTAAGGAGATGATTATGAATGAGTGTGGGTTTGTATCAGATGAAGCAAGCTAAGGCTCAAGTCTGAATCCAATCTGTTCCATTTTTGAAGCCCTACAGCCCTAAATACATCATCAGTAAACAAAGTGTAGAATTCCGAATCAACCTCAGAGGATAATTTACAGAGGATAATTTACGCAACATGTGGGGAGACATGTCCTGCCCCCTGGTGTGGGACTCTTTTGTTCCCTTCCACAGATTCCTTTATGTTCAGAATCACCCCACAGTTACAGATATGCAAATTCTTAATCTCTCCTATGGAAAAAGTCAGTATTCATTTTGAATGCAATGGACAAAAAGGAGTGAAATGAATAAAAGAGAAATTCAGTGGCTGAAAAGCTTTCGACTGAATGCCCATGGGTTGAATGTAGTTCCGTATTGTGTCTCTGTATGTAAATAAGGCATTGAGCATGTCACATCTTTATTCTAATTTCATCAGCAGACTTGATGCTTAATCTTATAATATTAAACTGTAGAGTAAATTTTTTTTTCTCAGTCAATTTTTTTAATCCTTATTCTTTTCTGATTATTGCCAGAGTATATTTATGTCCTGTTTAAGTTATAATTCCCTCTGCGAAAGTTGTACAAGCTATTGTAACTCCCTCTATCAATATTTATTATTAACAGAAACTTGTATGTATCCAGCAACTAATGGGGAAAAAAAAAATAGGAAACATACTGTTGATTTCAACCAGTATGGGCCAACAGATATGGAATACATATATTTTGTTCACTATGACAGAAAAAGGTATTTATTTGCCGTACTTTATTTAATAGTATGAAAAAACTTGTAATTTGAATATTTGTATGCCTTATTTGATCAACATTAAATTGGAAAATGTAAAAATTGCTGCCTATTATTTCATGAATACAGCCCAATTATGTAGTTGGCCATTTCTAGGCTGTCTGGGAGACACTCTGGTGCGAGATTTGCTTCATTACGCCACTTGTTTCCTCGCTTCTTGAGACTTCTTGGCTTCCTGCGGTCTCTGTCTAAATTTACTCATCCACATTATGACTGCTTTAATTGAGATTCCTTCCTCAGTTTTCCATATTTATTGCCGGTATTTTGTGGGAGAAAATTTCTTGGAAACACAATAATGACCAGTTATTTGGTTGTTGGTTTATGATGGGGTCTGGTGGTACGGTAGCATCTGATTTTCGGGTGCAGTCATTATTGTATCATGTATGAATGCATTCATGAAAACTATGTGGGACAGTGTAATTGGACATAATACTACTGAATGAGAATTCCTTCTCAGAAAAAAGAAAAAAAATGCTTTTGACAACAGTTTGTGTTCCAAGTATATGATGTCCCATGCTCCAGGTTGTATTATTTACTTCCCTAGACCCTATATTTTCTATTTATGATGTATTATTTTGTCTGTTTTGCTTGTGTTTCTTTTCACTATAAATATAATTCCACATAAATAAATATATGTCTGCACAACCTCGCTTATCGGGGAAATTTTTATTATAGTTATTATAGTTATTTGTATTAAACCAACTTCAAATGTCTTGTGGTGGGCTCAGTCCTTCTAGAGTTTTTTCATATCTAGTTTGTACCTATTGTTAATAGTATGTCCCCATGAGATCAGTGAAAGAGAGAGAGAGGGGGGGGGGGGATGAAAGGAGGCTGTCACAAGTAGACTGGTCTAGGTTCAATCCAAGCATGTGGAGGGCTGTCACAAGTAGACTGGTCTAGGTTCAATCCAAGCATGTGGAGGGCTGTCACAAGTAGACTGGTCTAGGTTCAATCCAAGCATGTGGAGGGCTGTCACAAGTAGACTGGTCTAGGTTCAATCCAAGCATGTGGAGGGCTGTCACAAGTAGACTGGTCTAGGTTCAATCCAAGCATGTGGAGATCCTATAGACCACTTCTTCTCCCCCATGGCTATCAAGTCCTGCTTAATAGCCTTCAGTGTTAACCTGCTAAGTACAAAGGGTTCAGGCAGATAGTGAAGGCCCAGATCAGACAGCTCCCTGCTGATGGACGAGGAGCTCTACTATAGGCCGCTTAGTCTTTATCAGTACAGATTGTTACTAATGGATGACATTGTTAGTGATTATCATTGACAAATTCAACATTGGTTGCTAGTAAATAGAGCATAGAAAGGGTTAATAATATTGTGGCACTTAACAAGGTTTATGCTTTTCAGCAGATTGATTTTATGTAGAGGTTGTTGCATAATTTATGGGGTTTGTATAAAATGAGACAAGCTTTATTAAGCGTAAAAGAAGATACATATCCAGTTAGGTATATTATAGCACTAGATGGAGTTAAATAGTAGTAGGTCTGTCAGTATAGGCAAACTAGTTTGGAGCAATTCTTTTTTATGACACTCTTTTCTTCTTGATTTATGTTTTTTAAATGCAGTTTGCCAATTTCTAGATGCTTTGAGATAGTAGTAAATCTGGTTGTCTTTGAAGTGCTTTTTTGTGACTGCTTTCTTAAATTTATTGTAAACTATATTGGTTATTTTTTCTCCATTAGACACCAATTTACCTGTGAAAGGAGACCATATACTGAAATATATACCAATATAATGCTCTTAGTTTTAACTTAATCTAACTTTTAAGTAAGATACATATCTTCTTAATTCTCAATTTGTTGAAAGTTGTAATGAGAATAGATGGGTCAATAGAATGGGATAGTCTGTAAAGTACATTTGTCCTTGAATGGATTTCTATCTTCACTGCATCAATAAATGTGCTGAAATATTGAACAAACCTAGCCTGTCTAGCGATGATGATGATTGCTTGATTCTGCATACATTGTGCAGAAGTGCAGATTTAATGGTGGCAATGTTTTTTAATTATCAACAGGCAGTTGCTGAATGTAAGATAGTTTCAATACATTAATGGACACATGTAGGCTATTTATTCCAAAGCTTTCTGTCGGGGTATCTCTGTGAAATACAGTGATTCTAGACCATCTTTTGTCCCTCATCATTTCTGTTCTTTACATTTTGTTAAATGCAGCAGCAATAATCTAGTTAGATAAGGTTGTATGGTTTAGTTCAAATGCACATCCTCACATCTCCATGTATGTGGATGAGCTTATCTCATAGATTAAAATTGATTGGTATTAGCATAATCCATTAAAAGCAGAGTCCTTTGCTAGATCTTGGTGCAGACATATTGTCAAAAAAGTGCAGAAAATGTTTCATAGATGTTATTTTATGATGCTTTGAAGTAAACCCTTCGAAGTAAAAATGAAATGTTAAATCTTAATCCGCTGAGCACTAATTGATCTGGCTTTAGCAAATAGTGTAGGTCCAGTGAACACTAATTGATCAGGTTTTAGCAAATAGTGTAGGTCGAGGCAAATAGTGTAGGTCGAGGCAAATAGTGTAGAGCCTAATATTATATTTATAGTAATATTAGAGACATGAACAAAAATATGTTGCTGAAAGATTTTCTCTTTTAAAATATGAAGCTTTACATTATGGCACTAATACAGTTATAGAAATTAGGATTGAAATTGACAAGCACGTCGGGTTAGTAAGTAAGCAATTTTCACTAGCCCGAAAGAAAATTCACTAGTCTGAATTAAATTCTGTTTTAATTTACAAATAAATCTAAAAAAACTAAGATAAATATAAAAAAAAACAACCCATTTAAGTATCATTCGCCCCCAAACCTCAGGGTATTTTCTCCCGGGTTTTGCACCAGAAGCATATTTCAGTTTCATTTTCACTGCCATTTTGTTCTGTGGCCCAGCTGATTTTAATTTGGTATAGAACATTATGTACCATGGGGGAACCAGAATACCGCGTGGTGCCTGCGCAATAAACATATTATTGGTTTAGTGGGCATAACATGTTTATGATACAAGCGACAGCTTGTCGAATGAAATAAGCAGCTCAAAAATTTGTCTACAAATTGTAAATGAAATTATAATGATTGTTCAATGATCTGGATCTTAAAAGCCGTCGGGCGCGTAAATTGGGAATTTTTACTAGCCCGAGAGAAAATCTACAAGTTTTTCGCTGTCGGGCTAGCGCTTATTTCAACCATTGCTAATATTTAAATTTAATCACTAGTTGATGTTTGCTTTTCAAGCTTTTTACTTGAAAGTTCATATTCATTCATACAACCTAAATAACATTCAGATTTCAAATAACATTGTAAATAACCTTTAGAAAATAAATCTTCGTATCTGCATTTTCTTACTGTATCTGACCTGACGCAAAAGCTCAGGTGATAAAGTGTCGGCTTGCGGATCGGGAGGTCACGGGTTCAAAACCCAGCAGGGTCAAACCAAAGACTGTAAAGTTGGTAGTAGTGGCTTCCCTCCTAATGCTAGGGGCTAAGGGGACAGCATTACGCCTGACTAGTCGGTGTCAGTATAGTGGACCGGCCGGGTTCTCATAAGTGCCCCTGTGCTATAATGATAGAGATGTTGTTGCACAGTATCAGCAAAGCTGCTGGCTAATTCCATCCCTTACTGTAGCTATTGTTTTGTATCATTTTCATTTTTATATATAAAGCTAGTTTAACCATTACTTGAACATTTTTATATGTACCCATTTTGATTTTTGTCCCTTATAATTTTCTGTATGGAGTCTGGACAGGTAATTAAATGTCTACCTAATGTATTTAAGTTTTAATGTATTTAAGCTGTACTACACATAACCAAGTTTAAGAAAAAAATAAAATTTCTATCCTTAAACTCACGTAATAAAATCTTTTTAACCAATTTATGAAGGACCAGCTGCATAACTGCATTTATACATTAATTTTGATCTGGAGGTATGATCTGGTTTTCCATTAGTTGCATCTGCAACATGTTGTTGCATCAGATGGAGAAACGAAAAGAAAAGTCACACAGCCAATCAATACTGCAGGACTGTCTTCTATGCTGCCTGTTGTTCACATTCCATCCTTAGTCTTAATTCGTCTTCATAGACCTATGAAGGTGGGGTATGGTATGCCCATGGCTGGAGGCAGGGAGGGGGGTTTGGTATGCCCATGGCTGGAGGCAGGGAGGGGGGTTTGGTATGCTCATGGCTAGAGGAGGGGTGTGGTATACCCATGGCTAGAGGAGGGATGTGGTATACCCGTGGCTGGAGGCAGGGAGCGGGTGTGGTATACCCATGGCTGGAGGGGGGAGCGGGTGTGGTATGCCCAATGGCTAGAGGAGGGATGTGGTACACCCATGGCTAGAGGAGGGGTGTGGTATACCCATGGTTGAAGGCAGGGAGCGGGTGTGGTATACCCATGGCTAGAGGAGGGGTGTGGTATACCCATGGCTAGAGGAGGGGTGTGTAATGCCCAATGGCTAGATGAGGGGTGTGGTATGTCCATGGCTAGAGAAGGGGTGTGGTATGCCCATGGCTAAGTGAAAAGTGTTGCTGACATGTAGCTTCTGACTCCGTGGCCACTTGCCTCTTTGGGGTGAAAAGTTTCTTGTGAGAAGGTTTTACAGCTCACTGACAGTGCTGTTAGATATTTTTCTGCAGACATCCTCCACCGACAATGGCTAAAATGACCATAATTACATTGCTGCAATTTATAAAAAAAACCAGCAATAAAAAAAACAAATTAAACAGATATGAATCAATGTCTAGAAATATTTCTAGAGACTTGGTAACAATTAGTACAAGTAGTTTCCAGCTGCAACTTGATTTACACTATTTGCCTAAGCCTGAACTACTTGTGATGAACAACAGCATGTGAGTGTATGTTGTATTGTAGTTTGCAGACATCATCTTTATGTCCATAATGATACAACATGAACTTTTTGGCAATAAAAAATAATTAATAAATAAAAACTTAAACACAACACACAGTGACCATTGTATGATGATTGATGCTTAATACGATTACTTTAAAACCGTGAAGATTATTAGATTACTTGAAATAAAACACAACAAAAACATTAGTGTTAGGCCAGGCTTACTTGTCAACTTATTGTTCATTGACTTCAACGTACAGCTATTTTTGTTATTGTTTCTAAGAATTTTTCTTATTTTAATTATAAGAAATAATACAATGGACACGAGTGCTTGAGAAAAAAGTCTTTGAAGTGTTGCTATGTATTTTAATTAGACTTATACTACATTACAATATTTTTTATTTTAATGAAAGGATAATTAAACAAAGCACTAAAGCCCCTTTTATATCCATGGTCCTCACTGTCTGGTTAAACCATAAACTATCTGGAGTGAGACATAGTGAAACCCTCCTAAGGACTCCTTGCTCAATGTCTCATGTTTGGGGGTGAGGCATACCGAAATCTTGCTCAAGAAACAGTGTCCTATGTTTGGTGTGTGAGGCAAAGTGCCTTGCTCATGGACTAGTGTCCCATGTTTGGGGTTTGAACCCTTGATCTTCTAATACAGAGGGTATTTCCTTAACCACAAGAGCATGGCACAAACATGATGTAATTGTGAAATAAGCTGAAGGCTTTAACAGCTTGGAACATATACCATACATAGGGTACGGAACATGCTTACTTTAGGAAAAGATGGATCATAAAGGAAAATCCTGTTTTCTATTTAAGTACAAGAAAAAGATAACAAAATCATATCATCATACCACACCTAACAGAAAAAGAAGCGCAGATTAATGAGAGTTTTTCATCGTAATGAAAAAATAAGACAGAGTATTTATGCTTACTATGCTGGATGCTGTTGCTAAAAGATTTCACATCAAAGGCCATCTTGCTAAGGTACTCATTACTCCAGTCTCTTACATCATCAGCAGATCATTGACAGGTAATTGACTGTAGGCAAGAAAAGTGAAAATTATATATAAAAGGTGTTTTGACATTTTATGCAAATGATCCATCACACTTAGGTATACAAGCCTCAATAGAGAGTGGGGGTAGATTCATCATCTGTTCAAATTAACTTTCAAGTCAGGTGTCACTTCTAAAAAAAGAAAGACTTTTATTATAATCACACCTGGGTATGAAAAAAATGATGATAAATTTACAGAATGATGAATAGATTTAGGGCAGAGACCTTCATATTAGCGATTTGTATCCTCCTAGTAGTGAATAAAAGTGGTTTGTATAGACTATAATTTATGAAGAAAAAACAACAACATTTTATATTAAGGCATATAGTTTTTTTCTTTTTAAAGCTGATTTTCTTGCAACTGAACATACTTAGTTTGTTTTTTTAATTGATTAAAACAGTCAAACATTTGCCTCTTTGAACAAAACTCCTGGCCAAGGTTGTCTATTCTTTGTCACAGCTTACCTAATTTTCTGAAATTTGTTCATGCATTAATATTTCCAATATTCTCATTCATTATACAAAATGTACAATATTTAAAAGGTAATTTTGAATTAAAATTCTAAATGGTAATATAACAGCTTTATCTTCCTGTTTCCTCTTCCATAAAGAAAGCTATGGTAGTGCTTGTAAGATTTAATTTCCTGATTTTCTTTCCTTCTTCAATAGTGAAATTGCGATCATCTTTGTTGAATAAATTTCCTCATTTAAAGCCACAAGGTTATTCTGTCTTGGAACAGGTTTGACACAATGGTCCCAGGTTGCAAAGTTTGATTTTATCATTAAAACAGGGAAAAGTATTTTAAAAGTGAATTTGTTACCTGGTGTTCTTTTTTTTATTTCAAAAGTACCTAGTTAATCATCACTATTTTTACAGAAAACCAGTTTAAAGCAATGTTTGTATGTTTGGTATTTTTTTCTGACTAAAATAGTAAACTTTCTGAAATGTGTAAATCAGAAGTCAACAGGGTGTTTACCTTCACAGAAATGTCAAGGTGATCATCAGGTTTTATAACTAAACTTACTGTAATGGTCCTGTAGAACTTGACCAGACTTACTGTATTGGTCCTGTAGAACTTGACCAGACTTACTATACTGGTCCTGTAGAACTTGACCAAACTTACTGTACTGGTCCTGTAGAACTTGACCAGACTTACTGTACCGGTCCTATAGAACTTGATTAGACTTACTGTACCGGTCCTGTAGAACTTGACCAGACTTACTGTACTGGTCCTGTAGAACTTGACCAGACTTACTGTACTGGTCCTGTAGAACTTGACCAGACTTACTGTACTGGTCCTGTAGAACTTGACCAGATTTACTGTACCAGTCCTGTAGAACTTGACCAGACTTGCTGTACCGGTCCTGTAGAACTTGACCAGACTTGCTGTACTGGTCCTGTAGAACTTGACCAGACTTGCTGTACCGGTCCTGTAGAACTTGACCAAACTTACTGTACCGGTCCTGTAGAACTTGACCAGACTTGCTGTACTGGTCCTGTAGAACTTGACCAGACTTACTGTTCTGTTTCAGTAGAACTTGACCAAACTTACTGTACTGGTCCTGTAGAACTCTGTTTGGAAACTGGCTTTCAGGATCTAATTACACTGCCTGTGGAAACTGGCTTTCAAGATCTATTCACACTCCTTTAGGAAACTGGCGCCTCAGGATCTGATCACACTCCTTCAGGAAACTGGCTTTCAAGATCTATTCACACTCCTTCAGGAAACTGGCTTTCAAGATCTATTCACACTCCTTCAGGAAACTGGCTCCTCAGGATCTAATCACACTCCTTCAGGAAACTGGCTCCTCAGGATCTGATCACACTTCCTCTCAAAACTGGCTCCTCAGGATCTAATCACAATCCTTCTGGAAACTGGCTTTCAAGATCTGCACTATTGTAACTGAGCCTCTAGCCATATGAAATTGTTAAAATTTAAGCAATAATTTAGTGTGGGTTATGGAAAAATGATGAAGTATGAGTTGGGTTATTCTAAAAGGACTTGCATTGTTATTACACCAGTCTCTGGTGCCATGTTAATGTGAAATACTGTCTAAGTTCTGATCCAGAAGCTTGGCAACATGTTATTGAGCAACTCTGGGACAGTGAAACATGCCATTATGGGGGCAGTAAAAAATAATCAAGCAAATTGAAAGCTAGTTAATTATTTACAATCCTTATTAAAACAATGTGACTCCCTACGGAAGCCTGTGACATGACATTCTATAGGATAAGCCATAAATAATACAAAATATCATTTTTCCCCATTCACCATGGGGACTGGAAGGACAGTTGTTGTTCCTGCTGATTTATGGGTCGAAGCGGTACAAATGATAGTTATTGGAGTAGTGGAAAATCTCTTGTATCCAGCTTTATTGGCCATTCATCCTCTCCTATTATTGCCTGTATTAGCAGGTCATGTGTCTAATTGCAGTTTGATACTAATTACATGGTAGCAGTCTGTCTGGGTTTAGAACAATAAATGATGCTGGTAGTGATGGCCCAGTATACCAGTCCAACACTCTCACTAGAGCAGATAATGTTGGTGGTGATTGTTGATGTTGTAAGGGTTGTTGATGTTGTTAGAGTTACTGATGTTGTGAGGGTTGTTAGTGTTGTTAGAGTTACTGATGTTGTGAGGGTTGTTAGTGTTGTTACAGCTGCTGATATTATGAGGGTTGTTGATGTTGTTACAGTTGCTGATGTTGTAAGGGTTGTTGATGTTGGTAGGGATATTTATAGAGGTTATATATGTAGGGGACCGGTTCACTGGTTTAAGGTTGTGGGTTTGAAACCCTGATTGGTGTTGTTTTGCTTCAAGTTGCAGATAGTTGTGTGCAAAACTGTTTTGATAGTATAACTGGGGTAATCTGGGTTTTAAAGCTTATTCACTGTGATATCAAGGAAAAGGACTTATATTACTTATTTATTGTTTGGCTTGAGATTGGAAGAATCATTTAAACAGATATTGAAAGTAAAATTTATTAAACCAAGCGAAGGGGTTGTTGTCATACAAATGACAAGCAGCATTGCTAGCTAAGGTAGTAGTTTTGATGGATATAAATTATTTTCTGTCACAACAGATTTTTTTTTGTCACAGCTGAATCTCTCACATCTGGATTCATCACAATCCTTTCAGGATATTTTTTTTTTACTTTCTATCGTCATGAAAAAAGGGTCCATATGATTTTAAACTAATTCAATTTATCATAAAAACACATTTCCTGGACCAAGATAAAAGAACTATCCATTAATTGTGAAATGTTAAAAAGGTATCATTGTGGGACAAACTCCATTAGCAGAACAATCATATTTAAGTGATTGTTTTAAACCTGACATCCACAAAATGACAATGTGTTTTTAACATTGTATCCAGTGTCTCAATGCTATTACTCTCATACACAGTGAGACAAACTCATTTAACCAATTAATAAAAAGAATATTGAATGTAGAAAATGCAAACTCATTCATTTCAACAATTAAACGCTGTCATGGACAATTTTGTTTTCTACCTTTACTAGATCCTGGAGACTTCAGCAATATGCCTAGTTATCACTGCATGTCAGCGTAACAAGCCGTACAAATGGTATAACACTATGCTCTAAGAAGGATTCGGGGTGACAATATCATCACAGACCTATCCCCAATATGACTCATTCACTATCATAGGGTTGTGGTTTTAGAAAAAAAAATGAATTTAATCAAATATCACTCAATTACAGCCAGTATTTACAAATGCAGACACTCCATTTCTGATGTCTCCTCGAGTGACGGAAGGGTGATGGCCACTTGGCCGCCATGGAAAAATATCCATAGCGCCACCTGGTTTATTAATGTGTTAATCTGGGTGTTGATAAATCTACCCAGACTAACCTAAACACTTGCCACCCTCTCTGTCTCCCTCTCTTTCTAAATGCCGGCTTAACTGACAGACACAAAGCAAACAAATCATTTCACTTTCCCATTTCAAATGAACTGCTGATGATTTGTTAAGATATTTTTTGTCCAAAACTCATTGTGAACCTTTTTTTGCAGGTTTTTCTGTTATCTTTTAAGGAATGGTTGTGTTTATAAATGCTTTTTTTGTAATTTTTTTTTTTATTTTATAATGAAGTGAACATATGATGAAACACAGTACTGAATTATTTTCCATTTTTTATTTTCTCTCATACTTATGCATCATGTCATATTTGAGACATTTTCTGAGTTCATCATGAAATGTCCATGATTATAAGAAAAAAATAAAATTTAGAGAACCAAATAATTAAAATGTTTGATTTAAAAAAATGAAGATTTATAAGAAAGAAGGCATAAAGAATTGGAAACAAATTGCAGAAATATCCATTTGTAAAATATGATTTGTTGCATTTGTAAGGTAGATATCCAGTATAGAAGGAATTGGAATTAACATATATAAAATATCTTTAGACAACATCTCACTGTTTTTTAACTTTGTTTTACCAAAATCGATCTTACTTCTACAAATTATGTTGATTTGGATCAGCCAGTCCCTACTTGGAGCTGTCTGATCATGATCTACTACAGTATGTGTAACAATATGTCATGCTATATTTACATGTAGTGTTAGCCACAATAAGATTTTGTTTTGATTACTTATGGATGTAGCATGGTATGGATGTAGCATGATATGAATGTAGCATGATAAGAGACCTGTTTGAGGAAGATGCGAGATAGTCCAGTGCAGTGTCTATATATGGGATATTTGAGATGGGACGTGTTCTCTCCTGTCATTAAGTGCGGAAAGCATCAAGTAGAAAAATACAAGAATCTTGAAACACCACCATCCCTTATATAACCATCAAAATACTTTATTTCAGCTTATAATCAAGTTATTTCTCGTCTTATAACATAACTTCATGCACATGTCATGGTGCCATAGAGTCCTAAGCAAAAAGTCACTAGGAGCTGACTGATCTGGAGCTACACTATTTTCCTTAGGTATGATCTATTCTTGCTCATCAGGTTAAGAGAGAAGTGTTACGGTAGCTGTAGGACAATCGTCCATGCCCAGTACAGCGGTTGGCTATATGGGTTGGATGGGCATGGTCTAGATCTGGGACAGCCATTCCACCTGATGGATGCTTACCTACAGTGATGGAGAGGCCAATCAATAGCACCGATATAGGCCTGCATCACTGATTAATTAATTCATTAGAGAATACTTAATGCTGCACACTCTGGATTTGGACAATTTATTTGGAACTTTTATAATGGAACTAATAGTATTTTATAATTGGTGTGTGTTAATGTGATGACGATAATGGTGATGGTGGCAATAAGGTGGTTGTGGTGAAAATATGGTAGTGTTGGCAATATGGTAGTAGTAATTAGGATGATGGTGGTGATTGTGATGATTTGTTGATGGTGGTGGTGGTGGTAGTTATGATTTGATGATGATGGTGGTGATGATGATTTGTTGATGGTGGTGGTGGTGGTAGTTATGATTTGATGATGATGGTGGTGATGATGATTTGTTGATGGTGGTGGTGGTAGTAATGATGATTTGTTGATGGTGGTGGTTGTCAGAATGATAATTTGACAGTTAATATTATTCCTAACGTTGATGTAAAGAAAATAATGCTGCAAAACAGAATTATATATTGATAATGTTACATTTTTCATGTCATTAAACAAAATAAGTATGAAATATGGTTGCATTGAAATTGTGGTGAAAAAAGTACAGCATAAAACTTCAAATATTTTCTGCCTCTCACGTTTTTTTTGTTTTTTTTCTGAGCGATCATGGCACTGTTTAAATAAATATTCACCTGGTTAATTTGTTAAATAAATACCTAGACTGGTAAACCAAGTTACTGGTGAGCTTAACTCAAGCTTCTGAGCACAGACAAATCAAAGATATAAGGAGTCAATCCTGATCCTCCAGTGACAGCAGTGTGATCAGATATGCACTATTTGCTTGCAGACACTCTTGTAGTATTTCTTGTTGTAATCAGTAGCTGACAGCTAAAATTGTGCATTGTTAATGTCTAAATGTAGCCTGCTAAGGGTTAAGAACTTCCTGTCACGGACTGGTTGAAGGAGATTTTATATGTCAAATAAATCAGCTGCATATCGACTGACTAGTGTTTAATATTGATCCAGTCTGGATCGTCTAGACCAGGTCAGAGTTCCGTCTCAAGGACTGTCACACCACTTGTTGGGGGTCGCGGCTTATTGGTGCTAGTGGCAACAGATAAACGTGTACAACTTTGTGTTTACATGGAGCTTAAATAGTCTGGAATAAAAAAAAATACTAATCAAATTAGCCAACAACAATTCATTGAGACAAAGGCAGCTAGTGTAGTTCAAGATTAGCCATCCCACATTGGATATAATCTTATTGCAGAGTCTTTGCTGTATATTTAATGAACTAGAAATTATTTTGGAGATGAATCCTCCATATTTGGTGTTTATAGTCATGTCCGTCACAAATTTATGTATTTTTTATCTGTATGTATCAGTTTAAGTACCTAAAAATTAAATCTTAAGAATTTTTTTTTTTTTTTATACAAGTCAATTAGTCAATTAACATGTTTGCGTTATCCTAGCTCCAAAGGATATGAGCACTTAAGTACCCATATCCTTTTTTTTCCTACTTTTGACAACATTTCCAGATGTCACTTAGCTTATGCTATAGTTGGTTTGCCCTACATTTTTGCCAAATCAGACTGGTATTTTGAACTTACAAGCTGTCATATTACAAAGAATTCAGAGTCATGGCAAATGAAACATTAGCATATAATTGGGTAGATATGTATGACAAACATTCAAACAGTAGGAATTTGTTGTGTTCTATGTTCCTTTGATGCAGAAGAGTACAAGTTGCTTGTAGTATATTATTTATAATTAATAAGCACAAATTTTTCATATAAACCTATTGGGAAAGGATAGTGTGATCATAAAATTAAAAAAATATTATAGTCAGTATAAAATGTGAACTAATTGCTATAGGCGCAAGTGAACTGTTGTTATCTGCCTGGCAAAGTTAGAGTCTGAGGTCATAATGACCCAGCCAGATAATCCATGATGTTCATTGACCATATGGGACCGGGGAGCTGTTGGAGTTATTGCCCCTTTTTGGTTTGACATTTGTCAACACTTATAGCCTACATCCCAACCATTAATTGATCATACAGCTTCTGCTGAGAACTGTCAGACCAGGATCAGTACTTAAAGCTGCTTATAGTCTCTTGTTATAGAGCTGATTATATCTGTATGTAGTTACAATCAAATAACTTAGATATAAGTAGCTTACTCATAGTTCATGTTAGAATGTATGTTAATTGTCACACATTAATTATTCCCAAACAATGTTAAGAACACTTTTAGAAAATAATTGTTTTATGTAAAAATAACCCATCTGTTCATTTATTGATATTAGTATTACTAAGGCAAATAATTAACACATGCAAGTATATGTTCATAATAGATGGTATACTGTTTACTGCAGAATATTTATTGTGATACAAGCCAGTATACATAACAATCTCAATAAATATATTCTCAAACTGACCTGTGGTGTGCTGGTGGTTCTACCCAGACATATGTCTGGGGTCTGCCACCTGACCTGTGGTGTGCTGGTGGTTCTACCCAGACATTTGTCTGGGGTCTGCCAGCTGACCTGTGGTGTGCTGGTGGTTCTACCCAGACATTTGTCTGGGGTCTACCAGCTGACCTGTGGTGTGCCGGTGGTTCTACCCAGACATTTGTCTGGGGTCTGCCAGCTGACCTGTGGTGTGCTGGTGGTTCTACCCAGACATTTGTCTGGGGTCTACCAGCTGACCTGTGGTGTGCCGGTGGTTCTACCCAGACATTTGTCTGGGGTCTACCAGCTGACCTGTGGTGTGCCAGTGGTTCTACCCAGACATTTGTCTGGGGTCTGCCAGCTGACCTGTGGTGTGCCGGTGGTTCTACCCAGACATTTGTCTGGGGTCTGCCAGCTGACCTGTGGTGTGCCGGTGGTTCTACCCAGACATTTGTCTGGGCTCTGCCAGCTGACCTGTGGTGTGGCGGTGGTTCTACCCAGACATTTGTCTGGGGTCTGCCAGCTGACCTGTGGTGTGGCGGTGGTTCTACCCAGACATTTGTCTGGGGTCTACCAGCTGACCTGTGGTGTGGCAGTGGTTCTACCCAGACATTTGTCTGGGGTCTGCCAGCTGACCTGTGGTGTGCTGGTGGTTCTACCCAGACATTTGTCTGGGGTCTGCCAGCTGACCTGTGGTGTGCTGGTGGTTCTACCCAGACATTTGTCTGGGGTCTGCCAGCTGACCTGTGGTGTGCTGGTGGTTCTACCCAGACATTTGTCTGGGGTCTGCCAGCTGACCTGTGGTGTGCTGGTGGTTCTACCCAGACATTTGTCTGCATCTTCCACTAATATAGCTGGATGTCACTGTAATGACCATAATTGGTAGCTGCTATGTATTTCAAACATAAAAACAAATACATATGCATTTTGCTATGTTACTTTTCAGTCAGCCTAACGATACTTACGTTACATGAGCATACAACACAAGTTCTTGTCCACACTTAAATGTATTTACCTCATGACCTACCAAGCATGACTTTATGATGCTTAAGCATCACAATTAGATTGCATAGATTCCAATCACACAGGTCTGTCTGATCAGGATATACATTATTGGCTGCCTAGTGTTACTTGTTACCACTGCATACAATTTTGATAAATTTATTTAGTGATTAGTTTTGCCTGTTAGAAAAAAGTAGCAGTCTATGACTGAATGTAAGTGGCTTAACAGTTTTATCATCAACCCATGTTTACTTGTATTTTCTCTATACCGTCCTTGCTTGATGTATCCCTTGCACCAAGATTGTTGATGTGCTGCTTAATCAATCTTGAGTCAACATCATTTGTCTTGTGGCGGACATGTCTCTCAGTTATCTACCTAAGCAGTCATGCAGTATCTACATCATGTCCTTACCATTTATCCTGCCACACATAAGAAGACAATATTAAATTTTATTTATTTTCGTAAAAAAAAGTTTTATTTGGAATTAATGTAGCTCTTCATCCTTTAATTCTTGATCAATACTTTTAACTTATGTTCTCATTAGAACTGTTGCCTTTGGAACATCGGTAAAACGAGGACCTACACTTTTTGGTTTAGAGGTAAAATAATTGAGGTAGTATGAGAATTACTTCCCTTTATTTGAACTATGCTTGGAATGCAACAACAGTGCATTCCCCACCTTTTCTGTATTTACCAGACAACCCAGACGACATGTGACCATGTTACAGCTTTGTGCAACCAAGTGTAAACCCTTAACAAGGTTCTTGCCTTGCAGATTATTAATTACAAAACTTATATTTGCTAAATATGCTTCTCATATTATGATCAAACTTAGCCAACCTCAACTGGTACAGCTTATAAAGAAACATAAAGAATGTATAAAAAATATATAACCTTAATATGGACTTGGCTTAAATATATTAATATAACTTTGATATGGACTTGGCTTAAATATATTACTTACAGCAGGGTAAAACACTTATTGTTAAAACAATAAATCATGGATGTATTAAGTTAGTCAACTTTGTTATGAACTCTACACAGTTGGCAAACTTGACATTTCTCATTTCCATGAGATCTGAAATCAGCATTTTTAGGTGAGATGACCTTCGATCTGGCCCAAGAATCGTCATAAGTACTATCATAAATAGTTAACTCCAAGCATGCATTAATAACCCATGTTATTTTAATTACATTATTTTAACATTTACCTGCAAATGTGCTTAAACAAATTTCTAAAGACTTCAACAAATTGTGCAGGGCCAGACACTATTTAAACCGTGTCAAGACTTGATTACCAGATTTACCAATTTGTAACTATCTTCTCATCAAGACCCAATCCCTAAAGATGCCAGAGAAATCAAAGATGTTTCTGTGATGCCCCCTTTCAGTGCCCTGATTTACATGTTCTTGTTGTGACAGTAGGATATGTTGTTGTGACAGTGGGACATGTTCCTACTGTGAAATTGGGCTATGTTCATGCTGTGACAGTGGGACATGTTCTTGTTGTGGCAATGGGACATGTTCTTGTTGTGGTAGTGGGACATGTTTTTGTTGAGACAGTGGGACATGTTCTTGTTGTGGCAATGGGACATGTTCTTGTTGTGGCAATGGGACATGTTCTTGTTGTGATAGTGGGGCATGTTTTTGTTGAGACAGTGGGACATGTTCTTGTTGTGGCAGTGGGACATGTTCTTGTTGTGATAGTGGGACAAGTTCTTGTTGAGACAGTGGGACATGTTCTTGTTGTGACAGTGGGACATGTTCTTGTTGTGACTGTGGGACATGTTCTTGTTGTGATAGTGGGACATGTTCTTGTTGAGATAGTGGGACATGTTCTTGTTGAGACAGTGGGACATGTTCTTGTTGAGACAGTGGGACATGTTCTTGTTGTGATAGTGGGACATGTTCTTGTTGAGATAGTGGGACATGTTCTTGTTGAGACAGTGGGACATGTTCTTGTTGTGGCAATGGGGCATGTTCTTGTTGTGACTGTGGGACATGGTCTTGTTGTGGCAATGGAACTATTTCTTTCTATGACAGTGGGACATTCCTTGCTACTACCCTGGGACATGTTCTTGTTGTGATAGTGGGACATGTTTTTGTTGAGACAGTGGGACATGTTCTTGTTGTGACAGTGGGACATGTTCTTGTTGTGGCAGTGGGGCATGTTCTTGGTGTGACAGTGGGTCATGTTCTTGGTATGACAGTGGATCATGTTCTTGTTGTTATAGTGGGCTATGTTCATGCTGTGACAGTGGGACATGTTCTTGTTGTTATAGTGGGCTATGTTCATGCTGTGACAGTGGGACATGTTCTTGGTATGACAGTGGATCATGTTCTTGTTGTTATAGTGGACTATGTTCATGTTGTGACAGTGGATCATGTTCTTGTTGTTATAGTGGGCTATGTTCATGCTGTGACAGTGGGACATGTTCTTGTTGTGGCAATGGGACATGTTCTTGTTGTGACAGTGGGAAACGCTCCTGCTGTGACAGTGGGTCATGTTCATGTTGTGGCAGTGGGCTATGTTCATGTTGTGGCAGTTGGACACACTCCTGCTGTGACAGTGTGACATGTCCTTGTTGTGATAGTGGGACATGTTCTTGTTGTGGCAATGGGGCATGTTCTTGTTGTGACTGTGGGACATGGTCTTGTTGTGGCAATGGAACAATTTCTTTCTATGACAGTGGGACATTCCTTGCTATTACCATGGGACATGTCCTTGTTGTGACAGTGGGACATGTTCTTTTTGAGGCAGTGGGGCATGTTCTTGTTGTAGCAGCAGGACATGGTGAAACATTGGCTTCATGATAAATCAATGATATCTTCCTTGTCTGAGAAATTGTCAAACATTTCCCTGCATGTCTCTCCCTCTACAATCCTTCTTGACATGATTATTAATTGCCTTGTTAATTTGTGATCAAACCTCACACTGCTGAAGGGATACTGATGTGTGAATAGCTTGCATCCCTTCTGTTGTAACCCTTATGGAGCAACATTGATTTATAACCAAAACAGAGTATATTGCCATAGACTGACAGTAGCAAATAATGTAGATCCTGCTCAGACAGCCCCAGCCACCAGAAGTAGTACTGTTTGCTGAAGCATGAATTGATTGGCCTAAGCAGGCTATTATACATGGTCTTCTGAATATTCATTTATGAGTGTATGATCATGTGAATCCTACTTGGCTGAATGGTTGAATTTTAAGTGTTTTTAAAATGTTTAAAACATGTGATGTTTAGTTTCCCCCTCCAATAGCAAGGGAGTTATTTAAATAAACTGTTGGAGGAAGTAAATATTCTGTTTTAGAAGCTTGACTTTTGAGGTGCTCTATAACCTTTTCTGTTTTGTTTCAAGGCCAACACAATAATTATGTCTGAGAGTTGACTGTTGATTGAACATTTGTTATAACAAGTTAATACTATAGACCTATTTTAGCTATCCTTGTAGAATCCTTTTTCATAATGTGGTATATGTATAAATTTGTGTCATGCCACAAGAAAAGGCCTTTATAACAAAATAATTAATAGATGATAATTAATTTTGATGAATATAATGTATAAAAATGGTAAGGTTTAAGTATTTCTTTTTAAAAGCAAGGTTATGTTAGACTAGACCTGGTAGCGCAATCGGTAGAGCGTAGGCTCAAAGTACATGATGCCCCTTGTTCAGTCCCGACAAACCAGTCATTAAAAATGGTAGTGGCATAGCTCCCATGCCAACACTCAAGCAAATATAAGGATAGTTCCATGACTGGTTGGCTTGGTGTCAAGATAATGTGACTGGTTGTGGTATCATGCCAGGTGTTCATGCAATGCTATACACAGTGAAGGCAGCACTATATCTTCTTCAAGTGGACACAGTCTCCACTCTCCAGATGATTTAAGTACTGTTGGTGGGACAATAATTCCACTAAACAAAAAAGATTATGTTAGGAACAATGTGTCATTGCTTCTGAGATGGAAACAGTTGCCAAGATGATAAAAATAATAATTAATTTTGTTACAAAATCAGATATTTTGTATGTATGATTCAGAAGTCTTTTCAAGTAAGTTATAATTAAAATAAACCTTAAAAATATCTGACTAACATCATGTTGCATGCCATATGGTGTTTACATTTTTCTGATCATTGCATGTTATATGGTTGGCTTAGAATTTCAAAATGAAAATTATTTGATATTTTTCCTTTCAAAGATGGCCTTTTAATAAGACTGGTTCAGAATGTACACTGTTAGAGATAATAATTAGCAAACACAAATGTTTTCCTGATCTGTCCCTATGTTTATAGACAAATATTTCTGTCTGATTATATTTAATTAGCATTGCTTGTATATTGTGTGTAATGTTATATAATTGTATTGTATATTATAGAACAGAACAGAAGAGAATCACAAGAATCCCGTCAATCAATGGTGTTATGTCTAACCAATTTAATTCTGTCAATGGTGTTATGTCTAACCAATTTAATTCTGTCAATGGTGTTATGTCTAATCAATTTAATTCTGTCAATGGTGTTATGTCTAATCAATTTAATTCTGTCAATGGTGTTATGTCTAATCAATTTAATTCTGTCAATGGTGTTATGTCTAATCAATTCAATTCTGTCAATCAATTGCATAATGTCTAATCAATTCATTCACGTCAATGGGTTTATGTCCAATCAATTCAATCCTGTCAATCAATGGTGTTATGTCTAATCAATTCATTCCTGTCAATCAATTGTGTCATGTCTCATCAATTCATTCATGTCAATGAAGTTATGTCTAATCAATTCATTCCTGTCAATCAATTGTGTCATGTCTAATCAATTCTTTCATGTCAATGAAGTTATGTCTAATCAATTCAATTCTGTCAATCAATTGTGTCATGTCTAATCAATTCATTCATGTCAATGGGTTTATGTCTTATCAATTCAATCCTGTCAAGCCTGATAGTGTAGATCCAGACCAGCCGGCTTCTGCTGGGATCATTTTACTGGGATCTGTACCATTTGCTACTTATGCTTTAGAAATATATTATCTTACTGTTGCGTGTTGTTATAAGCTGATAACTTTTATTTTGTAATGCATATAAATAGGATTTTAATGATATGTATTAATTGAAAGAAGTTTCTTTGAGTATGAATTAATATTAAGCATATAATGTAGAAGCTTTGATTCTTTTAACATTTTATACCAGCAGAGATTTACATAATTGGAATATTTATATTAAGCCAAAAGTATTCAAAAATGTACTTTTATGTAGCATCCACTCCCAGCAGTCCATTGCATTTTGATAATTTTTATACAAAAAAAGAAACAAAGAAACATCAGATGCTTGAAAATGTATCCAGCAATTACAAGTTACATTGCATAATTATCCTTAAATAGCTCCACATTTTAATGGCCAGTACTTTAATAGATTCATTGCTTTCTATGAGTGGAATATTAATTCGAAAATGTAAAATTATTTCAATGGCATGTATGCCCTGATAGCGGGGATTTATGTACACTCATTATATTTGCATAAAAGCTTAGTGGCGCACTCTGTTGAATATTCATTGAGCATTCACAGCGGGATACCTATTAAAATGTATGCCAGGCAAACCTAGCTCCAGAGAAAAGAAGAAACAACCTATTCTTCAATTTAACTTTCATTTTTTTCTCAATATTTGTTCGAGTCTATTTGAGAAAAAAATAACAGGATATTCACTTTTCATTAATCTGCAGTCAAAAGAAATGGATGTATAGATGTTTGATATAGACTAGTTTTCTGTTTTCTTTATGCATGGTTCTGTATCACTGGGCTTAGTCGCTATGTAAACATTTCAGCTTAAATTGATTATAGAACTGTAAACATAAAACCCATGGACTTATGGCACTGTGCACATAGATTTATAAGAAAGGCAGTCTGCACTCCAAAGGGAATCTACTCTAAATAGAAACTGTGAGGCTTTTTAACCTGATCATGCTACACTTTTTATTACGTTCTAATTTTTTGTCGTCATCGTACGTGGACATACAGAGATGCCAAGATATATTCTTATAGACTCAGCAGCAAACAGTGCAGATCCCAATCAGACACACCCTAACAAGAGCTGTTATTCTAGATCTTCATTTTTTGTCAACACCTGATTAATTTGTGCTTAGCAGACTAGGAGTTAAGAGCCATTAAAAACATGGCATTCATAATATTCATTTACAAGTTTTTTTATTTAAACCTTTTTAAAAAAAATATAGTTTAAAACTGTTTTGATAATTCATGTTGATTTGAAACGTAATTAAGCAGGTAAACTGATTCTTGAATAAGTGAATAATGCAGGAAATTAATTTAAAATAAATCTTATAACAGAAAGGGAAAAGTAATAGAAGTATCTTTTGGTACAATTTCCATGCTTGTAGTCATGGACAATTTCTGTTCTATCAACATATATTGGTATATTATATATATTGTTATTATAGCTGGAGAAATTGTTATTTAAAATACACAATTACTATTACATGTGTTTAACTTTTACTAGTAATAAATTATCGTCCTAACTTCAAGTGTGTAAGTGCCTTCATGGCTCTGGGAAGTTACATCATGTATGTCTACACGTTCAGATATCATATAGAAACATTATCAGTAACTAATCATATGGAAGTCTAGAAGAATCATTGACAGTGATAGGAAAGATTTGAGTCCATTCAGCATTGTGACTGCTGCTAGGACTGAGCAAACATGTCCAGTAACAGGCAATCAATCCAGACTGGTAACTGGGAACCCCACAATGTCAGATAAAGGTCTGAACACTGCTTAAATCTAGTATCAAGCTTAAATAAGATACTTCACTAAAAAGTGCTTAAATTGGGTTCCAGACTATTAATAGATAAAAGACTAAATAATTTACAAGCATAAACCTGATCTGACTTGGCTAGCATCTAAATTTATATAAGACACATTAGAATCATCAACTTGTCTTTCTGTGAGCATTATAGATTATGTAAAATGTGAAAAATGAATAGTCCTAAATTAATGTAAGTCAGCGTAAAGCATGGGCACTCTTTTTTTGCAAAACAGTAAGTATCATGTTGGTTGGGGCATGATAGCATACTGCCTTCAGGTGGACCATCTTCAGATCTGACTAAACATAGTACAAGTCAACATATCAGCTTAAGGTCTTAAACCTTGAATCAGCACTGTTAAAGATAAAAGTTTGCCTCTAATACTACTACAGGGAACCAGCATTTATAGATTTAAGTCTCAGTACATGGAACCATAGAACCAGTTTATATAATATACTTTTTTGTGGATACCAAAGTGCTTTAACCTGGTACCAGCCCTTGATAGATTATAACCTACACAAGGCTAATGCAGGAAACCAGTGTATATAAATGACTAGGGAACCATTCTATGGTCGATCAGGGTACCGGCCAGGGTTATCTGTCAGGCTTTATTTATAGGCACCCAGCATTATGTTGACATAGTGAGCAAACTAGCCAACTGATAGTTAAAGCTTTTAGTTTTGTTTCAACCTCATTTGAGGCTCTGCAACAGGGGTCAGAGATTTGTGATCAGTGGTAAGTTTTTAATAAAAAAAAATAATGAAATTTACTTACTAATTGTACAGCCATGATCCTAACAGCAATGCCATTTGTCCCAGGGAAAAATATCATTCTGACATTACTATTAAGGCTTTTCACATTGTTGTTTTGAAACGATAATTAGTTTCAACCAGGGGCAAGTATTTTAAACTGGTTTGCTTATCTGCCAATATTTATGACAATGTTAATCGATTATTTATGCATACAAATTATATATACTTCAATGGCCATGTAAGTTAATTAAAATAGAATACTTTACAATATCATTTTTTTTTTCTAACAATGGCTCAAGTTGAGTGAAACTTTTGATGTCCGCATTTCTTTCTTGGTTCAACTCCTATTAATAGCTGCAGTCATCATTTTGTCAGAATCTTTTTTGCTTTTGTTGTACATAAATATTTTAACTTTTCAAATAACTTGGCTTTAGATAATGTCTATTTATCCTTTAAATTCTAAGTGGGATTTTCAGCCTAACAAAGAAATTATAACATTGGCTTAAATATTTACATTCACTTGAATTTAACAGTTGTTTTGTTAGGGTATATATTATTATGCCTTCAATGGTGGTTAAATGTTGCTGTGTGTTTCCAACCCAGGACAGGGCCTCATGTTTGTTGTGTTCTAATCTGCTCAGGGTCCTTCTAGATGAAGGTGCTATGTCAGATAGGCCTGCCTGCCAGTGTTTACATACTGTATTAGTCAATGATAAGCCATTATGTACTTGTGGATAAGTAACAGAGACCCACAACTGGCCATAGTCAATGCTGTCATTTATCCTGGGTGGCTATCACAGTCTGTTAAACAGTTTAATGGTCAACAAGCTGAATATTTGTGGTCAGAGGTACGCCTAGTGGACACTGGACATTTAGTTATAGACAAAACTGAATTCTGAGTTCGGTGTTGCCTTCCTTGATTTCTGGACATTTATACATCATAGTTTTGTTTCTTAGTGCTCCAATAAGAATCCAATAGAAAAGCATCATGTCTGATCCCTACAATACTGCGGTAAGAGCTAACATGTCTATATTTCTGTTTAAATTGCTCTTTTTAATAATGGTAGAGCGCATAATATATTATATAGGTTGTTTGCTTATTACATTGTCATTCCTAAATTATTAAATAATTATGCTAATATTAACACTTACTTTTAACATCTATAATACTTTAATGTATCATGATATTCTAATGCATTGAAATGTTACTGTGACTGCATTGCTTAGTTTTTTTCATCCAGGTATGTTTTTTATTGTACAATAAGTATTCAATGTGAATTTTCATTTCTCACTTGATTTCCCTGTCAATTTAGTACAGCAAGTTACCAGGCAAATACCCACATACTCATACTTGCTGTTTAGAGCATTGTCTAAACCTTTGTAATTCAAAATGGTGGGCGTCATGAGAAAGCTGACTAACATCGTTTGCACTTACCTCATTTATGAAAGGCAGCCATAGTATAATAAATAGTGAGTTGTAAATATAAGCTGATCATCTCAAATCATTATTTGGTTTCATGATCAAATCTTTATGTAGGCATGCTTTATCCTGACACACTTACAATGGGGACATTTTAAATAGTGCATAGAGCATTTTTGTTTATTGCCAACAGATTCATTGGACAATGTTATGTGTGTATTCATTATAGGGTTTATTCAATGGCAAAACACTTGGACTCAAATGAAAAGAATGGTTGACCTTAACAAAACTGCCTGATGGGTAAATGAAACCTGATTTTAATGTGTTTTTTTAATTTTCTAAATAGGCTGTACAATCCAAACAGGCCTATTTATACAAGATCTTCCATAAAGATTATTTTAATGTAATAGCCATATTTTGATAAAAACTAAATCAGCTTTTGATGAAGTTACATAAAATCACACACGCACACAAACTTGCATGCACGCATACATACACACACATACACAGACAAATGCTTACAGAAAAAGGATAATGGATTATTGATTAAGTTTGCCTTTTGGTGGTGTTGCTTTGAGTAAAATAATACAATATGTTTCATTGTCACCCTTCTCCTTTTCCTTATCTTTATCATTGTCACCCTTCTCCTTCTCCTCTTCTTTATCATTGTCATCCTCTTTTTCCTTCTCCTTATCTTTATCATTGCCACCCTCCTTCTCCATTTCCTCAACTTTATCATTGCCACCCTCCTTCTCCATTTCCTCATCTTTATCATTGTCACCCTCCTCCTCTTCATTGCTTAGTGCTCATCTTCTGTATTGTTTCCTCCTTCACCCCCAACACACACGATTTATCTCATCTCATCCTCATGGTTTCATTCTCATCCTTCGTCTTCCTATCAAAATCAACATCATTATTGTCCCCTACTCAAAATCCTTATTATCTTCATTGTCCTCATCTGAAGATTATCATCTTCTGCATTGCCCCCTCTGCAAAATCATCATCATCGTTGTCGTTGTCATCATCATCATCATCATCATCATCATAATCATCATCATCATTATCATCATCATTGCCCTTCTTATCATCCTTATGGCCTTATTATTAACATGCTAAGCAGGAAAACTGCTTTCAATGAGTTAGGCTTGACATCATTTCTTTGACTTGTAACTAAAAAAAGGTTCTGTCCAAACTTTGTACAAGTCTTTTTAGTTTTTGTCAATTTTTTTTGCTTTATGTGCTGCATTATAAAATACTTCGGAAGGATTTTAAGATCCCTTTGAGAAAGTAAGAATAATTCAATTTGAATTTGCCATTCTTTATAAGAAACTGTTCATACAGTGTTGCAAATTACACTTAATTGCTTCAGACGTGTGAATGGCAAAATTCAATTAACTTTTACAGCAATTATAAATAGATTATTTAATGTATCTCTGTACTTACCTTCATAAGAGTTGCTTTGGGCAAATATTTCTTACAACTCCAGCAAAAAAGCAAATGAGATTTTTTTGTTAAGAACATTTTCTACCTTGTTGTGTTTACTGTTTGATATGCAAAATGTTTGCATACTTTACGTATTTGCTAAGAAATGTGTGTATTATCATGCAGCCTTGGGGTATGTATTATTAATCTGAGTGTGGAAGAAATTTTCTGGGGCATTTTTTCTAAGGTAGTCAAAATTGTCATCTGTTACAATATCTCCAAGTCTCAAGGGAATGAGGAAATAGATTGCCTAAGAAATTGAAACAGAAGGGCACTTCTATGTTATCAGCTATTATGGATAGTGTTTTTAATGGCCCTAGTTCATCACATTTCTTGCTTAGTCACTGGGGTGTTACAGCTTTGTCATGTTAATCATTTTCCTGTAAATTAAGAATAATATAGAAAAACTGTAACTTATAATGCCTCTCTACTCCAATCTTATATAATAATAAATTATACAAAACTGATTTAATATTTTATTTATGTAGGTTTAAAATTATCCTGTTTATTATGAGTAACATTTAAAAAAATCTTATTATGAGGAAAATAATTTAAAAAAAATTCTTTATATTAAAAAAAAAATGAAAAAAAAATAATAGAAAAATCAATCCATACCAAAATATTGGTATTTAATAAACTAATGGAAATGCATAGAAATGAAATGCACATGATGGTTCCAATTTCATTGCGATGACGGGTCTGGACTGCTGGTATGTTGATGTGATATTCCATGAGTGTCTCCAGAGATCAAGTATTCTGGGCTGCATCTCCATTTTTAAGACATTAAAAGATTCTTGAATGAATTAATGTCGGTTTAGTCACTCGCTACACAGGAAGCTGCAAATAAGGGATGTTTAACATGAAAACTGAGAGACACTTTTATCTGCAGGATCAAATTTGCATACAAATGAAATGGATTTAAATTAGGTTGATTGCTGCAGATTTTATGTGCTATAATGTGTAACAATCAGTCTGTATTTGGCAGCTGTATCAGGCTTGTAAATCTCCTTGTGCACATTGCCAACACAATCATGCTGTCATGTAGAAAAAAAAAATGTTCTTAAGATGCCGTCACACACATACACTCATACATGCAAATAATTATTTTGGCTTGGGTCCAGGTTAGTGCTCATACTTTCATGTAGGAAGATCTTCCAACTGACATGAGATATGCTGGTGGTTCTACTCAGACAATTAAGTCTGGGGTCTTCCTACACCAGTATTAGATGGACATTGTCTTTAGGACCATAATAATGTTAGTACAATTTATCTAAAATGTTGTTTTTTCAGCATAGCTGTCTCACCTAACTTTTGACTTCCTTAGAGATGCTTAGGGAAGGCAAGCCTAAATAAATATCAAAATTGATTGACACTTGGAAGAAATTACCAATTGCATCATCAGTTAACTCAACTAACAAAAAGTGCAACACTTAACAGGTAACCTCTTTACATGCCATGTTTAAAAGTCTGCTACAACCATTGTAGCCTATGTTTTTCCTCAACAAAAGTACAAAGCAGCAATAAGAACATCTAGGCAAACTGCCTCAACATATATTCCGACAATCAGAACACTTAGGCAAACTGCCTCAACATATACTTCCACAATTAGAACACTTAGGCAAACTGCCTCAACATATACTCCGACACTTAGAACACCTAGGCAAACTGCCTCAACAGAAACTTTGACAATCAGAACACCTAGGCAAACTGCCTCAACAGAAACTCTGACAATCAGAACACCTAGGCAAACTGCCTCAACAGAAACTTGACAATCAGAACACCTAGGCAAACTGCCTCAACATTACTCCGACAATCAGAACACCTAGGCAAACTGCCTCAACACTAACTTGACAATCAGAACACCTAGGCAAACTGCCTCAACATATACTTCCACAATTAGAACACCTAGGCAAACTGCCTCAACACTTACCACAAAAATCAGAACACCTAGGTAAACTGCCTCAACACTTCCTTCCACCATGGTCCCACTAAATTGGTCTTTAGGCTGAACAATGTTTTTAGTTGTGTTTAGCTAGGTAAAGAATTGAACACAGGTTGGGTTATACAAAGTATTGTTCACAAGTAGTTTCTTTTGCATCTAGTTAATTAAGCAAAAGTCTTTTACAAAGACAATTTTACAGTTGCCTTTTGAAAACCTATGAGAACAATAATCTGAACAAGTATTTTGTAAACTGTATTTTGTAGGTTATATACACAACATGCAAAAGTGTCTACCATACATCCATAGCAAGTTTATTTTACTTTAACAGCAAAATTGTTGTTCATGACATACACATAACATTTTTAAAGCCTTACCACAGCCACATATCTTACAAATATTTCTTGTTGTTTTAAGGAGGATTTGGTTTTGATATGGCAAATTGTTATTTCTGAGAAAGACCATGTCTGGCCTTGGGCAAAATGTTGATTGATTACCCTTATGTTCTGTTGCAGAGAATGTATGATTTCTTTATTGTCTAAAAGCATGGTCTGGTGTTTGAAATATTAATCTGTGGTGAATTAAAATATTAAGCTGAGGAGATAAGAACAAAAGAAATTTAAGTTATCATGAAACACACAGTGATAGAGGGTTGATTAGGATCTACACAATTGATTTGTATCTAGTTATGCTTAGCAGACTAAGTGTTAAGACATCTGTTGCCATCCGGAATGTAACTAGAATACAAATGAGGTGATTTTTCCCGACTTGTGATCAATGTATATAATGGTGTCCTGGCCACTGGAGAAAGGACCATGTGGACTGTGATACTGAGTCCAACTTCCAATACAAAAAAGCTCACAGAATTTATCACCATGTCTATAACAGATGGGACCCTTCTTAAGTTGTCTGTGACTCAAAATTGATGTAAAATAATTGAATGCTTTTTTACTGTTTTAATTTGATAGTGATCTGTCCTTATGGAAATTTTTCTAGTTGGCATGGATTTACAAGACATGGTGTGCAATGAGCTACTTTTCAATGAAGGCCACTTCCAAGCCATGGACAGAGTGTTTTATGATGGACAGCTGTTCTATAAAGAATAGGACTGATAGAAGGTGTATTAAATGGAAATCTTTATAAGAATATCTGAAGCCTGCATTAGACTCTCACTGATGCTCTAAAACTTGAAAATAATTTGAAGAAAATACACATTCTAAGCAACAATATGGTTGTAACTGTAAAGAATATTTATTATAGGCACATGTTTGATTTGGAGTGAAATTCTTATCTAAAAATTTGACCCCATTCCCTGAATACAAATCCAGGCAGAGACACAGATGGCAGGGCAACTTGCATTCATGGACACATGCTGGGGAAACCTTTCATTTTTAACAACCAGCAATATGAAACTATAAATAAGGTTTTTGCAAGTAACTGCTTTTTATGTTGTTTAATTAGTTTCTGCCTGTTGCAATTTTTCTTGCATTATGTTTTGGCATAAATCAGTAAATTCAGAGCCAGCTAAACATGAATTGGTCAGTCAGCAGGATCTGCTCTATCTGCTGCTTAGTGTGCCAAAAGACTGTTTTTATTTGCATAATAAAGTCAAATAAACTCTAAGATGTTATTTTGGGTTATAAAGTTAATTTATTTCTTGATGAATTTCAAACTAAACATTGATATGGTACTCCATTGATTTGAGACAGTATAACTGATCAATGCAGACAATGTTTAGTTCTTATGATGTGTCAGGCATTAAGCAAAATATGTGAGAATGTCAACACAAATTTCCTTTAAATTAATGTATATATTTTTTTTAAAGTATAAACAAAATCTATAAATATGCAGAAATACTGTAGAAATGAAAATGCAGACCTAAGACAAAAGATGACACAAGAAAGATCACCTTTGTTCCTTCACTTATTGAGAGCTCCCATTAGCAATTGTCTGGGAGGAGATAAACATTCTAATCCATGTTATGCCTGGAAAGAAATTTGTTTCTCTAATCTCCTTATAGGTTGTCTTCTTTTTAATCTTTTAATGTTCCACGGAGGCTTTCCCATTTTTGTATGCCATTCTTTAATCGATGAGATTGAATTAGGAAGATGGCTTGAGGAAAAACTGGGAGACAAGAACATTTGGTGTGGCATTTTTAATGGAATTTCATCAACTTTATTTAGATTCTGTACACAAATTTATTTTCTTGATGGCAAATTCTATTAATGAAAGTTATTTTTGTGTTTTCATAGTCTGAGTGGTGTCTTCTCAGTTGTTTAATCTCATTTACATCTACTTATCATTATCACCTATCACCACAAGGGCAGGGGTTTTTCATCACTGTCTGCGCCTCCGGTGAACGGAGGGGTTCCCAAAGCAAACGGCCCCATTCCCAATGAAATCCAGCTAACATTTTTCCCAATTGAAAACATCCTCATTCCAGAATATCTGCAGAAATCGTATTAAATATACGAAAACGGACGGTAACAATTGTTTTTTCCACATTTATGCCTTAAGAAAAGTGCCCGGATGTAAGCATACTACAGTGATAAATTACGCACTCTTCCGCATATCTTAGTGTAATGTATTTTCGTAACAATGTCTTCACACAACAGTAAGTATTACAGCAAGAAAATTCGCCAGCATAATGCAAAAGTGTGCGCAACAATTACATCGATGTTTGTAAAGCCATCTGAATCTACGTCATCGGAACATTCAGTTACATTGTCCGAATCTGCGTCCGCAGATTGTGCACCAGAACTTGAAGCAGAAACAGAACATTGTCCAGTCTAGTTCAAATACTGCCAAGAATGAATTAAAATAGGTCACATGATGTTCGGTTTGTTTCTAGTTACTGAAATTGTTAATTCTGCTAAAAGATTTCGTTCCATTTTTGATAATGTTGGATAATACTTTACATGTTCCATTAAATTACTACCATGTCACTGTGTTTTTCAAGAATTTCAATTTCATAGGATGGATAATTTAAATGAAAAAAATATTTTCCTTTAAAGGTTTGCTAATTATAAATGTTAACTAGTAAAGTATATTGGTATAGTAAAATGTACTGATTTAACAAAATAAGTGCACACAAAATTTTCCCAAAATGGATCATTTTATTGATACAAAAATTCCCCAAATAGGCATTTTTGTCGATAAAAATTCCCAAAATGACCAGACTCCTTTTCCCATAATAGACAGAAAAACACCTGAAGGGGTTAATGTCCCGGTCGGGGTAAAGGACTAAATGTTGTAAGGTCTTCCAGCTGACTTGCGGTGTGCTGGTGGTTCTACCCAGACATTTGTTTGAGGTCATCCACCCCCAAATAGCTGGATGTTGCTATAATGATCATATTTGGTCATTGCAATGCTGTTTGTTGATGTTTTGGTTGCCATACGTCTCTGGGGTGAACAAAATTTATGATTTAAACAAAATTTACAATGCAAAATTTATTGCAAACAACTGAATGTGCTTAATATCATCAAGTGGGATAAGTAAAGAAGATTGACAAGGTTAGTTGAAATTTAAATTTAAAACTCCACCAAAATTATTTGAAGATATCCTTAATGCAGTGAGGTATAAAAAGAAAATAAAGTAACTTTCTGTGACAAGGACCAAAAAAACATTATCTCACTAGGTAGATAGCTGGCTGCTGCAGGAAGGGTTCCATACTGCTGCTGGCACAGTAGACTTTGGTGTTGACTACTCTGTCAGGAGGTGCAGGGAGGGAGGAGAGAGGGGTAGATATGGACTGACAAGCCAGGAATGCTCCACAAGTTTTCCAACAATCTTTCTTCCAGTTGTCAGATTGTTTCTCTCGTTGTTTTCTCTGCATCTCTAGATGTCGATAAAAAGCTTGGAAAAAAAAGTGCCCTCGTTTTTTTACCAGCATTTTGGGATAGGTTGATAGATGTTAGGATAGAGAGTGAGGTAGCGATTGCCTTCTTTTAGATTCGGATTTAGGACAAGGAATAGCAAGAAAAAATCTACAGATGAAGGGGTTTTGTTTAGATATTTGGTGGGATGGGGGATGGAGAGAATGAGAAATAGTCCTGCGAGCTGTCTTGGATTCTTGGTTTCTGCTATCATATCTGGCATGGTGACAGGAATGGTGGTGTGGTTGTTGATGTTGGTTTTGCTATTTTCAAGGTAAACTGAGAAGGTAGGGGAAAAAAGGGAGAATGCAGGATAGGAATGAAGATAGACAAGACTTGTCGTTGCTGTCTTATCGCTAGATCTAGCATATAATTGTAGGCTGGATATATGTATGCATGAAGAATGTGGTATGCATTGAGGGTTGTTTTTTTGCCATGGTGACTAAGTCTGGCTGACTTTTGATTATAAACTTAAGGCACCATTATGTTTGTTTCAGTTGTTTGATTTTATTGACCTTCCATATGTTATGCTTAGCCTGAGAATGATGTGATTCTGTGTAAAATGTTGGAGTAGATTAGGACCTTTTTATTTCTTTGTAGCATTGTAAATGTTGTCTCCCTGTTACTTTTATTCCAGATTGAAAAAAAACAACATTTTTGTAACAAAACATGAAAATACAAAACAGTCAAATAAAAAGCTAGGTAAACATTATATTCGGTTTAAGTTTTGAGTCTTTTACAGCCAATTAATGCCCTTGAAATTTTATTGGCCAGTATGTTCTCTGCATTAGCATGTCAGTGAAGCAAGTAGAAAGAGTTATTACCAAAGCCCCTTTCTGAGATGGTGGACCCAATGTCTGGCTATATGATGGAGAGGAAAGTCTGTTTTCATTGACCAGTATTGGGCCCTGGTTAGACCAGGTTTGTTTGGCCATTTTATTGACACCCATAAAACTTGATGGTCAAATATTTGTAGCTGGAGAGATTTCTTGTCTATGTTTACATTAGAAAGGCCAGCAGTGTAAATGGGTTGGGCCTTCATCCAGACAGGAATGTTGGCCCATCTTGTTGATGGTGAAAAGATTAAATTATGACATATTTATTATTTATAAACTTCTGCTGGGGGTCTGGTCAAAGTATGAGGGTACATTTACTAATAATTTGTTATGATTTAATTTTAATTTTTGTAGCTTATTAAATTCTTGACATATGTTTGAAAATGCAAATATCACTACTTTGGTGATTTGTTTATATTTGTCTTTTAATTATTGAAAGTCTGTTCTGATATTCAAGATCAACTTATTGGCATATTTAAGGATTATTATTATTATTGCTAAACAATCATTCTGTACTTTCATGTGTGAACAAGATGCTTTACTGAAATTTTGAATGAATTTTCATCACCCACACTGACTTCAATATACTTACCATTTTTAGGTACAAAATGACAATGGGAGTTGTCATAAAGGCACCTTCTTTCTTTAATAACTTAATTTCAGACATGGTTGGTTAGTTGACTATGATATGCTGCCATGTTTGACTTGGTCACTTGGTGCATGCCCATCCAAAACATTTGTTGTTCCCTTTTTACCGATTAGTGCCTAATGAATGTAAAAAAAACAACCCATTTCTGGCTGTGCTTCCTTCTAGTTTTATAACTATTTCCTAACTAGTTTCATATTGAGGCAAGTGTTCTTACAAAAACCTTTGTGCTTTCAACATTCTCATGCATCTGGAAACATATGTATTGATAGAGACTGTGCAGCAAAAATGGGCAGATATAGAACCAATTTATCCTTGCCAGGCTGAGAGTTAAAGAGTGTGATTTTTTGGGTTAAAATTGTGTCTATTCTTCCAAAATATGATAGTATTACAATGTCTTAATAACTGTTAAGATGTAGAAAGGGGAACTGAAAGTTTTCATACAAGTATAACATTTTGGGACTTAAGTGAACTTTATCTCTTTCTGATATTTTATTTTCAATGTCTGAAGTCCACTTTTTTGTTCATTAAGTGATTGGCATACTCACTGTTTTTAATAAGGCAGTGGTCGGTCTTCCATCAGAGTTACAAAACCCATGGCATAAGTGATTGTTTAACTTCAATTAAGGATGTTTGAACATTAATTTTACAAGATATTTAGATTCATGGTCTTTGTACACCAAAACGATCAGTCTGTTGCTCCCCTGTACCATCACGACCATTTCATTAGACCATTTTATCTGCAGATAGTTTGGTTGCTTGTTTCATCCCAAACTGTTTGTTTGGTACACACACTTGTAGCATCATAACATGCAAGCTTGGCAGACTAAGTACATTCAGACAGAAATAAAACCTAGACAAAGGGTAACCATCTCCATAACTGTCAGTTGATTTATACTGCTGTAGATATAGATCTGGTAGCTTGGTCATTGTTCCTAGGGGAAAATGAATGTCTTCAACAATCTTTGTGATGCTGGATACAGGGGTTAGGAAAATGGCTCAAAGCCTGACCCAGAAATTAGTTAGATAGACATTTAGGCTGAAGTGTAATCTCTTTTCCTTGGGTAGTTGCAATCTGTTGCTATAAGTCTTTGTTTTATGTTTATGTAGATTGTCTTGTGAGATTAAGTTTTAAGTTCTTAGAGTAAGAAACATACATTTGCACTGATGTTATTCTGTAAGATTTGGTTATTGTTTAGATTGTTTAAAAGATTTTATTGGTTAACTGCTGCAATTAGACTGAAGAAGTGATTCAAAGCACAACAGTGTAGGCTGATCTCTTCTTCTTGATACAAGCTGAAGAACACTGTTACACATTTAAGATAGTACCTTCTGTCTTCTTATACCTTCTGCAGAAGTGAATATTTCTATAAAAACACAACAAAACAGTTACTGATTATGGGATTCATTGAGCTGATCAGGGTTTTCTTTATTAAAAATACTGACTCGATTTCACTTTCTAACAGATTGTACTTTGTTTATATTTGTCACTGTTGTTTTGTTACTTACTGTTAAATCTATGTTAAAACAAGTGTTATTACATGAACTATAAATAGACGCAACACGATTGGTCACACCCCCAAAATAGTTGAGTCAAAACATATAGATATTGACCCGCTTTTGCTGATATTAACCGGTCTATTAATAGATTGCGAAATTTCCATCAATATTATGCACGTGCATCTACAAAACTACCTTAGAGTTGTCTGCATTTAAGGATACTCGTCCCAGACGAACAATATTCACGAAGTAAACAATGTAAACTATTTTCTTGCATTTAAGTTTTGATAATAATTAAAGAAATAAAGTCTGCTTATGTAATAAAACAGTTATTTACTTATTAGCTGGGAAATATGCTGTTGATATTGACCGCAAAAATCTTTATTGACCACCGTTATTGTCTCGGTCAATAACAATTTTTTTGGTCAATATCTCAGCATATTTCCCAGCTAATAAGTAAATAATTGTATTTTAGTGAACAAGAGTTGATTTATCTGTTATGTTGAATTTTGCTCCCAAGATATGTAAATGTTGGCTACAGTTCGTACCAATTTTACAGCATTTGTTTGTTTGTCTGAAAGTAGAGTTTTTTGTCAATGGTGAAAGCACTGAACTTGTGTTCAGCAATGTACCAAGATGTCACTCTTTACATATTGCCGAAAATTTTTCTTTTAGTAGTTAAAAAGTTTATTAGAACAAATTTGCTTTGAAGAAATTGAAAAAAAGTCTTTGTATTTCTCATTTAAAGCAAAATAATTTCATATTTTAATTTAAAAATGATTTAATTAGAAATTGCATATTTTGGATAAGTGTAGTAAATTTTTGAGAAAGTGCCAGGTTTTGCTGAACGAATGGCAAACTGTTGAGCACTTTTTGGCAACTGTCGGTGGATTCGTCTCACTTTTGCAAATATTTCAGTCAGGCTATTATCATGCTAGTCTGTGTTCAGTTTTTAAACAGCAATATAATGGTGCAGGCGAACATGCATCTGCCAAAATATATGTTAACTGTTTTTACTGTAATAAGCCCTGTAACCATGAGTGCTGTATCAATAAATGTAGACTTTTAACACTGTCTCATTTAGACTGTTTTTACTGTAATAAGCCCAGTTACCATGAGTGCTTTATCAATAAATGTAGTCTTTTAACACTGTCTCATTTAGACTGATTTTACTGTAATAAGCCCAGTAACCGTGAGTGCTTTATCAATAAATGTAGACTTTTGATACTGTCTCATTTGGTGCTGAAGATAAGAAGAGCGATACTATGTTTTATGTGTTGTTTTTTGTTGTTAAAACAAAAAAAAACAAAAAAAGAAACTTGTCCTTAGACTGACATATGCTTGGGAATAAATTCTCTCAAACAACCTATAAGTATGTGTTTATGACATTTACTAGAAAAATAAATGATGTTGGTATTTTGTGAAATTAAAAGTTTCTTTTTATCATTATTAATATCAGAGGTATTAAAATGTTTTTACTTAGCTCTAGAATAGTGTATGTCTTTCAGTTTTTGAATACGTTTAAGATGAAGTAAAAGTCTGATTTTATCTTTGCCCTTCTGTAATTTCTGTAGAATGTTTTTCGATTCTTATTGCTATGCAACAAGCAAGAATAACAATTCTTTAAAATGTTTCTCTTTTTTGTGTTCCAATCCCATTTAATGCATTTGTATGCACATTGTGTTCTAAACGTTCTCATTTGAAATAAGATATGTTAAAATCAAGCCTCTGGATATAATCCATAAATAGAACTGCTAGGAAACTTTTTATTTCTCTCTCTCCAATAATTATAATTTATGAATAGAAGCTATGCATTTAGTGTTCAGACGCATTTCCTGTTTGGGATTAAATCCTGGTAAAGGGAATGGTCTGACAATATTTACAAGTCAGACAAAGTCATTAGCTCATTAAAGATAAGCATTATTTGGTTGTTTCATTCCAGAGGTTCAAAGCTTGTCCAATTAGTGAAAGCACTTGTTACATAATATTGCACTTAAAAAATCAATTAGTGTTTAGACTGCTGTTAAAAAGTCTAATGGGAGTGTTTAGAGACATTTGTGATAATTTGAGTCTTTTATTATTGTTTGTTCGAGTAAATCCCCACAATAACATGCATTGCTTTAAAACAAAACATTGCTGAGTGCCTGGAAAAGCATGTTTGTTTAATTGCATGAGTGCACCTGTACTCACACATGCCTATATTTTGTAATTTTTTCATGCAAAAATAAGTTTAATTAAAAATGTTTTTAAATGTCTCCAGATAACTAAAATACTGTTGGTGGGATGATAAACCAAATAAACATAAAAAAGTTTTGAAAATGTTCTCTGTTTTTATAATTATATTCCTTTTTATCAGAACCCCCAAGAAATGTTAAAAAACGGCTAAATTCTTAAAATTTATAAGATGGTAAAATGCATTCAGTATTGATCAAGATTTATTTGAGTCTGTTTTATGTTACTTTTTTTATCTGCAACCCCAGCTCAGTGTACAACTTACTGTAGCATATAGAAAACAAAGCCAACAAAAGTGTGTTCCTAATGTGTAATATATGTTTGACATTTGACCTCCTTATTAGTCCTGACATCAAGCCTCAGCTTGTAACCTGCATGGCTGGAATTGAATCAGAATAAAAGAACAGGTGTAGATTCAGATGAGACAGGTTCTGCTGGAGCTGTCTGATCAGGATCTTTACTATTTTCTGCAAAGCCTCTATCAGTATTTCACAGTAACTGGACATTAACAAAAAGTTTGCATATTAACAAGAGGCGGTAAGGTTATGGTTTACTCAGGTCTTATGAATCATTAAAACAACATTCTCCCAGCCTCCTTTGTTCCTTTTCTCTTTCAGATGATTGTTAATCTTCTGCCTTGTTGAACTTGTTATCTAAGATGAATATTGACATAGGCTTCCCTAACTGTCCCTCATAATCTCATTCTTTTGTTCTCCCACCTGCTCTGAGACATATTTTGTCACTGGTTTTACAGCAGTCGTATTTGTACAGCCACGATCTGATAGTGTAATGAGGTGAGACATTCAATTTTATTTGTCCAACACTATCAGGAGTGTAATTGATTGATTATTTGGTCTAATGAGGAAAATCGTTAGTTTTTTACAGCTTGCTGTTCAGAATATTCCAACTACTCTAGAATACACAAAATTTCTAAAGACAACTGTTTTTATATGATCAACAAAATAATAGAAGGAAAATATTATCTTTGTTTTCAAAATGTTCTGAATATTTTTTCCCTCTATTTTGGATGTTTACTTTGTTTTGGGCCAACTGATGAAAGCAAGGAACTCTTGATGTAAGGTTTGATGTGGATTCCTGTGATTGTCTTCTATAACTGCCTCTTTACAAGAAATTAACATCGACAACATACACTAATACTGATATTCAGATAACTTGTCTTGTCCATATCCTCCTCTCATACAAAGAAGACAAAGAGAAAACAGAGAGTAGTATGGAGATGGAGATGAAAGGCTGTTCTTTAGTTAATTACTGGGCTAATCAGACCATGTGACTGATTTTACTATTTTTATAGGCAACTTTCGGTACTAACACTACACTTCTTCATTCATTGTACAGTCTATGAGGATTTGTAGTACCAATGGAAGGGAACAAACATCAGATAACAGAAATATGAATAAATAACTTCGTAAAGATTTTGTTCACAGATATATTGAGGAAGAAATAGACATTGAAGACAACAATCATGTATTTTTTACTTTCATTTTGCTTTTGAAATTTATTCTTAATATTTAACATGACATATACTCATAAAATAATATTCATTATGAAAGTGTATCCTTCTTAATTCAGCACTGCATTTACCTAAAAAGAAACAACTTATGTCAACATAGCTGCACATTTTTCTTAGCCTAGCTTGTATTGTTCCGCCAAAACCTCTTGATTGAATAAATCATAATGAGAACATTTTTGAGTCTGCGTCTGTCTGTGTTTAGTTATAAAGAATGCCAGGTGCACTGTTACAGGTTTAAGTACGGCACTTGGCCCAAATTTTGTGGCGCTCTTTTGTGGGCTGTGTTTTAAGACAGGTCTATTGTAATGATATGAAGCAAGCATCCAACTTCCATGTGGCAGATTTAATGCCGTGCCTCTCCACTCAACTGTCTGACTGGGTTATAACTTAATTGTATTCCATGTCAGTTTCAATCAAATATTGAATTTCAATCTAGACAAAAGCTTGTGCATGTTTGTTTTGCCCTAGTGAAATACTCTTGGTACATTAAATTTTGCTTACATTTTTGGTCACTTACATTTTGTCTGATTTTTATTTTTTATATTTCAATACTTGATAGGTTCTTTTTATGTATTTTCTTCAATCTGCTTGTTTTAATTTTCATATTGTTGGTGATGTATGGGCTTTTCCATTCTTGCTGATTGTTTTTTTCATTTATATCTTTTTAAGTGGTGTGCAGGGACAGTTTCATTAGTTTAAAAAGTGAATATTCGCTCAATATTCTACAGGAAGTAGTTGTTGTTCCACATCAGATTTCTCTGTGACCAGAATATCTCTGAAGACCAAATGGTGCCTAGGGGCTGTTCTATTTCCCCTTTTCTGTCATTGACAGTCTGGGTTTTTCGTTCTTTTAATCAGAAAATGGAGACTTAACGGAGTCTTTGTCACATAAATATCAGAGTCAATTATGTGACACATAAGTGATTGTGCAGTATGAGATTTGGACAGAGCATTTTACTTCATTTGCGACACATGCTGATAATATTGATAGTAATATCCTTCAGTATTTTTTTATTTTTTATTACATCACAAACATTAAAAACATCAATTTTTAGTAATTTCTTTAATCTTTTTATTGCAGAGTTAGATTAGTTAATTTTAACTATGACAGATGAAATTGCATTATTATTGTTGATTGGAATGAATTTGTTTTGGGAGGTAGGCATTTATTGATATTGATTTAGAAATGGCTTTTCCCCATTAAAATTATTCTGATTGTTAACAAATGTATGCTTGCTCATCACAAAAGATGTTTTTTAATGCTTTTTTCAGGGTGATCACTATTTGGTCTTATCTTAAAACGGCAGTTTTGAATTTGTAATTAAAAGAAAGAAATGATAAACTTTTAGCCTCTTAAGGATGAATAGATCCGGCTCAGGCCAAAAAGCATGTAGTGTAGCACCAGATCTAGAGCTGTCTGATCAGGATCTGCACTATTTACTGAGTCTCCAGTAATATGTCTGTTATTCAGTATAATGTCTTATATGGCACCTTTGTATGTAGAAGTTGAAACGATGAGTAATAAAAACAAAGTATAGCCTATTAACAAAATGTAGCATGATAGTAGTTAAACCAGGTGAAAGAAAAAATCTTGCAATTGTTATTGCTATTTTACCTGCAGTCTTGCAGATTAGTCTAAAATCAATGCCAGGTCTCAGAATAGACATGCTGTTAATGAATGACATCATATACATTGCCGGATATTGAGCCTTTGACAACCATATCTGTTGTATATCTTCCTAAATGCTTAGTTTTGTCCTTCCAACTACGTGCACAATTTATGAGAGACATAATACCGGAGACACATCAGCAGATAGTGCCGAGTCTGATCAGATAGCTTCCAGTGAGTTCTACAATATCTGCCTCACCCTGATCAATCATGGTTATAAGCAGGGTAAGCGTTAATGAATCACATTATGTGCAGTGGAAGATATTAAATAGGATTACGACATGTTCGAGACTTTCTATACAATCTCATTATTTCTCGCAGTATGTGTTGATTAGGGGCTGGCATCTATACATCAGAGACATGTGTGCAGTATAGACGTTATTAAAAGCTTTTAGGTGAGAGTTGGTCATCTGGCTCACAAAATTTCTTTATGTGGTATTTTTAAACCTCCTGTTCAATAACTTCAGATAAAAGTGTGTTTTTTTCATAACTGGTTCCAAACAATTCAAATAACAAGGTAAATAGAAATTTCTGTACATAGTGATGTTTCTGTAATTTAACTTAATATCTTTTTTGTTATCATTCTGTAAAATCTAAGAATATTAAAACTTAAGTTGTTTCTCTTTTGTACTCCACAAGGAAAGCCTTTTAAAATACGAGTGATAAGATTTGACAAAGTTTATTAAACTCCTTATAGCACAGCACAGGAAATGTCTTCCTACCCTAAAGAGTCATGGCTTTATGTTATATCTATTCTGTTACCTGCCCTTGGCATGCATATTTATCATGAGTTACCCCCCTTCAGAGGAATTGTGTCTGTCTAAGAATATTACCTGTAAAGTAAGCAGTCTTACCATGCTAAGAAAAGTTAATCAGGCTTAGACAAATAATGAAGATTCAGATCAGTCTACTGTAACTTCAGCATATACACTAACTTCTCCTCAGCATCAGCTAATGTGCATTGTTTCTCCATGATTATGTCTTCATCATACTTCTATCCAGTCAGTGCTAATGCCCTGATTCCCAGTGACAGTTAAATAGGAATAGTTTCTGACACAGTGATGCTATCGTTTCTGTTTCTTCATGAATGCAGATTGGCATTCATTGTTTTAATCATTCATAGCATCTGGTTTATCTTACTATTTACACCACCCAACCATGACCTGCGGGGAAACAAAGACAAACTCTCATCTTGTTTTATTTATATAGAAAACAAGACAATTTTCAAAGTTTGTAAATCACAAATTCAAACAGATTTTTCTTTCTGTCTTTTATCGAAGTCTGAGATCAGTTTTGAAGCAGTTTTATAAAACTCTTAATCCAACTAAATGACTGATCAATTAAATACATGAGAATTGGCTGGTACTTTGGTTCAACAATTATTTAACTATTTGCATTTGTTAAATTGACATTTGTTTCCTTTTTTGAAAATTTGATTATGGTAAACTTTGGATTGGACTTAAAAACAACAGACTCTGTTGTTGTTGAGCATAAGTTAAACATTTTGCCAAGAAAATCTCAACACTAAACTTTATCTAAGAGGGACATCACATGATAAACCTGGTGTGGTACAGTAACCCAAGAGGGACATCACATGATAAACCAGGTGTGGTACAGTAACCCAAGAGGGACATCACATGATAAACCTGGTGTGGTACAGTAACCCATGAGGGACTAGGGACATTACATGATAAACCTGGTGTGGTACAGTAACCCAAGAGGGACAACACATGATAAACCAGGTGTGGTACAGTAACCCAAGAGGGACAACACATGATAAACCAGGTGTGGTACAGTAACCCAAGAGGGACATCACATGATAAACTTGGTGTGGTACAGTAACCCATGAGGGACTAGGGACATCACATGATAAACCAGGTGTGGTACAGTAACCCATGAGGAACTAGGGACATCACATGATAAACCTGGTGTGGTACAGTAACCCAAAAGGGACATCGCATGATAAACCAGGTGTGGTACAGTAGCCCCATAGGGACATCACATGATAAACCTGGTGTGGTACAGTAACCCAAGAGGGACATCACATGATAAACCTGGTGTGGTACAGTCTGCTTAGCTGGAATGTTTTTTAGTTTTAGGCAGTCTAGATCCATCTGAAAGCTGTCGAACAATGTCAACACTTTATTTTGCTGCTTAATCTCCATACATGTTGTAACCTGTGCATAAAGTTGTAAGCCGATGTCAGACAATTTAGTATCGGTTATTATGAACTGTGGCATGCTGAGGGTAAAGTTCTACAGCAGCATGCTTAGGCCCATTAACAGCATTGATGGCATGAAATAATTAATTAGGGATTTATGTGTCCTGAGGGTGTAATGAATTGATATCGCCATGGTAACCGAAGAGACTATTAAATGTAATATGATATTCTAGAAAAAATGTAGAATAATGTCACTAATATATTTCAGCATAGATATCATTGTATATAGGTTTTAGAGATAATCCATTTTGCCATGCTTGATTTTTTCCTTTCTTAAACAGTTCTAGTGATTTGTAATGTAATGGAACGACACAGTAAATTACCTTTGTTACCATGGTGACTCTATATTACAATTTTATAAATAGACATGCTTCTTTTATACATCTTAATAAATTCACAAGCGATGACAGTTTAATTGGAAGTAATGTTGGAAAGATCTCAGCTCATGTAATAAAACAACTATGGAGAGGAAAAGTGGAAAACATTTCTAGTTTCTAGATAGTTTCTAACCCCAACAATGATTTTTAAATGATTCTTTGTTTAGTTGAAGTACATCACAGTGTCACAAACGTAGTCATGACTAGCATCTAGCATCTAGCTATATTGGTGGGAGAAGCCATCGTTTTAATTTGCCTGGATAGAGCCAGGTTTTCTGCAGGTCAGTTGGAAGACCTCTCCACATGAAACTCTGTTCTGCTATTGGGACTTACGCTTGCGTTGTGAATGACTGAGTCCGATGATTTATATACTGCCTGAAATTTTTTGACATTTAATTTAATTTCCTTCAAATTAAAGTGATCAGAAACATAATTCTTTTTAATGGAATTGTATTTTTTTTTTTTTTATACTTTTAAATTCTTATTTTTGAAAGAAGACTCGAGTGGGTTTCTTTGAAGATGAAGCTAAAAACTAAAAATATTAAAAGTCTAGATATTTTAATCTACCTGTTATCAAACTTTTATAGATGTGATAATTAATGAATTAAAGTAGTGAAAAGAAAAACAATTGGTTATTGTAGTGTGTATGATTAAAACAGATAGTATCGTGAAGAAAGACAGAGGAACACAAAAACAAAAATGGATATAAATTTCCTTATACCATGAAAACCCCCCACAACAGATCCACTAAATAAAATAGCATGTCTGTTGTTTCTTGTTCAACTGATTGTCCTTTTGATGATTGTAATAAGGGTTATTGTAGTGGAGCTCCAATGATGATTCTGATTACTAGCACAATGTCTGGAAGGGAAGCATCTGTTTGTGGATGTATCTCTCCATGATCCTTCCTCAATCCTCCTAACTGAACACATTCATTAGAACTTCATTCCCCACTTACAATAAGGCATACAGACAATTAGGAGACAAAGTGCACCCCTTAAATGTTCACATCAGTCACTATTTCTGCACTGCTTTATCAGCACTTTTCTTAGCTGTCTGATGACTACTTTTTTCCGAAGATCCTTTTCTGTTTATAATTATATAAGAATGACATTGCTAATATTACAATATTTATTTCAGGGCTGTGTATCATAAAAAATGATCAATGAGGTTCTTTTGAGGAAGGTTATATTTGCTGACAATTTGAGACATAAAGATAACATTTTGCTCTTGTAATAAGAAAAGTCTGAAATGTTCCCTGGTCAAAGCCTATTGCAAAGTTTTCATGGTAAAGACCCCACTCATCTAATTGTTAATATATGGTTGTGTTGAGCCCATGTTGTCATTGTTGTCAATTCTAATCTGTTGTTTTGGTGTGGTTTTTTTTTTGGCAACTCTCAAATCAGTTTCATGGCAAGGCATGCTGTTATTTATTTTATCAAGTTAATTCTTAGCATAAAGCTTAGACATGCCATTATTTTGAGTACTAGACCATACGTACAATGACTTTGCCATCTCAAAAACCTACTAAATTATTTGTTGTTCTGCAAAGGAAAGAATGCAGTTACAATGACAAAATAAAGTATCCATGGTAACATCACCAGTTAAAAAAATGAAGTTCTGGAGAGAATTATTATAAAAGTGAAGGTATATAGTAAAGTGGAACAGCTTTGTGAGAAAAACTATAAAAGGCTCTTGTTTTGATGGAACTGTTACATTTGTACTTCCAGGCCTTAGTAGCAAATTAACATAACCTTTGCAGTGAGGAATGAAGTTAACAACCTTGACCTTACTCTATATGTCAAGGTCTCTGCACACAGGTGAAGAACACTAACTGGTGATGAGGAAGTTAGATAACAACAGTTGCTTTTTTAAACTGAGGAATGCATCTTTTACAATACATCTATCCTGCTGTTGTTTTTGTTTGGGTGATGGCATGTGATATGATTTTTCTGTAAACATTTTTTTACCTTTTGGCACTTTATGGCACTAATGACACTGTAGATTATGAATGTAATATGACAAAAGGATATTTTCTTACCCAAAACATCTGATGATAAGTCAAGGTACATTCTCAGTTGAACCAGCATTGACAGACTTGCTTAGCTTTAAAACATTTTTGGCAAAATAATGTCTGAACTTTGGGATTGGTACCTGCATCAAGAGGTTGTGAGGGGTCTTAAGTTGGGTTACTTGTGCCACCCAGGTCATAATACATAACTTACCATCCTGAAGAGGTCTGTATTGAAAATCCTAACTATTGGGTTGATAAACACTGACTTAATAATCTTTGATAACCAGTGTAGATCCAGATCAGTCAGCTTATGTTTGGAGCTGTCAACTTTCATAATTTGCAGCTGAGTGTTGAGAATATGTCTTGTTACATGTTCATCTAGATATGTTACCAGATAATTTAAGTGTTTGGGTTGCTAATATAACAAAATGTAGCATTATACTATTTAACCATGAATAGCCCCAAAATCTTAATTAGAAATTAATACATTGAGAGTAAATGGCAGTTGTAGATAAGTTTGCTGGGTGGTCTGGTATCGGGAGGGTATCTCTAGATTGGTGTTTTATTTGGCTGATGTTGCTATCAGATACAACAGTGCATCCCCCTGCCTACTCAACAAGATTGGGTTGTCCACCATCTGTCATTAACAGGAGTGCTAACAAGGCTGGGGATGATAATATAGCAATCAGCTGGAGGGTCGGTGTAGTCATTTTTTTTTTTTTTTTTTTAATTTCTTATCATAGAAATATCATAAGGATGATTTTTTTGTTAATATGTTGTATTTGGGTTGATAGTAGATCTAGGTGTTAATAAGTATTTTTGCCAGAATATTTATTATGCACGTGCAGGATTTTAAAAATCAGAATTCATATTTGTCTTATAAGAAACTAAAGAAAAGTGATGTTGACAAACTGTTTAGATATTATTTGATGTAAAAATAATTTATTGTAGTGTTATTATTTGGAAAACAGCTTTAACTGATGAATTGATTGATGATAAAGCTTCGGTAGAGAAATAAAATTAATGAAAATTAAACAAGTTACATAAGTCTTGCAATCTCTTTCTGTAAAAAAAAGCTGCACTTTTACTGTAGCTAATGACACGTAACTGGTGCAGACAAGTTCCAGGGAAGTTTCTATGGTTCCCATTACCAAGTTGCATACTTTGAGTTAACAACACAGAAATGTGGACTGTGTTGGCATCTGTTCTCATTACTCACTCTGACAGCTTGGAGTGACTTCCTACCCACCCCTCTGCCTTGGTTCACAACCCTGCCTCACTTCCCCTTATACTCTAAACCTTATATTTACTTTATGATAAAGTGACTACTGACCTATTTTTATTAGACCTAAGGAGCAAATAGTATAGGCTTAGATCAGACACATCCCAACACATTGAATCTACACAATTTATTCTAGGCAAAAGTACAAATTTAGGAGCCTATATTGTAAATTGTTGGGGTGGGGGTGTGGTGGGGTGTGTGTGTTGGGGTTAGATTGCATACTTTTAGCTAGTACACCATTATAGTGTTCTACAAGGTCATAAAACAATGAGTTTTATGATATGATGTAATTATGTGTAGAAGTGAACACCCAAGGCTTATACTATTAGATTGTAATGGCAGAGCTCATTATGTGTGCACAAAGCTGCTATATTTGTAATAAAGAATGCCCTGTATAGGAGTAATATTAATAGTAATAGTTAATTGTTGCTTGCCAATTATTTTACAATTTATTATATTTTTAATATCAGTACATCTTAAAAATACATTTTCTGCATAGCAGCTAGTTATTACATATTTGCTGTACATTTTCCTATACATCTCTTACATGTTTACACAGTGCCAGGTATATAAATATTAAATTGGTTTTCATTTTTTCACAAAGATGAAATAATATGACTTGGTAATAATTTTGAACTGTCAGTTACTAGATGTTGGGGTTAATACCCAAAAGAATATTCTCTCAGTGACATATTAATATTTTGTACTTTTAAAGATAACATTCAGTAAGCTGTATCAAAATAGTGGTTGTTTCTAGGCTAGATTAATCCTACCCAGGTTATTGTTTTGACTGTGGACTGTTTATTTTGGCTGTGTGTTTGTCTGTGATAGATGGCAGCCTGTCCGTCTGGGAGTCAGCTGGTTTATTTATTATTGGACAAAAGCTTACCTTTTCATCTAAATATTTTACAACATCCCTTTTGGCATACTGCTTTATTGGTATGAAGAAAGTTGCCAAATAAACTAACAGGCACAATTCAAAGCTTCATATGTCTTTTTTGAATAAATGCAGCATTAAAAAAAATCTGTCAGAAAGTTCAGGGAGGTGTTGGAAAATCATTTCATTTTCTCTGGAGCCTGGGATTTGCTGCAAACATTTTTATTTGTTTGTCTCAAGTTTGTTTTTTCTCAGAGTGAGACAGAAGTGTGGCTGGTTATATGGCAGTTGCCTCAGTCATCCCACCCCGTGGTTTCCTGCTCTGTAGATAATGAGGTCCCAATAGGACATCTCATCTGGTGGAACTAGTGAACCAATCAAAATCAAGTCACCAGTGTTCAAAGAAACTTGGCTTAATTGCAGCCAAAACTGTCATTAAGAATTGACAGCCATGGCTGTGATAGATTTCTCAGATTCATGAATAAATGTTCATTATTGGCTATAACTAACTACTTCTTCTTTGTTTCCAGTTGGCTTGTAATCTTCAAAATTTCTAGAATACATATTTTTTGTTTTCTTTATGAAATACATGGCAGCGACCAATTATGATTATTATAGTAACATCCAGCTACTTTGATGGAGGAAGACCCTAAACAAATGTCTGGGTAGAACCACCGACACATTACAGGTCAGCTGGAAGACCTTCCCACATACTTTAAGTCCTTTACCCCAAATGACCACTCGAACCCACACATTAAGAGGCTAAACTGTCAGAGGAGTTACAAGTCGGCACATATTTTTTAAACATGAGAAAAAAACAAAAACAAAAAAAACTTCCTCTGTTTGGGAATTTACCTCATGACTTTCAGCTTTTTGTGTGTTACTTCCTTCCTTCAAGTTGTCTGTCCCATAGGATGGACGTTGTATTTATGTTGTAGTTGAAAGTAGGCAGCCATACCCTGTAAACAGCTGAGGGATCATCTGCTGTAGAGTCATCATAGACATATACTTTTATCTTCCTTGTAGCATTCTTTTGAAAGAAGTGTTTCTCATCATATTAAAATGATTATCTTTAGTAATGTAGAAGATTTTAAACCCAAGTAAATGATATGTTCAGAGTTTCTCTGATGTACGAAATAACCACAGCTCCCAGACTAATGTCGTACTCCCATCTATATATTCTTAACCTGCTACACATTGTATTTATCATGCTTAGACAAAGAGTGTAGGTCCAGATCATTCATTTTGAGCACGTAGCAGTCACATAAGATTCGGTTCTATTGACTGCTGAGTCTCTAGTCTTGTTTCTCTTGTTTATAGTTGGAATGCAGGTTGTAAGGTTTAGTTCAGTAAAATAATACATGAAGTATGATGGGGTTTATTCTTGTCAGCAATCAGATACCTCTAGTTCTGTGACAGCAGTCTATTTCTGGAACATTCCCAAACCAGACTCAGTCTGTCGCTGCCATATTTGTTAACAACAAACCTCAGATAGTTCTGCAGGGTCATAAATCCTTTAAATAGTCTACAAGTATACCACAGTCTAGCTCCTAGCCACTGTCTGATCCATTGCTACCAAAGAATTTCCACTTGTTGCAAGGATTGTCTTAATGGCAACAATTACATGTGGAAAATGGTTAGATGTGTCTCAGTTGTCATTTAGCATAAATTGTCTATAGTTTATTTTTTAGTGCTAAATCAATAGTGGGAATGTTTACTGGTTGTTTATATGTTAGTGTGATGAACATGCAGATTGGGTTTTTGCATTCTTTGTGATAAAGGCAGTCAGGGATAGATCCTGAAGGCAGTATGTGTTACTGACCAATATTATAAAAACTAACCATATAACCATACCTTTTAGTTAACCAAATAAATATCACTTAATCTCTCAATAAAAAACTTCATGTTGTTTTAAGTAAAAAATGTAAAGCAAGTAGAAAACAACTATTGTATAACATTCTTTTAGATTTTTTTTATAATTTTGGATTTTTTTTTATTTGTATGCAATGTATGTGAAACAAATTTGAAGTTATTTCTGAAATCATGAGCGCAGCACAGGATTACAAATCTTTTCTTTTTTCAAGACATTTATTTTTGGAAGTGAAGAACATAGCACACATGGTATGTTTCATGCATTAACATACCCAACACAAACAATCCATATCTAAATGTAACTGTTCTTTTGAATTTTTGATGCACAATGAAGTGTCTTGTACATAGGAAAGCAAACTCTAGTCTCCATAAAGTAAAGGAGGATATTGATTGTGTGTTGGCGTTGAATGAATTCACAGCATCCATATAGGTCTGGGAGATGTAATCAAGCTTGATTGTACAACAATCATAGCTAATGCAGTACACGAGTCACGTCTTGTTAGCAACAGTTTCTAGTGACACCATTCTTGATGGCAGACACCACTGCTTCACAGAATAGTCCTGTTTCACCAGGAATGGAGACAAAGTGGGTTGTGGAGAATAATAATGGGGCTGTGGTTGGTGGGGTCCTGGTGTAATAATGGGACTGTAGTTGATGGGGTCCTGGTGTAAGGATGGGACTGTAGTTGGTGGCGTCCTGGTGTAATAATGGGGCTGTGGTTGGTGGGGTCCTGGTGTAATAATGGGACTGTGGTTGGTGGGGTCCTGGTGTAATAATGGGACTGTAGTTGATGGGGTCCTGGTGTAAGGATGGGACTGTGGTTGCTGGGGTCCTGGTGTAATAATGGGGCTGTGGTTGGTGGGGTCCTGGTGTAATAATGGGGCTGTGGTTGGTGGTGTCCTAGTGTTATAATGGGACTGTGGTTGGTGGGGTCCTGGTGTAATAATGGGACTGTGGTTGCTGGGGTCCTGGTGTAATAATGGGACTGTGGTTGGTGGTGTGCTGGTGTTATAATGGGACTGTAGTTGGTGGTGTGCTGGTGTTATAATGGGACTGTAGTTGGTGGGGTCCTGGTGTAATAATGGGACTGTGGTTGGTGGTGTCCTGGTGTAATAATGGGACTGTAGTTGATGGGGTCCTGGTGTAAGGATGGGACTGTGGTTGCTGGGGTCCTGGTATAATAATGGGGCTGTGGTTGGTGGGGTCCTGGTGTAATAATGGGGCTGTGGTTGGTGGTGTCCTAGTGTAATAATGGGACTGTGGTTGGTGGGGTCCTGGTGTAATAATGGGACTGTGGTTGCTGGGGTCCTGGTGTAATAATGGGACTGTGGTTGCAGGGGTGTTGGTGTAATAATGGGACTGTGGTTGGTGGTGTCTTGGTGTAATAATGGGACTGTAGTTGGTGGTGTCCTGGTGTAATAATGGGACTGTGGTTGGTTGGGTCCTGGTGTAATAATGGGACTGTAGTTGATGGGGTCCTGGTGTAAGGATGGGACTGTGGTTGGTGGTGTCCTTGTGTAATAATGGGACTGTGGTTGGTGGGGTCCTGGTGTAATAATGGGACTGTGGTTGCAGGGGTGCTGGTGTAATAATGGGACTGTAGTTGGTGGGGTCCTGGTGTAATAATGGGACTGTGGTTGCAGGGGTGCTGGTGTAATAATGGGACTGTAGTTGGTGGGGTCCTGGTGTAATAATGGACTAGTTGGTGGGGTCCTGGTGTAATAATGGGACTGTGGTTGCTGGGGTCCTGGTGTAATAATGGGACTGTGGTTGCAGGGGTGCTGGTGTAATAATGGGACTGTAGTTGGTGGGGTCCTGGTGTAATAATGGGACTGTGGTTGGTGGGGTCCTGGTGTAATAATGGGGCTGTGGTTGGTGGGGTCCTGGTGTAATAATGGGACTGTGGTTGCAGGGGTGCTGGTGTAATAATGGGACTGTAGTTGGTGGGGTCCTGGTGTAATAATGGGACTGTAGTTGGTGGGGTCCTGGTGTAATAATGGGGCTGTGGTTGGTGGGGTCCTGGTGTAATAATGGGACTGTGGTTGCAGGGGTGCTGGTGTAATAATGGGACTGTGGTTGGTTGGGTCATGGTGTAATAATGGTTGGATGTTGCTGGTAAAATGGTTAGCAAGTTGTAGTAAATGCTTTGAAATGAATAAGTAAGATTATAAAAGTCAATTTATATGTTTTTTAATGTTAACTGTTCATTTTGGTCAGGTCAGATTATGTCATTTTATATGGACTAAATGAACTTTTTTTCTTATTCAAACAATTCAAAAGTATTTAATAACAGCCATACATTTTCCAGATTAATTTTTTCCACCACACACACATGGAAAATATATCCTTGTGCGACCTAAATTTGATAACTAAAGACCAATGTTCTTCTGTAATTTGAACAAAGAAATTAATAACAAACTAATATGTTAACAACCTTTAAATTTTAATTATTAGTCAAGAAACTAACTTAATTTTTAAAAACTGTCATATGAGAATTAAAAAGCATGACACTGAAAAATTTAGGGGATCCTCATTTTTTGTTTTATGTGACTATAAGTTTTAAATGTGGAAGTATTTGAAATGAGTTATCTACAAAAAATATCTCCTGTACTAACACAATCGTGCACTTAGTATCTGTATATCAATACAATTTAAGTTCATCAGAAGCAATAACCTTTAAAGAATCTGACTGAATAAGAAAGTATATTTAACAGGAAAAGGTTATGAAAGCAAGATTCAGACTTGGCCATTCCTTTAGGAGTCACAATTCCAATAATGTAATTTCAGAATGATCAGGAAAGCAACTCTGCAATAAGACACAAAATAAAACAGAGGCAAAAAAGTTATTGGCCATTTTTGTAGACAGTTACATGGGCTTCTCATGCCAATTCTGGTCCAGCGTTGAGTGATTTGTGGCACTTGTTAGCTGGTGTAGGAATTCTGTGATTAAATTGGAGACATAAATCTGTCACACACAAAGCTTCCATAGCCTGCAGTGGACCATTGCTAGGTCTTCTAGCTAACATTATATAGAAGTATACCATGATGGTATAGGCAATATTTCCTGATAACTTAGCTGTAAACTTCCTGATGTTATAGCTCTGTACGTTATTTATGTATTAGCTCCATATTGTATTATACTTCCTCTATAAAGTACAATGTTATAACTGTTCTTACTGATGTTATAGCTCTACACTTCCTGATGGTCTGGGTCTTAAACTGCTGATTTTATAGCTCAACAGCTCTTGGTGGTTAAGCTTTATATGCCTTGAGTTTTAACTCAATAAGTCCTGATGGTATAGCCCTAGGCACCCTGATGATCTAGCTCTATAACTTCTGATATGATAACCCCAAACTCCCTTATGGTAAAGGTCTATACATTCTGATGGTATAGCTCTATACCTGCTGATGGTATAGCTCTATACCTCCTGATGGTATAGCTCTATACCTCCATATAGTATAGCTCTACTCTATACCTCCTGATAGTATAGCTCTATACCTCCTGATGGTATAGCTCCATACCTCCTGATGGTATAGCTCTAAACCTCCTGATGGTATAGCTCTATACCTCCTGATGATATAGCTCTATACCTCCTAATGGTATAGCTCAACTTCTGACCAAGACCAATTTTGTTTATGGCATGGGATTTTATGACTACCATGGAAATGTCATATTAATTTATGATTTGTATGTGCGGGGTTACCCATCTAAATTTTAAAATTGAATAGACTTTGAAGATTTTTAGCCTTGTATGTTTCCATCATAATGATATGTCTTGTTCTTGATGTTAGATCCTTGGATACTTCCAACAGCAGGGCAGATCAAGTCAGCTCTTATTTTTCTGAATCTTTTGCAATATATCTTGTCACCTTTGCAAGAGGTTGTAGAATAATATCGAAGATTCTGTATTGAGTATAAATGAATTATATTTGGGTTTCATTCACTTTAACAGTTACTTGTTTGTATATTTGCAGGGTAAATGCCAAAGGAAAGAGCCCCCCTGTAAATATCTTCATCCTCCCCAGCACCTGCGAGAGCAGTTGTTGCAGAATGGCCGCAACAACTTGATCCTGAAGAACCTTCAGATCCAGGCCGCTCAACAGGCAGCTCTGAACCAGGGCATGGTGCCTGGCCTCATACCCATTGTAAGTACCAGCTCCCAGCCTAGACCACCAAGCCCACACACATATATATATAAAGGTCTTAAAATAGGTCATAAATACACCCTAAGTCTGTAAAAATATCTGCCAACAACTACTATGTCTTGAGCAACTGTCTCAACAAGTTATGTAGCCACTCTTTATATGACAGCATGTGGAACTGCTATAAAGTCATAAATAATCTTATACGTTTCCCAAAATCTGCCATATCACTGTCTTCATTCATTTTAAAATCATATCCTACCAAGGCTACACCAACATAATTAAATATGTTGTTAAAAAAAAAACATGCTCTACAACTGCTACACCAACATCTTTAAATAAGTCTTTCAAAAAATCATATCCTACAACTACTTACACCAATATCTTTCAGAAACATTATTTACAACTATATGGCAAATGTCATTAATAGATCATTAAACAACATAACCCACACCTGCTTCATCTATGTCTTCATCTATGCCACCTTGACCTAAATAACCTCATGGACATTGTAAGTACAACTTTGTATTTTACAAACTTCTTTTAGCACAATGCTGTCCTAATGTACTTAGCAAATCAAGCACTTTTACAGCATTATATTTGAAAGCAATTCAAAGCAAGTGACAAGTGCTTTAGCTCTGTGAACTCTCTGTGACAAAAACCAAACACTTTGTCTTAGAGTACTGGTCTAATAATATGTTTATACTAATTTTAAGAACAGACCTTCATCTGCCTCTATAAATGAATATCTTAAACCTTCCTTTTACATCTACTATACAGTATCTTCTAATAGGCATTCAACAATTGTTTAGAACAACTGACCTGATATCTCAAATACTATGTTAGACAACCATAGCAACATTTGGAACACATCTACACACACTGTCCAACATAAGTCATCTTTAACAAAAATTCTACATAAAACTGCACATAGATTTGTATCAACATCTCATCAACAACTAACTTAAAACATTTTTAAATTTTTTTAACAACAGACATGTCTACGATAGTCACACAACAGTCTTTAATGAGTGGTCAACGGGAATCATTAGTCTTAAATTGGGTAAAGATGCTATTGGCTTAAACAACTTGCACCTGAATTTCACAGCACCTTCCTTAACAAGCTTTATTGACAATGTACAAAGTTTGGTCACTGAAGCAACATATGTTAATGGAATAAAAAATATTGGCACAGCTCATAAGTTAGGGTTTGAGGAGTTCATGTTAAGAAAATGAATACAAACATATTAGATGATTTAAATTCAATGTAAAACAAAACTTTTGTCAAGGCACACCATTTGCCTGGTTTGAATTTACAGAAGTTTTAAAGTTCCATATATTATAAAATAATTATGCATATAGTTCGAAATTCCAAGTCAGTGACAGAAATAAGAACTTTCAGAATCATATTCTATAGATCAGATTTTTTGTTGCTGTACATATTTGTGTTGTACATGTTTTTATACCTACTTGAAAGACAAAACCTTCGTGATTTTTTGAGTGAATTATTAAACATAAAAAAATAACAAAAAGCAAGAATCACTGTACTTTGTCTACAGCTTATTGCCTTTTGCTTTTGTGTATAGTCATGCTTCATGCCAATGTAGTATAACTTTATGTCATGATTAGTGTACCATCCATGCCAATTAGATTACAGATATATTTCAAATTGCACACATGGCAAACTTCGCGTGTACAGAATAAGATTCAGAATATAGCTTTAATCGTACAGCTAAATGCTGCATTTGAATTCACATATTTTTATACAGAAAAAACAATGATAGACATTTTTTTCCCCTTTTATCTTGACTATAGTTTAAAATCACTGAAAATAAAGCTTGCTTATTTTTCACAAATTATTTCCTACAAGACTGTCGACAATTTCCAATAATTATTATAAGTAACCTCAGCATATTTTTTTCTTAAATAGAAGCCATTATATTTGCAAGGTCAGTCTGACAAAGTGGCAAGAATGTGAGTCTGATGACTATATAGAGAATCTAAACCCATTAAGTGTCTTGTAAGGCCAGATAAATAGCCGATCTTAAAGAGACAAGTTCTATTAAGCTAACATAGCAATGATTTGGCCCAGACATAAATGTATCAACCATGTTTTGCAAGTAAAATTTGTCCTTTTTACAAGCAGCTATCAAGGGAGTTTAGTCACACAATCAAATAAGAACTTCTCAGTTTGTTATTCTCTAGAGTTATGTAACTATTCTCTGTCAGTGTCTGGCCCAGGGATGTACAACAGCCAGTCTAGTTTGTTTTAAATTTCAACAGCATATACATTTGGTCTAGCATAAATAGGTTCTACATTGGATTGTAAGCAGATTTTATTGGGATTTTTCATGTGCATTCGTAATTCTAATAGATGTATTATTTATAACCGCCTTGAACATTTTGCTTTTAAAATGCAATACATAAAAATGATTGACATAAAGTTCAGTTTGGCATAAAGTTAAGTATTTAAAGTTGTAACATAACATTTGCAATTTAATGAAAACAGCAGAGAATTATTGTTTTTCAATAAAGAAATATTCGTATGCTATTTAATGCAGGTTATCTGATGTAAAATGTGGAAAAAAACAACACATTTTTGAAATTGTTTTTCCTGGTCTATTTCAGTTTTAAATGATAGTGTTTCTGGAATAAATACTAATTTAAAAAGACAAGTTCTACATTTGTTACATACATACACATGATTAATATGTAACTGTTGCATGCACAAACCTGAAGTATTCAAATTTTCAGTAAGTGGAAATATTTTCTCTTCCGTCAACTGAAGCCAAGTTGTCTTTTATGCAAATTTCTTTTCTGTAAAACTGTAGAGGAATCCTGGTTTTGATGTTCTTCTGAACACTTAGGCTGGAAAAGTGTTCTCAGGCATGCAAGTTTGTCTTCAACAGAATTGGCAGATAATTTACATTCTCTGAGGAATCTGCCTAATAAAAGGAACGTACATCTTGGCTCAGCGACCAGATGTCGAGACTTGCGGCCCCTGATGAATATTCAATATATATCAATACGTTAAAAATCTCCCTTGTCTGTCTTCTAAGCAGGCTAGGCTAGGCAGGGCAAAGCAATTGTTAGACTGGGTTGGTCAAGGCAGGCTAGGCTAGGCAGGGCAAAGCAATTGTTAGACTGGGTTGGTCAAGGCAGGGCAAAGCAGTTGTGAGATTGGGTTGGTCTAGGCAGGCTAGGCTAGGCAGGGCAAAGCATTGTTCGACTGGGTTGGTCAGGACATGCTAGGCTAGGTAGGGCAAAGCAGTTGTGAGATTGGGTTGGTTTAGGCAAGCTAGGCTAGGCATGGCAAAGCAATTGTTAGACTGGGTTGGTCAAGGCATTCTAGGCTAGGCAGGGCAAAGCAGTTGTGAGATTGGTTTGGTCTAAGCAGGCTAGTATAGGCAGGGCAAAGCAGTTGTGAGATTGAGTCGGTATAGGCAGGCTAGGCTAGGCAGGGCAAACCGATTGTGAGACTAGGTCCTTATTATGCTATAGTTTGTCTTCAATACTTAATTCTTTAAATATTAAGGTTGCTGCTGAAAATCTTTGCTTTAGTAATACGAAGTACTGATAAAGACAAAGTAGGAAACAGTGCAGATCCTGATTAGACTGCTCCCTAGCATTTGCCTTGCTTGATCAATTCAGGCTGAGCAGGATTAAAACTAACTTTCAGTATGCTTTGGTTGATGCACTGAAAACAAAAATGGCTAAAGTGGTGTATATGCTCTTTGATTTAAAGAAAGATATACCCATTAAATATATATGTAGTAGCAGCTACAAAAATGAAGATGATACCTAAAGAAAGGAACTTATCCATTAAACCAAGGAAAGTGTAAACTCAAGGAACAGTTATTAACAAGTGAAAACTAAGCAGAACATTGGGAATTGCAGTTTAATGAATGCTATAGACACCAATAAGATCAGAAATACTATGAATATAAATAAAAAGAAACTGATAACAGAAATTGAACACAACCACACATTGTATAGAGAATAAAAAGTGGCAAGAAATTATTCTTTTCAACAAATATTTGTATTACTATATAGCCATTACATTGTAAGTCTAATAATGAAGTGTAGTCCCTTAAGTTCTTATTGCATCTAACAGCCTTCAGCATGTTTAAATAAGTATTGTGTTTTGATTTTATCCAAATGTCTGTCTACATTTAAATGATGAAAAATATACCACTAAAGAAATCCTTGAAAAAAATAACAACAACACAGTTTTTAATAATTAACAAAAAAAGTGAAACTTACAAAACAACAAAAACACAATGTAAAACATAACCACTTAGATGGGAAAGTTGAACAAAAACCCAAATAAACAAAAAACAGCCTTGTGAGGGAAAATCGCAGCATGCAAGGCTATACTTACTTAAGATCTTGCCCATTAAATCTGCAGCTGCCTGTTTGGATTCCATCAACACATGCTGTTACTATGGAATCCTGGGAATGCAGACTTGATTGGATTCTATTTATACTTCAGTCAGCCAGGGTTAGACCTAGAACATGTTCTTATTATTCCTGTATCACTCACTATTGCATGTATTTATGGAAAATGCCAGGTTTCATGCATTGCAGGGACCTATTTCAATATTTTGACATACAGTGATTTTGGAACTGATAAAAGGATAATAAAATCTATTTTTATTTCAAGTTAAATTGTTTGTTAAATTTCATGGTATTTTTATCATTGCAAAATGATTGCATGCACATTTTGAACTTTTTGTTACCAAATTGTTATGTCTTTAAATTTAAATTAAAGATATAAAAATATTTTTCCTAGCAAAACAACTATTTATAAAATGATTTCGAACAACGCAACAGTTGCTGGCAAATGCAGGTCAAAAATTTAAGCCACCCAGCCTCTCATGTGTGATAGGTTTAAAACCTGACTGGAATGAAATAAAAAGATAATTTTGTGTATTTTAACATTACAATTTTACTGGTAGCTGGATTAGACAGCTTTTAGTGGAAACTGGCTAATCTGGGTCTAAACATCTTGGTTAAGCCTTATAAAATGTGCTAAGCATGGTAAGACATTAATTACTGTGTTCTTGACAATTACAAACTAGTATCAGTATCAAAGGAGGCCTTTTCTACAATACGAAGTGGACATTTGAATAACAACAACATTTACTGAGATTGGGGTTTGAACCCATGTGGTCATTGTCATAGAGATGTTTATGAGAACATAACTTTGCTGAAAGGTCAGTCACAATACAAATATGATCATAACTACCCTGACATTGTCTTTATATAATTATTTGTTAATACAGTTATCAGCACAACTATTTTTCTAAGCTAACACCATCATGCATAGGTAGCTAGCTGTTATAATAAAAGATCAAATAGTGTAGAACCTGGTCAGACAGTTCAGATAGATAAATCTGATCTGGATCTACACTATTTGTCTCAGCTGGATCACCTTGTGCTTCACAGGTTAAAAGTTACATAATGAACTCAGTGAGTGTCATTCTGTCATTTTTTGTTCAATTTAAATCGTTTTTGCTTCATACATTTCTATTACCATACTGTTTCAGACAATAAAGGTAAAAAAGTAAATGTGAAAGCCACACTTTATTAGTAGTAAATATTTAGTTCTGATACACAATTTATAATGTCCATTAATTATGGTATAGCAGCAATGCACAGGCCAATTAAGACCTTCTAAGGGAGACAATCTGACAGGATTTCCTTTCATCAATGACAGTAGTTGGCCTATCATGGGCACAATCCCCAATTTATTGTAACAAGATGTCTGGCGATGGAGTTAAAATATCTGAGCCTGCTGAACAGAAGAGGATTTCGTATAGGCAAAGCCTAACCAGTTCCTGCTGGGAGCTCTCCAGTCAGGATCTACACTTTTTTCTACATAGTCTTTATCAATACATTTTGTTACTTTGGCCAGCAGTTTAAAGCAAAAGAAGATAACTGATTATAAATTAACAGCTATGGCATAAAAAAGTTTGGTATCATTGTTTAATTAGCCTGAAGTCTAGAATTGAAAAATGGTTTAAAACGGAACAATGTTACAGCCAGATAGAAGGCATTAAACTCTCATTAGTAAATGTACACCATATACTACATGTCTGTGCAAAAACACTAAACACAAAACAGAAAAAAAATGTAAAAAAACATACAATATTACAGAGACAACAGTTCCAGATCACATCAACTTAAAAGTAATACAAATGATAAAAACATGTTTGATGTAGTGAAAACATTTATTAGGGATTTACTGTCCAAACACATTTCACTTGACTTGAATCAGTAATGATGGTTGTCTTTACAACTGTTCATTTGTAAATTGAGATTTTTTTTTTACTTTTGTGCTGCCCATGTCTTCTACTCTTTTATTATCATCTAAGACAAATAATCAAGTGTGTTTGTCAGTATATCATCTCACATCTTTCTTTATGTGTTCCTAGAATGCCTATATCCATTAAAACTAAGAAATAGAGTGATAAGAACAGATTGTCTGGTGAGTATTTTACAAAACCATACTATACAACCAAGCCAGAGAGTTTAATGCTGGCAATATGTTATTTCATTTTGAAATATATTTAAACCTCTTTTTGCATGGTTGCATACATAAAAAGAATGTTAAAAAGAAAGCTACATTAAATTATTTATATCCAATAACTTTACTATTGCACTTATCCACTGAGCCATGACAAGATTTACAAAATGTTTCACTTGTTTATTGTTTTATATATCTAGGACTACTAGTCATGTTATGATAAAATGCCACAGTTACAGTTCATACATAATTAACAATTAAATCTAGTATTTATTATGTAATTGTTCTGAGTCTGACATCAAAGTGCAATCTTCACCATTCTATAATTATAACATTTTTGTTACACATTTAAATATCAATGCCTACATTTCTCCCTGCTATACATTAGCAAAGTTAATTTTCATTAAAACTAACAAAATTTGTGGAATAAGAACAGTATAAACAAATATTGGTTTGAATAATAATGTTGGAATATATTTCTGTCACAAATGCTAAGAAGTGTATATGCTTATTTTTTGAATTTATATCTCCTGACTTTAATCATTCAAAGCAGGAAAAAATCCACCTAAACATGGACATTACAAAAAGTAACTGGTTATGGCAAAATAAAATTGTGACACAGACAAGTTTTGACGTAATCAATGGAGTTACTGAGCAAACACAGTTTTATCTTGAACAACGCAAACACAAATTGGACCTACAAGTGACCAAGACATACCAATACTGTCTGGTGAAATGTAATTAAACTTATAATTATACATATGTTTTTATTGTTCTTAGAATAGCACAGTTACAGATTCTATACCACAAACCTAATTTAAAATGTACACATATAAAATTAATGAAGAATTTCGTAAACAAAAAGTTTAATAGGTGTTTTTCACACACATTATCCTATTAATTGGTCATATACATGCTTAATTCAATTCTGTAACATGTCCCAAGAACTGTTTGTGTTCCATTTGAACACCCTGTGTGTATGTGTGTAATTTTCCGTCCCATCTAGAGTCGCGGTACAGAGTTGACGCCCCCTGTTAGGCAGGTAGGCGGAGATGTGACAAACTTGTGTAACGCCCCTCACACAGAGTATTGTGTTACCATGACAACCTTATGCTGAATCATGTCACCGCATTGAAATTTAAACAAAAAATAGTTATTTAAGTTAGAAATTGTGTCCATTATAGTCAGTGATTATAATAATAATAATAATAAAAACTGGCATTTATGTGGAATTTTTTAATAAAGGAATCAATTATGAATCTTAAAATGTTTCACAACATTTTGAGCGCATGCCTCTTTATGTTGACTTCAGCAAATTCAAGGTTAAAATTGATATTTATTTAAAAAAAAAATTCTGTCCATATTTTCTGCTCACCGCTGAAAAGTGACAATACAATCATACCTGCTTCAGCATGGGAGTGTCATGGTGACTGGTTTCTAGATAGAACAATTATATCCATAACATAAGACAGGTGATGGAAATGAGGTCACACTTAGTTCTCACTTTGTTCTCGTCCAAATGGTTTGCCAGGCACTCAATGATGTGGGATGAATTATATAGAGTTATTTCTTGCAAACTTTGCTATAATGAATGATTTGTATTTGAGGGACCGATTAGACCAAAAGTCCGCTGTATTTGAACATATCATACAAAGACATTTAATCAACTCATTGCTTATAGCATAAAACATATTTAGGAATTCAGAATGACATAGAACAAGATGATTTTTCAAAGAACAAATTTAATTGCACATGCAGCATGCATGCTCTAAAAAAGTACAATCTGAATTGACATTTTGGCTTTTTGGACTTACATAGCCTGGAAAGTCAATGTTCCAGTAATAAAAAACAATCATAAGAATTTCTTCTTCTACATCATTGATATGTGTGACAAGCCAGTTCAATCACCTTGGAATTTCATCCATATTTTCTTTTCTGTTTTGTTCGGAGTTTTTGTTTGTTTTGAGTTTGTTTCTTGCATGTACTGGGTTTCTCAGATTCTCTCAGATCAAACATTATAAAGACTTTTATTTTAATTTCTTTTTATCAATCTATATTGATAGTTTGTGTGTGTAAAAGCCTGCCACAAAGAAAATAAGTGACAAGTATCCTAATACAGATTTGATAAGTTGCAGACCCCGTATGTCGGCATATAGCAGTGGCCGTGACCTTGTCTGAACATACATCCCTTCCTGTGTTTGTGCCATTAGTTTCCTATTAAATACAGTTACGATCTATTTATCTTTAGGACATATCTTATTTAGTGACATTTCTGGGCTTATATATACACTTATAAGATTAGATTATTTAAACAAGAATATAAAAATAAAACAATAACTAGAAAATGGGTGTTTATTATTAATATCTATTTTGGATAGATCAAATTGGCATATGACAATGGTCTGTTACATCATCTCAACCATATCTTTTATTGATAAAAAATCACAATTTATAAAAAAGCAGATTAAACTGAATATCTTATAAGGTTGTGACAAGATTTCTGACCAAATCCAGTCATGTTATGTTTGTGTTTGTTTTTGTTTCAAATTATGATTTAGGATATTTGATATAATGTGTAATCAGCCACTAGACGCTATGTTGCATGCTGTTGTTTTAGAAAACTGTAATTGGTTGAAATTGGTTTGTTTCTAATGCACATTTTTATATTATTTTGTTTAAATGTGTTATTATTCTACCATTGGGATGTTTATTTTTGTTATGTGTATATTTATTTAATTCTGTATTCAGACAACATATGCCTATTCTGTCACATATATGAAGTAATAATATTTGTTCTGTTTTATGTTCAGTCTATTCTATAAACAGGAGACATACTTTCAACTATATGTATCTCTTATATATTTATGTTTTACATTTCAAATAGCACTATTTGCAATCATTACTATTTATAATTCTATAAACCAGATACACAGAAACAGTTTTATCCATGATGCCATTTCCCATAATCTTCTCTCTTTTGTTATATCACAACTTTAAAAAACACACCTATTTTTGCATTTCAAATTCTCTTTTGCTTTTATTTTATGCCACATCTTTAAAACAACAGTACTATGGTTGGTCAACATATTATACAATTTAAATGTGTTTGTTTTAATGATGCATTAATATTTGCTTGTTAAGATTAAGGTAGATAGCTTGCTTTTTTAATGTTATGCAATGAAAACCTCAATTTAATAAATGCAAATTTATATATGAGATAACCATATACCATAATTACTCTTTCAAATACACCATTTATTTTCTTGAATGATAACAATAGCTTTTATATCAATTTATATTGAAAAGAAATCTATGCGAACAAATACAACAACAATAAATATTCAAATAGTTTTAGTCAGCATGGTTAGAATTCTTTGTGTGTGTGTGTGTCTTTCCAAGGGTAATTATGGTAATGAGGTTTTTTATTTTATATGCATGAAGCAATAATATCAGTCTGCCATAGATAAAAATTCAATAAGTGTTTAAAGTTTATTAACTTGATTTTCATCTGCTTTCTTGAGTTTTCTTCTGTACCTTAGCTTGCAAATTGTTGCACAAGAATCTTGAACTTAGCAGCTTAGGCAAATGTCTTGTGAATTTTTTAGTGTTTTGCTTATTGAAATTAATATCAAGGTAGCAGAAGAAATGAACCAACCACTATGATATGTCTCTGTGTTTGACTGTTGGTGTTGTACAATGCATTGTTTGCTTTCAGAGTCACAGTAGCAACATTGCATACAGCTCTCCCATGGCAATCTTACCTAGACCCAGGCCAGAGGTGAATACCATAAATAGAAAATAAATATACAGCAGTCTATTTATAGACATTGATCTATACACAGACATCATCTTTTTTTAGAATCCATGTAAATGTATCTATTTATAGAAACACTTTCCATATGGAGATGTTATCGGTGTATAGAATTGGTGCTATAAATGATAATCTTCAAATTGTCTCCCTTCGGTCTAATAATAGTGTAATTATATTTTATATTAAAATCAAGTGGAAAATAATAGCATATGTCATAAATAATATATCTGACCAAATACCACCATTTTGCAAGGGAGATAATTCACTAGCACTGTTATCAGATCCTATTCTGATATTTGCTTTTTTGTTTGTTCATTTGTTGTACTTGTCTAGTCCTTTTATCACTGGTTTTCAAAACATATCAATTATTTTGTAAAGTACAACCTCGAAATGCAATGCATTTAAATAAATATTAACCCTGAAAAGACAAAGAATTTTTTTTTACCATACTGCACTACTTTCAAAACATTTTTTATGAGGTCACTCCTCTATTTGTTTGAGAATTTAGTCATATCTATTCTGTTTTTAGAACACTCTTCATCTTCTTAAGATTTTGTCATGATTTTTTTCTATGCCTTCTTAATAACCAGTTGCCTGGACAGCTATGTACTTGCTTTAACAAACTATTTGTCATCTTAACAGGACAGATGATAGAGTTTCGGCTTGGAAATAGCCTACTGTATCTTTCTAGGGTGTTCTGTCATAGTGTCTACAGGGTTTGTGTCTAGATACCTGATCATAAAACATATGTTTAAAGATTAAAGGAAGAGAAATGGCATAATTCTCTGATCACATTTTGTTGTGATTTGTTTTGCCTTGGTTGTTTTCATGTGCTCACTTATGCTTTTTAGTTAGTTTTTTTCTCCCTATATTTAATAAATTACATGTTTTGGTTTCTTAGTGACAGAAGAGCTATATCTTATTCATAAATCCAAATGATTAAAGAGACCATTGCTATCTTGAAACAAGCTTAAATGTTTACACATATCTTGCATGAGTACCTTTGTACTTCTTGTAATATAAATATAAATATATATCTTTCTCTTGTTTGCTTAATGTAGTGTTTTTAAAATTCTTTGCTATATTTTTATATAATTAAAAATTAATTTTCATGTGCCTGCAATTATTCCATGTCTGAACTGTATAAAATGTTTGGACATTGTATATAAATAAAGACAATTTAAAAAAAAAGTTCAGTTAGAGAACAAACATGCATGTATTTATTGAATCAAAGATCATAATTATTCCAAATTGTCCTCGGAAATTGTTTAAAATTACTTGATTCAAATTTCCTGCTAACAGATATAATTTCCCAAAGACCGCTTCTCATATTTCCTTGATGATAACTATAGTAAAACAATTATAAATGCTTTCTGTTACCTAGTAACCTGTTTCCTAGCAACCACCAAGTCGCATAGCTACCAAGAGCTGTATAGCACCTTTTTCTGTTGTTGATAACACACAATCTGTGGTCCCTTTGCAGATATGTTTTTTTCACCAGCCTGTAAATTTACTGTAAGCACTCAGAATGGTGCACTCCAGGTACCCTTATGTACATCAGCTTGTCTTAAAAATGCATTTAAAACTAAGATGACTCATTTTCTCCATTTGAGGACACAGAATCTTTCTTAACTCTTTGCCTACTATTTGCATTTTTCTGAGGCAAAGGCAAAAAGTGTAAGTCCAGATCCTTTAGATCCCTGCTTGGAGCTGTCTGATCAGGTTCTACACTTTTTGCTGCTCAGTCTCTGTTAATAAGTATATAACCCTGACATGTAATGTATATAATACTACAGCAAAAATCCTAAGAATTTAGAATGGATTTTTAACAAAATGTAGCAAGCTAAGGGTTAACACTTTTATCATGCTAAATTCATTTACAAGTCCTACCAAATTTTAAGCTGTTTGCTAACAGCTTCATGTATAGCTAGTACTTTCGAAGATAGAGATATAGTAACAAATAGAGTGAATCTACACCATTTGCCTAAACCTGGTGGAAACATGCAAAACAGGTTAAGTGTAAATGGTAACAGAGTCAGAGAACTCATTTTTGTTTTATTTCTGCTTATTATCAAAGACAATTACTTTATTTAAAAGAAAGAAATTTGATTCTTAGTCTGAAAGGATGCTTTAAAAACACATCAGGTGTGACTATTTCATCATCAAGAGACTTCATTTTTCATGACTTGTTCAATGTGCCTTTGTGTGAAGAGTATCTGACAGTTTGTTGCCAAAGTCTCTAACTTAAAGCTTTTTAAGCAAAGTAAGTACAATGAATAATCCACATAAAGGTTACTAAAACTGGTAGATGAGCTGTACCAGTAGATCTTTGAAAAATATTGATTGGAAACTTTAAAGTTATGATCTAAGACCAGCTGGTGTAGTTGAGGTGTACAGGCCAAAGCTAACTGTATATCTCTAGAACTCACTGTACTGTTTGGCTTGTCGAGAAGTTAAATCCATTCTCTGTGGACTGACAATCAACAGAAACCAACAAATACTGCCAATGTGATTACAACTGATTGCAAGACTTTGGCTAGATGCACCATCCTAAATTTAAAATTGAAATTGTTTGCAATTCACTATATTGTGGCCGTGCAATTTGGAGACTACATTTATCTATTTTGCTTTATTCTAGTGGTTAATACATTATTTGCAAACATTTTAGATTTGATTGCAGCCTGAAAATTGAATTTCCTTTTAGGTGCATGCTGGCACAGAATTACATAAAGAGTGTGGCAATTTACCATCCAAATAATTCAATGCTTAGCAATCTTACAAAATGAACAAGTTCTTGAAGATAAACTTTCTCAGTCGCTTGTCAGAAAACAGACAATGGAATGAGCTTTTATCATTGCAGATTTTCAAATACTAATTGGTTTGCATGTTTTCTTTTATTTCTGATGTTTGAGGCTGGAACGAACAAGACAGCTATGGGCTACCCAACTTCGATAGTACATCCCGGGCAATATCCGCCTATATTGGTTAGTGGTAACCTTTTTCTCTCACAAAACAAACTCTCATATGGCTAACTCTGGCTGGCATTTTGCAGATGGAAATTACTAAGTGGAAATACATGTGGTTAATTTATGTTCGCTATCATAGCAATGCATCTTTGATGGGGTAGTCTATAATATAATTAATATTTAATATTAATTTTTTAAACTTTCCATTTCTAATCTCCAGATTTTTCTCAATAAAACTGTTAAGATGATGTAAATCATGTATATAAAAGGATAAAAGGTGAGGTTGCACAAAATTAGACTTTTATTAGAATATAATTGCAGTAAAAATAATTAACTAGTTTGTCTTGAAATGCTTACGTCACAGTTTGCCATTATTACAGAAAATACTTTATAATGGATTTAATTTTTAGTTTATACTTGACCAGTGTAAGGAGTTAGCCAAGTGATCTGTGGTTAGCTAGATGGTTTAAATTGGGTTCACAGTTTGGCCATATTGGTTGAGCTTTTATGCAAGCCCTGTTATATTGTTTACTTTTCAAGAACATGCTATGGTAGACAAATTTATGTTATGCAAAAGCAAAAAGTAACATTTAAGTGTAAATGAAAGGAAAACATATTGTAATTGAATTATAATTCATATAACTAAAGTGACATTTTTCCGTAATTGGATTTTTAACTAAGAATAGTATAATTGATCATTTTAAGCATTGGCCTGCATAAAAATCTCTTCCTCCATAGGACTTATACACAACCTCACCACAATCACCACCATTTCATCCACCTCTATCTCTATATTAATGAAACCTCATGCCACTGTCTATAAAGCTAGCACAGCATGCATGTATCATGACAAAAGGGAGGTTGACTAACAGTTATTGCAACTGTTATTGCTTCTTTATAGGCCAGATTTTCTGTTGCTTATTTGCTTACACCTTTGCAGCTGCTTTAAATCGTAAGTTATTGTTTTCATAATTATTGATATTTTGTTAGGTTGTTGAACATGATAAAGCTGTTGCAAGTCAACAGAAGGCTCTAGTTGTAGGTTAACAAATGCTATTTTTCATATTTTGTTCATACATAAAAAAATAAATATTGAAGTATATAACTAAAAGTAACAACATAGTTGGAGAATATTATGCATTTTAATGTAGATTTCTTGAAAGTTGCTAAAATTCCATTAACATCATTATGAATTTGTAAGATACTTAGCACGAATTAATCAGGCAAATAGTGTAGCACCAGATCTAACAGCCCCAGCTGGATCTAAACTATTTGCCAATTTGTGCTTTAAGACTAGAGTTTACTCTGATAATAAATAGTTTTTAAAAGATAAATTTATTTCAATGTATGTTATGATTGCAAGCTTCTGACCAGGTTGTTAGCCGTGACCTGATATAAACATAATGGCCTTGGTTGGAAGCGTTGCTTGACTAGAGTGTTGCTCTGTTCCTACACTGTGCCTGGCTATTATATGTTCATAGTGCTTAAGCTTGCTTATACATGGCTATGTTGTAATACTATAATAACTGGCATATTTCACATGGTATTGTTTTCTTCCATTATGCAAATTTTACTCATAAACTTGATTGCTGCTAAAGTAGATATATAAGCAAAATTGTCTTATATAAATAATATCTACATTTTTTGACATTTTTGGTAATGATTATGTATAAATTTAACAATTATTTTTATAAGAGACCGATATAAATAGACATTTACAGTCTAAAATTGTATAAAAATGTAATACAAAGTATATTTCAGATGCTTTTTACTGAAAAACCTTAAAGTCTTCAGTAATCAATGTCTCTGTGAAAAATGCCTTGGTCATATAATATCTTGAGATATGTTACTGCTTTTGGTAGTCCTTGTTGTTTGATAATGGGCTCAACATTCTGCACAGGTAGATTGTTCTGTCTTCATTGCAGGCTTTTGTTCTTTTTAATTTTTTTAACAGCATGTGCACCTTTGCTTTGTATTGCAATAAATATGATTTAACCTTATTTTTAGTTCAAAGATGTCAACATTTTAAAAAACAACAACAAACATATGACTTTAGTGAAAGGGCATATATTGGGGAAAAAAAATGATGTCTTCAAAGCAATTTTACCACAGTACATATTAAACATTATTCCATTTAGTATTCTTCAATACTCAACTTCCATTTTTGATTCCCTAAAAGATTTAAACTATTATATCAAACAGTTAATAATAATAGTTGATACATGTCTATGAAAAAAGAACTACATCCTTCAGTAGAAATGCTATTAAGTTGGCCCATGGAAAGTCAATTAAGTGGGCTGATACGGAACGAATTAAGCTAAAATATCAGGTCACTGTGTACCTATATACAGGGTAGTCAAGAAATTAAGCATCTTTGTTACATGCACAATATATCCTATTGACATTTTTCTCTCTCATGACCTGAATCTATTAACAGGAATCTGCAATTAAATATCTAGTTCTTAGAAATCACTGTCAATAAATCCCACTCAGATGATCCCTTTCATCACCCAATCTATTCATGTAGGTTTTATTGTCCGTATCATTTTAAAACAAATTGATCTTTTAAGAATAGAACCTTTTAGGTAATTTGCAGGTCAAAAACTTTGACAAATTCATAATGCATCAAACATTCTGATTAATTGTTTAGCATTTAAACATTGTAATCTAAACATTTAAGGCATCAATCATATTATGATAAAGACATTTTCAATCCCAACAACTAGATATTATTTAGCAGTTCTAAATATCAGTTCAATAACAACTTGATTAATTTTCCATATAATATTTTCATAAATGTTAACAATTTGATTCAGTCCAACCAAATGTTAACATAGTGTTAACTAAAACAGCATTTTTCTCATTAGTATACAATCATATGAACATCCAATATACATTTAGACAAACATATTGACCTGTTGACTCAGCTTTTATCAGCCTAATTTGATTTTCAGTCAAGCTGCCCTGCCCCCACTCAACAGTTTATTCAAAATATTGGTTGCCAGTATGTCCACTGATATTTGAGGCTCGATTCCAAACATGGCCATGTTTTTATCCAACTTATATTTCAGATAGTAGGATGTCAGAACAAATATGCTTTGTTCATAGTTAGGAACATAATTACTTATTATTTTATTACTTTGTAAATTTGTTTAACAAAATATTTTAACCTGACTGTATACATTTCCCTATCTTTTCAGGACTCGTTTGGCCAATTTTACAGTCAGCTCAGTTACAAAACAGTATGTTTTTCATTCTGTTTCATGGCTAACTTGCTTTTTAAGTAAATGAATATCCCATCATTTTCAAACAGCGCTGCTTGCAAGTTCATTGTTTTTTCATAGTGTGCCAAACATAATTATTTGACTCAAATCAGTGGACATTCATTGTAATGCATTTATCATGGTGTATGGATACCTAGTCAATTTCTGGATAATAAATACATAGCTTTTCACATTCAAGAACCAGTCTGTTAAATGGTGTTTTAATATGAATGAAAATCAAAGTTTCGATGGACTTGAATATGATAGTTGAGCTTTATAAGTTAAAACAAGTGTTTGTCTTCCTATTTGAAGCAGACCTTTATCAATGCGATGGACAGGAGATTTATTACTTAGGGAAACAAAAATTTTCACACTTGATAGTTCAACAGCATTTTGTTAACTATTATGATGTTTTTCTTACAAATAATTTGCTTTTCTTCCTTTTCCCATTAACAAAAATGGGGTGGGATTGCTTAACCAAAGACATAAAAAAAGATTTCCGTTTGTCAAGTTTTGGCATTTCTCAGTGATGTAAGCTGCTCATTTCCCAGAACTCTGCTGACAGGAAGTGGTATGTCACTAGGCCACATGTGCTGTTAATAAACGTGTCTCGGGTTTTAGTTCTTAGCCTGCTAAACACAGATTGATTAGGGATAATGCAAACTGTGTAGATTCAGATCAGTGAGCCCCTGCTGGAAACTGTCTGATCAAAATCTGCATTTTTTGCTGCAGGTCTCGAATGATATGTCTTGTTACATATGCCTATGCATGTTGTTGCCAGCATATAACAAAGATTTTGGCCATGAACACAGCATGATAAGGACCCATTCTGAATGTGACAGCATAGCATTGAGAAGGAAATGCAACTAAGACACAAGGGGGATCAGTTTCTGAGCTAGCCCTCATACTGTAGTCTCTCCCAGTTTTATTATTATTAAAACCACAAGAAAATAAGGGACTAAGGGATTTGAAAATTCTTTTAAAATCATAACAACACACAGGAAAGCACCAAATTTTATTTAAAAGTTCATTTTTATTTATGTTTATTTTTGGCTTCTTTTTATGTAAATAGAGCTTATATTTATTAAAGGTGACGTCTTGGCTTCTTCCTTTTTTAAGATTTTTTGAAAGATTTAATTTTGTCATTCGCCATCACTTTATGTTTATATAAAACTATATATAAATGTCATTGTCTGTGTTTCAATACAATCAGCAATATTAAAATCCTAGTTTGGTAAACATAGAGAGCCATTTAACTAAATCCAGTTCTGTAATATTTTTTCGCCTCCTGTCATAATTACAAAGCCTCTTAAATATGTCTAACTGTGCAAAATGTTTTACCCTTCCAACCCTGTTTGAAATTTCATAAGCAAAGTTTAAGGCGAAGCTGTCATTCCTAATCAAGGGGCACTAAAGCAATTTTTCTTTTTAAATAATTGGCAAAACTTACCTCCCTTGTTCTCTTTTGCTGAAAAATGCAAAAACTGTTCAAATCGATTTATGAAGTGTGTCTGGTTTTTCATTCTGTAAGGATTTAATGTTTAAAAAGCTTATTTTCTTTCATTGTTATGAACTTTCAATCCATGCAAATTTTACTTAATTTGAAATGATCAGAAAATTCTTTTGATAAAATCTGTTACAGTTTATTTATAAAAAAGATAGTTAAGTACATCTAAATGTTTTTGGATAATGGGACTGTGGTGTGTCTGTACTAAGCTTGTGTCTGAAAAATATTTGTAAATAAAAAGCTTACTACTCACAAATCTTGGTACAGAAAAGTCACAAGAGATCTCCCTATTTAGCTAAGTGGTCTTCCTGTGCTTCATGCACCAGTACAGATATGATAGCTGTATTCAAAACTTCATGAATAGTGCAATAATGTTAACTGGTCAAAACCAGGTCAAAAATTGATTATTTTTTTTCATGACAAGATACATGCAGGCTTTGATTTTGTTTTAATTAAACATCATCCACTAGTTTGAAAAAAGTAATAATGAATTTAGATCTTGAAACTTAATCCTTGGCTTCTTTCATGTTTCTGTTTGAACCAGTTCTTGAGCACTTTAATGCTAGGTGTTTTTTTACTTTTTATAATGTTTGTTTACCAGAGGCTGGTAAGGCTTCATAATATTTACACTGCTGACAATAACTTCTCAATGACATATTTAAAATTAAATGTTGAAACATTAAAACCATCACTAATCTCATTCTGTATATATTACCAATGTTTTTTATGATTGTTCTCAACCTCCCTTCTGGTATAATCATGATCGTGCCTGATTTTCTAATCATCATTTGTAACATATATTGTATCATCACTAAATTGTTTTATCACCATCATCATTACTACTTACATGAGCATGGTCATTGTGAGTAGGCCTTCAAGCTGCTCTGCAGTGAAGCACTGGTTCTACTGGTGTATGGAGTTTTGCTCCTGTGACAGTGCTATGCATAATTATAGCAAAGAAAAAAATCATAAACATCATCATTAACATAAATCTATAAAATGATAATAATTTCATTTTACTTTTATAAACCGTAAACCTGTATAGTGTTTCATTTTGTTATTAACCTGTACCTATTCCAGGGTTGTCATTAGGAGGCGGCTGGCGGTCAATTTGACCACCTCAAATGTAAATTGAGCCACCTCAAATTTAAAAAAAAAAAAAAAAATCGGTCAAGAGCATGCCCCCGGACCCCCCTAGCAGCGCTTCTCGCCTTTGGCGCTCGCATAGCCTAGCCTCCTCAAAAGTTAATTGAGCCTGCTCAAAATACTTCTAGTGACAACCCTGTATTCGTAGCCATCTTCATATATGTACAATAAAAGGGACCTAGGTATACTGCTGACTACTTGGCACCAATTGTGCAAATCCTGATCAGACTATTCCCAGTACTATTTGCCAACTGAATGTTAGCATGGTTAAGAGTGGAGCCCTTGTAAAACATTGTAAAAACACAAGGTACTTTCATGTTCACATGTTCAACAAACAACATAATTGTTCTTGGTCAGTTTTGTGAGGTTATATTGAGTCCCATTCTTAAGCTTCAGATTAGTGGATTAAATGTAGCATAAAAATATTTCCCTAAATTCTTAACACAGCATTATTTAGGGGTCCTCAATAAATGTTCTTTCTGAGATTATTGCTATGATGCACAGCTATGCCAGGTTTGGAGAATTGAACAATATTTACTCTTATCCTGAACTTCGACAAATAGTGTAGATATAGACCACCCTCCTACTGGAAACTGTCTGGTCAGTGTTTGCACATTTTGCAGCCATATCTCTTGCTATAATTGTCTAGGACCTTTGTATGTTGGTGTACCAAGTTGGCTCAGAATTGGTCCATCAGAAAAGATAATAAATGATTTAGTGTAAAGAAATACTACTGGATTTAGTAAGAAGTCTGTATCTCTTCCTAGAGAATTGCTCTACCTAAGTCTTATTATGTTAAGCCCTACAAATGCACTGGTACAGATGCTTATTTACTCAGAATTGGACTTGTGTCTTGAAAGTTGCATATTTCCTATGACAAAAGTCAATTAATTCTAGTTGTAATATGTTATGGATGTCAATTAGTACTCCCTATCATGCCAAGTATTAAAGTCAAGTCATTTAGTGCTTGTAAGAAAAATATTATTTTAAATGATACTATCGCTCATTATAAAACAATGTAAAACAAGAAGTATACATTGTAATAGATTGCTAAAAGTTATAGCATTGCTCCTGCTCTCGGGTCCCAACTGTACTTCTAATAAACAAGAACCATCAGTGTCACAGCACAGTCTGTGTTGAAATCTGTTTATAAACTTGTATGATCAAATTGTGCCTGGATAACAGTCCCAAATATACCTTATAACTTATAACCAGTCTGTATTACTTCCATATGTTTCAGGACTCGTTTGGCCAATTATACAGTCAGCTCGGTTACAAAACAGTATGTTTTTCATTCTGTTTGATGGCTATCTTGCTTTTAGTGAAAAACGCATACTCGCATCATTTTTGAACAGCGATGCTTGCAACTTTCATCCAAATAGTGTGTTGGCTGATTTCATCATGTGACAGAGCTTTTCAAATATTCCTACTTATTATAAAGGCCCTGTCACGCTTCATGCCTACAAGCTACTACCCTCAGAGTAGGACAAACAAATGTATATAGCAAAATATATTCAGCTTACATAAAAAATATTTAGCCAATGCAAGGAATATGATCAAAATTATTGAAATGATAAACTGATTATATGAAGAAAACCAGTCAACAGTGCACATAAAATAAAACTTCTATACTAAAAATGACTGAGCACTCAAATAAGAACTTACTGTGTACCAGTACATGGATTTTGGTACCCATTGACATCCATAAATATTATTATATATAAGCTATTCTTTAAATTTATAATATTTTGTAACGGTTGTGTTTGTTGATTTTGTTTACCAGTTTCATTTGTAGAGGCTGACATGACCTTACTAGAACTATTGCATATAGAAAACAATCCCCTGGCTCTATACTGACTGGCCCTGTCTGTCTTGTTAATAGGCACACCCATATCTCGGAGGCGCCGCTCCGACGCCTACGTCTGTTGCATTCCCGCCCTACATGAACAGCATGCCGACGATCGCCGTAGGCGGGGCTCAAACCAATGGTGAATCCCCGTCCCTAGTGTCACACCAACCTGGTGTCATTCCAACCGCCCTACAGAATAGCACCGCAGCCACTAAACTGACGCGACCGGATCGACTCGAGGTAAGAACCAAGGCTATCATCATGGTAACAAGAATAGATAATATCAAATATATATATTGCTAAAAGATGACTTTATCTTAGTATATCAGCAGCTACAGAGTTCCCTATTGTTTATGTATTTAGCCTTTTGTATAAATAGGAAATAGGAGCAAGTGTTTATTAACAGGAAAACATGTATTTGGTATTACATGCAGAATCTGTAACATGTGACCCTTGTTATAATTAAGTATTTTCCCATCATTAATAAAATTTCGACATTTTAATTGGACTTTTGCTATTTCATATCCTTTTCGACAATAATTTCTAAATTATTCCTTTTTCAAATATTTTCTATATTTAATTTTATATTAATATTTCTACTTTTATTGAATAATTGTTTAAAACTTAAGGTCAATGTGCTTTTGTGCCTTGATAAAATATTAGATTTAGTTTGGAGGGTTAGTAGAGCAGTCTTTAGGCTGAGGTTGGAATCTTTGTTGCCATGATCAGATGCCATTTTGTGTTTGAACCAACTGTCGTAGCTGCTTACACGTGCAACCATTCCAATCAACCCCTCCCACACTCCCTCCCAGTCTGTCATACTGCCAATAATCAGATTGAAAAGTGAAAGACCTGAAATTGCAGCTTGCATGGTGAATACATATATGTTTTAACCAATAACACTCAACAATTTTAATGTTGCTGGGTATAGACAATTCATAATGGTGAGATAGTATTCACCAAGCCTCAGCTATTTTTTATCTTCAGATTATTCCATTTCCACTAAAATAAGTTGCCTATGTTTTGATGGATCACTGTAAACTGACCAATGACAGTCTGGTAGGGGTGTGGCAGATAATGCTCTCTGACTCCCCGCCCCCTGCACTAGATGGATACACTCCACACTCAGTCCTACTCTGTACCTGCTGTCTATCTTCTGTCTGTGTCACTAAACCATGTCCTGAAACTAGTAGACAAATTCATAACATTTACCCTTGTCAAAGTGTACTATTCAATCACATTTATTTAATTTTATATAAAAGAATTTTGTGTATTTCATGTTTAATTTTATTTTGTTTTATTTAAATGTACTTTTTTTTTCCTACCATCTTTCACTCGAATATTGTTCCCATATTTATGTACTGTATCAGTCTTTTGTGTTGATTCAGTCTAGATTGATCATATCCTAGTAGTGACCAACAACCACTCACATTGATTGATTCTAGATTGACCATATCCTAGTTTTGACCGACAACCAATCAGGTTGATTGTGTCAAGATTGACCATGTCCTAGTAGTGACTGACGACCAATCAGACAGTATAGAGCTATGAGCAATTCTGGATAATTGACCTGATCTCCTTTAGCTCGCTAGGTTACATCATGGATTGTATGCACAAATGATGTGTCCCTAAAAGGAAAATGATATATCATGTTTTTACTATTGATCCATAAATGTCAGCTTGTTTAGAGTTCATAGCAGCACAGTTGTAGCCATGGTATATAGATGATAGTGATGGTAGATATGGATGACCTGAGAGAAACAACTATACAGCTAGTCCAGCAATGACGGATTCTCATGCTGTCAGACCAATTGAAAGCCAGAGACTTAGTGCAAATAGTGAAGGTCCTGATTAGCCAGCTCCCAGCAGAAGCTGACTAAACTGGATCTACACTATTTGCTTTTAACTGTGATAAATTTGTTCTTAGCAAGGTGGGAGATAATACAGTTTGCCAAGTTTTGTTTCTTTTACTTTATTCCTTTTATTTTTGTACAGTATTTTAGTATTTTTTTACTGTGTGACAAAATTACAAGACAAAATAATGATATTAGGCTTTTCCACTTTCATAGGCATAAATGCAATACTGTTATACTTTGTATCTCAATTAGTAAACTGTTAGGTCGAAATTGCTGTATAACCCTGCCATACCCCATGCAATGCCCATGTATACTGAATTAAGATGCTGCAATAGATGCAAGAAACAGTCTGGACCAAGCGTTTGTTGAGCATTTGGGTGAAATAATATTTTTTAAAATAAGAATGATGATGATTTTGATTTATCTTAATTTTCATATTATCATAAATCTTAATTTATTGTACTATGTTTTGCTAGCAAGTATGCTCCTTTGAATTTATGCTTTTTTCTTTACTCAATAAGCCTTAGTGTGAATACTTTAGTTAACAGTATTGCTGTATCATTTTTGTATTGGTCAAATGACTTGTGTATGTTAGCTCCGCCCACTTTAGACGCTCAAATGCTTTATATTGGTCCAGATGTCTTGTAGCTCCACTTACTAAATTTGTAGCTCTGCCCACCGAGATTGTAGCTCTACCCATTGAGATAGCTATTATGCTTACAGCCACTGCTCTGTAGAAATGCTTCTCTCCGCGCATCACTCGCCCTATGCATACTCTGCAAATTGTAAACTGTGTATACACCTTAGTCTTAACCCTGCCTTTGTACAGTACAGTAAATAACACCCCACCTCTAGGCTATGACTGCCCTGTTCTTAGGGAACAAATCTGCCTTCTTGCCATCACCTTGCACAGACTTCTGTTTCAAGGGCCATTTGACATTTTACCCATTGAATTACTGTTCATAAGCCTATATGAATGACCTCTGAATTTATGATGATTTCAGTGCACTTCCTTCAAACTCTTTGATTTAGTTAGCTGTGGTATGGTTTGACAGAATCCCAGATAATCTGTTATCCCTCTGCCGTATAGATCAATTGATTAGATTAGTACCAAGGGTTTATTAATAGCTTAAATGTTTACGTCAACAACTGTGCCATTACCTAAAAGAATTGTTTATTTGTGTTTAGAATACCTTGTATATGATACTCAATATCTTAATAAGTAAACAGCTGTAGCTTCGTCTTGTTTTGAAAAGTCTACATAGCCTACAGAATCTGGATCTTCATTTTTTGCTTTAACCTAATCAATTTTGCTTTAACAGTTAAAGAATCCAGATGTTTTTTTTTTTTATTTAGTCTCATCAATATGTGTTCAGCCAGTTAAGAAGTTAATGTCACATCAGACTATACTCTTGAGGGGGCTTTATTATATAAGATTGTAAATACCCCGAGCAATCAAACATAGGTTATATTTCATAGTAATAAAAAAGATTGTAAATACCCCGAGCAATCAAACATAGGTAATATTTCATTGTAATAAAAAAGATTGTAAATACCCTGAGCAATCAAACATAGGTTTTCTTCCCCGAGCAATCAAACATAGGTTTTCTTCCCCCGAGCAATCAAACATAGGTTATATTTCATAGTAATAAAAAAAAATTGTAAATACCCCGAGCAATCAAACATAGGTAATATTTCATTGTAATAAAAAAGATTGTAAATACCCCGAGCAATCAAACATAGGTTTTCTTCCCCGAGCAATCAAACATAGGTTTTCTTCCCCCGAGCAATCAAACATAGGTTATATTTCATAGTAATAAAAAAAAATTGTAAATACCCCGAGCAATCAAACATTGGTTATATTTCATAGTAATAAAAAAGATTGTAAATACCCCCAGCAATCAAACATAGGTTTTCTTCCCCGAGCAATCAAGCATAGGTTTTATTCCATAGTAATAGAAAAGATTATAAATCTCTGAGCAATCGAACATAGGTTTTATTCCCCGAGCAATCAAACATAGGTTTTATTCCATAGTAATAAAAAAGATTGTAAATACCCTGAGCAATCAAACAGGTTTTATTTCCCGAGCAATCAAACATAGGTTTTATTCCATAGTAATAAAAAAATTGTAAATACCCTGAGCAATCAAACAGGTTTTATTCCCCAAGCACTCAAACATAGGTTTTATTCCATAGTAATAATAAAGATTGTAAATACCCTGAGCAATCAAACATAGGTTTGTCCATAGTAATAAAAAAGATTGTTAATACCCCGAGCAATCAAACATAGGTTTTATTCCCCAAGCAATCAAACTTTGGTTTTGTTCCATAGTAATAAAAAAAAGATTGTAAATACCCTTAGCAATCAAACATAGGTTATATTCCATAGTAAAAAAAGATTGTAAATACCCTGAGCAATCAAGCATAGGTTATATTCCATAGTAAAAAAAGATTGTAAACTTTGGTTTTGTTCCATAGAAATAAAAACGATTGTAAATATCCCGAGCAATCGAATATAGGTTTTATTCCATAGTAATAAAATAATAATTTTTGTAGGTAATTTTTTTTTTCATACTTTGTCATGAATTTGCTTTAATAACAACTTGGCCGTGGTTACAAAACTTTGAAGCCAAGCCTTCTTGAATTGTCAGCCATGTCTGATATTATTTCATGCAATCTGATTATTTAAATTAAGAACAATAAAGGAATTAGACCAATAAGTCTTTGCAGCATGCTATTAGAAAAGAGTTCAACTTAAAAAAATGCAAAATACTTTGTTTGCAGAACTGCAGACAGAAAGGAAATTAACATCCAGGCTAAGAAAAAGGGTTTATGCTCTTAGAGTATGGTTCCAAGATTGGTTAACTCAAACAATCAGTGTGCTATCATGCAACATGGCTTGCATGCATTCCCTGTAAGGAGGTCCTGATTTACATCAAACACCCATAATACTAAAATATTGTTGGTAGGACTTAAAACCTTGGAAAAGTTCACTGAATATTTATATATTCAAATTGCTGCAGTAATAGGCAATAACACGAAACATCCAGAATACAGCTAAAATACTTTTCTGTTTAATTTCATGGTTGAACTGACAAACTTGATAGGCATTTTGTACACCTTAAATCAGCCATGTTGGCCCACTATCTCAAAACATGACTGACTTAGTGGGGCTTTAGTCTGAAAAATGATGCTGTAGGTTTTCATGGCTTTAAAAAGACAAAAACAAAACAATTTCTATATTTTTGTTCTGGCATGTGTCATATTTGCCTGATAAAATGCACCAGAAATCTGATGAGGAAAATGTAAATGACACATATTTTTGTGATAGCAGTTGTGTAAGTGGTCCCTTTCCATGTTGTAAAACTTCAAAATAAGTCTGATTGTTGGCCATGAAAAGATGGTTTAATTGTTTATAGAATATTTTTTAAATTGTTCAGAATTTCTTTTAGAAATTTAACAATAGTTAATTTTATCACTAGTAACAACACCTGTTGTGATTTGCAAAATAAGGTTGAATAATATTTTTCATACAAGGTAATTTATTGTTCAAGTTTTTAAATTATTTTTTTTATATTTAATGCTATGTTTTATTCATCATTTATCTATCAGTTGACACATTTATAGTTTACAGAGTCTCACATTGCCCATCCATATTTTATTTGTTGTAGCCCCTCCCCTATTTCCTAAGTCCTGCCCACCAAATACAGTGATCATCAATCAGGAGCCTTAAATTTAGAAGGCTCTATTCTCCTTATCAATGTTTAGTTGACACTTCATCTCTGTGCTGTCTGTATCTATATTCTCAACTCTCTGCTTCTTGTTTGTGCTTTTTCTATCACTTGCAGGTATGTCGAGAGTTCCAACGGGGCACTTGCACACGTCCGCCTAGCGAGTGTAGATATGCACATCCGCCTGATAATGTTTCGGTTGACACGAGCGAGAATTGTGTCACTGTGTGTATGGATTACGTTAAAGGGAAATGTACACGGGATTCGTGTCGTTACTTTCACCCTCCTACCCACCTTCAAGCCCAAATCAAGGTCTGTCAGCAGAGAGCCAATGCTGCTGCAGCTGCCCAGGCCCAAGCCTTGGTAGGGTAACCGTGACAATACGCCGGTCATTTTTACCCCACCCACCCCTCACCGCTTATCTTTCTACTGGCTCTGTCCCCTTAGCTTACCACTGGTCTTCCAATGTACACCCCCTGACATTTTCTGTGAAATTCTTTAGCATGTGCAACCATAAAGTTGCCCACTTTGACAGCTGTTCACTGTTCACAATTACCTGCAACACTGAAGCATATCTTGTTCAAATTGCATCCATCATCTCATTAACTGCTGAACAAAATATAAGAAAAGGTATACAACATGTTTTGCCTGACTAAATAGCGCAGTCTAAAATTGTCGTGTTTTTTTATGAATCTAAACAAGATCTTTTTCCTTAATATTTTAGTGACATTTCATATTAAGAAACAATAAAATGCTTTTTGTATTAACAATGGCGCAAAACTTGTATTACATAACTTTACATTTTTTAAGTCTTATTATACTTAGGTCTTTTTGCTGGATGTAAAAAGGATTTCATGGATATAGGCTAGTGAGGAAAAAGATGCAAAATCCATTGTTTGGACACAGAATCTCTGTACATTGGAGGGCCATTTTTGCTTGGTGACAGACTCTGCAGTGCTATGGCTGTTAGGATAGATGACCTTGACCTTTAATATGGCTTTACACTGACCTTGAATCCTTATCATGATACATTTATAGCTCAGCAAAGCATAATGGTATCTACTTGTTAAGAATCTTCATTCAAAAGTAACAGAACATTGCAAGAGACTGCAGCAATAAGTGCAGGTCTGTATCGTATAACTCTAGATCAGATCTGGATCTACACTTTTTGCCTAAGCCTGATCAAGTCATGTTGTATAGCTGGTTAAAATGACCTTGACCTGTTGGAAATTTACTGATGAAATAAAAACAAGATGAATATGATATAAGAATATTAATTTTTATACAGCTTATTAAATACTTTGCCTACACCTAGTACTTGTTCCAATTTCAATTTGCCTAAGCTTAGAAGTTCATGTGCTGTATGAAATAACACAGATGATAAAAAGCTACAATACTTAAAACTAGAACAAGGTGACTATCCTTTCAACCTCAGCCATCCATCTATACATAGATATAATGCATCATCATTTCAAGTTTTATCATCAATTTGATGCAAAATTTCAAACATTTGAACATTTCCTAAAACAATCTTTAAAGCTAAAGCTATTATTAAAGCATGAATCAAATCTAATAATTTATTCATAGTAAATGTATCATTTGTTCTGATGCAAGCTTATTAGTCCAACATTTGAAGCAAAATTTAACTTTGAAATATATGATTGATCATATTGGCATCCCAGACTAAAGTCTTACCCAATGCTTGAGAATGTTCTGGCATCTCCGGCTGAGTTGTTGAACCTCTGATCATGCTCATCCAATTGACCAACCAGCTTTATATGTTTTGGTTTTACAGTGCTAGATGTATTCTTGCATAATTTATAACTTTTTCAAGATAGCGATCTAACTCTATTGTAAAAGTACTTACTCCACAATGAGAGTGTTCATCAGATATAATCTGTACATGTAGTTGTTGTACTGATTTGTGCTAAAATAGCAATACATAATGATGCATTATATCTTGTTTCATCTTTTATCATTTTCTTTCTGCTTTTAGTTTCTTTTTATCAATGCTAGTTTTAACAATATCAGGTGGTTGAAGAAAGTTTACCAGCTTTATCCTTTGCTAATGTTTTGGTGTGAGCTCTGTTAAGAGAGCATATGGATTTCTAACTAATTCTTATATGAGGGATTTTATTTTCTTAAACATATTGAAGTTACTAAAACTGGGTTTAAGGGAAGGATTATGTGATAAAGTTTTACAGATAATGATGAAGTTGTTTCTTTTGTCTTGGAAATAGAAACACAAGTTGTGGAGTTTTTGTTGTTGTTTTTTTTGTTATCATTTAACATATGCTGTTTTTTTTTTTAACTTGCTTACTTACAAAAAAGGATTTTACTACTAATAAAACTTTATGATGAAAAATTTGATTTGTTAACTTTAGAGGAAATGCCTACTTAGCTTGACATGGCTGTACATTTTAAATTACTGGTTCTTCAGAAGACATATGTGAAACTTAACATAGAAATAGTTTGACATTGTTGGAAATGATTACTTTTTGTAGGCAAATTATGATGTTATTTTTGCTTAATTAGTATATCTGTTGTCCTTTTAACCATTGCACTCTTTAATAACAGGGCTGTACTGTTCTTTGCATTGGGTCCTAGTTGTGTTGCATCATGGGATATGCCAATGTCTTCATGTTTTGTCTAAATGGACATCTTTGGTTTTCTTGTGTTGTTCTTCATTTTCTACTCTCAGTGTAATAAGGGTGACAGCTATATATATGTATATATCTTATACATTCAGTTTTTTGTCTTAACAACCCTTTCATCCCTTGTAAAATCCCTGCAATGGGATCTTCCACATTGCTCCATTCCTCACAAGATACCATGGCCATGATAACATAATAGGGGTGAAAGGGTTAAGATTTCTCTGCTTATAACTACCATGCTGTAGTTCTCTTGTAGTGCACGTAGATTGCCTTGTAGTTTCTTTCCTCTTGCTGCTCACTTTGACCTTTGACTTTCCCCACCACTGATCATGACCTTCCCTAGCAATGACATTGACATTCTCTCAAATGACCTTGACTACCCAAAAATTCATCTAAATTGTAAACTACCCTTATATTAACATTGACCCGGCTTTACTTAAACCTTTCCTCCCCATGGTATATATATATCTAAGCTTTATTAGCAACAACTAAGCACCCCTAGCATCAACCTAAGCTTCCTTGGCAACAATCTAAGCTTCCCTAGCAACAGCTTTGCCCATCCACTACCTGCTTCTGACACACGAAACGCGTGTACATGGGACTTGAATTGTTATAAATAAAACTTTGATTTATAAGCTACCCTGTTTGAACACTAGGGAAAATGCTTGTTGCACATTGAATGTTTTCAATGGATTTTTATTTTTGGAGGCAAGAGAAGACTTTCAGGGTAAAAAAAAAAGAAAAGAAAATAACTTAAGAATTAGCATTTTACAGTATGAGGGTGAACCTGTGCATGATTGTACATTATAATGTTGATCCGCTATGAAGCTTTCGACATGTGTTTGACATGATTTACAAATATTGTTGAGTGTTTTAGTGTAACAATCACTGATTATATACATATTTACTGCTTGTTCATAGTATTTTTATATCAGTTTGAAGTGCCAAGTTAGGATTACCCATTTACGTATATTTATTCTGACTCATGTTTTGCCAATTTTTTAACTGTTGTATTTTGTTAAATAAATATGAAGAATGTATTAGAAAAACAGATTAATGTATGAGTGAATAATTAAAAATTTAGACAAAGGGCCAGCCCAACTTGGCACTTATATAACAATGTCTAAGCTTGATGCTTTATCTTAGTTATCTCCTAGAGACAATGCTAATACTCTGTATGGATACGCTTCTAGCCTCACATTGGGCCAATCCTCAGGTGTTTTTGTAGCCAAGGTCCTGACCAAAGAGCACAACCTTAAAGTCCAAAGCGATCCAAAGTCTCTTCTTGGATAATATATTAAAATAGACATTTTGATTTTAGTCTCTTGTAATGAATAAGAGTAATGAAAGATAAGAATTACATTTCACGTTTTTTCTTACAGGAAGTGTGTATTCCCTTTGCAGCATTTTTGACATGTTTATTTCTTACAGAGTGATTTGTGGATTTAAAAAACAACTGTTAGACAAAATTGTCACACCCTTGGCCATTTTTAAATTTTTTAATTTCAATTTTTTGAAAACTGAAATTTAAAAAAAAAGCTTGACATTCAAAAGTCTATTGTTTGAAAGAGAATCACATGCAGTATGATGGGTCTTCTACACTGTGCTCCTTTTGGACTTGTGTGTTTTATTTTTTGGCCATATTTTCTTCAGCTTGAACATTTTAGAATGTTTTTTATTTTATTTCTTGCTAAGGACAGTGGCATGCACAGTTTTGTCTTCAGCTTTAGTATACTGTGTGCAGGCTCTGGGAGAACAAACCCATGTGCACCCTTGTTTGCAGCTTACACTCTCTGTGCAAACCTATTATATACTCACAATACAGAGTAAAGCTTTCTTACCCATTAAGGCAGTAAAGGAAGGATATTTAAAGTCAATTCAAATAAACTGATGTCACTTTAGAGAAAAAGACACTAAAACTCACTTCAGTTTTGTCCCAAAGTCTGCCAAACAGTGCTATCGGTACATGAGAGTGCTAAATTATTATTTATGATTTGTCTGGTTATGACCTGTATAAAGGCTTCAGACAAAGGTACTGCATTTTTTTCTCTCAAGGGGCCTGCATCCTTATACACACAAAAATATGTGCCAATCTCAAATTACGACCAAAACAGTCCTGTGCCTAACTTCGGGTGATGATATAAATTGACAAGGCGCCAATATTTTCTTTTCGTTATTTTTAGTACTGAACTACTATTCTCTTATATTGGGAAACAAATATATTTATTTGCATGTGTGACTTGATGATCATTTTTACCGATGGTGCTATTTTTTATTTTATTTTCATCACTTCCACTTCCCATCATGCCTTGTGCTGTGCTTGCTGTTGTCATGTGCCGCCATATCCTGCCAACTTTACGGCCAATCAATCAACATCTCCGCCCGTACACAATCGTACGTCGTGCTCTGCTAATTTTACTAATTAGCCACAAGTGGTTGAAGTTCTGACGGGAAAGAAACGATCTCGTGACCCGAGCGAGGATCTTGTTCTGGTACTTGTACAATTCGATTCCTTCAAAGAGTAGACGTGTTACAGTTGGCACATGTTTAAATAATGACAGGCTTCCAATTCCAAATTTGGAAAATGAAAGTTCTACAAAGATATGTAACTTGACAAAAAAAAACACAATGAGCCGTAGCTTATATATCAAATGTTAAATGGTTGCACATTCGACAATTTTTGCGATTTTATTGCAGAGGATGAAATTTAGGTGTAGAAATAAATATATAGAACCATTACTAGGCTATAGTTTGTTTATACTGTGTATTGCTAGACGAAAAGCTGTATGTGTTGAGACTGTAATACGTCTACTTTTCTTTCTTTTAAAGTTTTTGATGAAAGAAAAAAATACAAAAGTCTGAAAAACCAAAACAAAACATACAAAAACTAAAGATTGCAAGAAAACGAAAATTTCCCATCATGCTTTCCGCATGTAGATGTAGTCTGCTTTAAGGGAGAACCGTTGCACAGTCACATGACAACAAAATATTGTGTATAAACGTATTACTACGCTCTCTTTTTTCTGCTTGTAGACTTTGTTTCATCTTTTAATACAACACAATATATATATTGGTGATATGAGTTTTTAACTTAATTTTTTTTATTATGTCTGTGATCAGCCTCCTAAGATAGTAACGTGGCAGAATTTAGGATGTTAAGTGTGTCTGTAGGGTTATATATGCTGATGACCATTCCCCAAACACTAACTTTTGGTTCCTGTCCTTTGTATAGCCCAGCTTCTTGTACCAATGTTCTCCAAACTATGCACCTCATACATAACACAGCTTGTTGCAATAGTGTCCTGTCTTATTATACAGTTTCCATTATAGTTAGGGCATTGTTGTATCAAACTGCAAATTCTTTCACATTTTTCATTTTCATTCTTTTCCCTTTAATCTATAAATTAATAAAATGTACATAATTGAAAGCACTTGTAACCTGTCTTATTATTTACATAACAGTAACTAAATTTTCTTATGTAAATTAAATTATTTATGGAATAAATTAGTAGACAAAAATTCTTATTGTAAAAAATATATCTCAAAAGAAATTATAAACTAAACTAATATTAAGACCATTTACCTTTGATTTTCAATTCTTTGTCCTTAGATAATGTTAATGCTGTTTTAATATGACATTTTTTTGTAATTCAGTTTAGCCATAATTGTGGGGAATTATGTTTGCAGTATTAACTCTTTAAATCAATTGGAAAATGCTTGCTATTAAACATTGGCGTGTGTTCTATAATGGTTTAATTTAAACTGTTTTACCAGCAATCTTCCTCTAAGTTTATTCCAGTAGCCAAACCAGCAGGACTCAGCTTCTCTAGGCTTCACCAATTTGCATATTTTGGCTTGGCTTGTCTGGCAAGAAATAACATTCCATATTGAATTAATGTATGAAAAGCTTGCATGGTAAAAAGCTACAGCTGCTTTTGGTGGGGTTGGGGGGTTCTGCTTCAAGAAACACAGACCTGAGTATATAGGGATGGGATATTTATTCTGGCATAAATATTTTTGTTCATCTATTTTTTTTTCTTTGGACATTGTTAAAAACTCTATCTTAGAATCTGCCTATATACAATTTGGGTCATTAATGCAGCTCTTAAAATATAAAAAAAACTGTCAACAAACCTAATGTATGTATTGGGTTTTATCTTTTAGAAATAAGAACTCAAATTGTAAAATTGTATTTACCATCTTACTTGCACGTTTTAATGGTTTAAGGGATAGTTATATATGTTATCACAGAAATGGAAAAAAATATATAAAAACAACAAATCCTGTGCACACTTTGCATGTTGTTTCTTTCTTTTTAAAATTGTGTCACATGTTGATTACCCATGGGTCGTAATGGCATCTTTCCTTAACCAACATATCTCAATATCTAGCAGCAAGTTCCCTTTGTCTCGCCCTGCACCTTGTTTTGCAATATGTTAGATTGGCTATGTTTAGATTGTGACTATTATGGCCTTGACTGATGTAGCTAACTGCAAGCTTCGTACTATAGGTTTGAAATGACATTTATAGTCATAATCTTACTATTATATATTGGTAATATTATCTTCTATAAGCACATGCATATATCATTATATGCTACCCATGAAGTAATAGAAGTAGTAGAAGGTCGCTTCTTTTTCAAGGCATTAAAATTGCATTTTTTCAATGGTTTTCAAAAGAGAGTCAATACTACCAATTACTTCTCATTATAATGGAACTTCATCCTCCAGTTTTCAAGAAAATGTTTATACTTTTGTTTTCATTTTTTTATCAGAATACCTTTTTTTTATAACAAAACTAAATAATCAATTTCTTATGATTTTCAACAGGGGACAAAACATCTCAATGATGAACTTCTTTTCTACTTGTCCAACAAAAAAAAGTTCTTAACAAGTCTTTTCTTTTTAATTACTTTACTGTGTTCAAAATTCAGTGTGCAACATAAAATCCACCTACTGTAATACAGCATCCGTCCTGTTCAGCTTATATAGTATATGTCATATATAAACAAGTATCCCTGCCTAATTGAACACTAATAGATGATTGCTTTTATTATTAATATTCCTGCTACTTATGTTAATAACTGGAAATATTTATTTTGGCTTGAAGTTGCTTTTTCTTTTTTTTTCTGCCTACTTTCCTAAGCATGAAATGTTCGAGCATTATACATGTATCAGTAGAAAAAAAAATTCATCTGATTTTAGATATAAATGGACATAAAAGGGAACATAAACCACTAAAACTATATTCAATATAAAAAAACAGGTTATTTTTTTTTCCTATTCATTGCATAGATTTTTCATCAAAACAAGCTTAAAAAAAAGTTATTCCCTAAATCAGAAACTTCCCAAATTAAATAACTTAAGAAAGATTCCACCATATACTTCATTGATTTCATGCTGGACATCTTTCTTGAAACCAAAAACAAAGACAATATATGATCATCCATTGTCCACTCCCCACCCCACCCCGGCACAATCTTGAAGGCTGACCACAGACCAGTGTGCGTGATTTACCATGTAATCAATTGCTAAATTGTGAAATATCTCACGCAGTGCATGTTGGCTGAATCGTGTATTACCAAAAATGCTTGTGTAAAACTAGTTGGTGCCATTTGGCCATTGTCTCTGGTTCAGAAAGCTAGAAACTGCTTGTTTTTGTCAAAAACTGTAACCTTTTTTTGGTCGCTTCCTTGCAGTGATTTTTTTTTTTATCTTATCTTCACAAGAATGGAGACAAAAGACACTGTAATATATTTTTTTTTACAGGAGTTTGTCATGTGGTTAGGCAATGTTGTTTCTATTTATTTATAAGTCATGAAATATTTTAAGGCAGGATATGTTATTCTCTGAGCAATAAATATTAGAAAACTTAAACAGAGCAAAAACTGTTTCCATCCTTGCCTTTTCTTCAACCGTTATCTGTCTTTTTCGTAATTTGAATACAAGAATTTATGCTTTGAGGAAGGGCCCGATTTGCAACTTCAAAATGTTTTAAAATGGCCAAAAGTCAACTATGCTCGTTGCTTGAGAAAATAAAGACATATTGAAGAAGCTTCAGAGCTTTCAAATGCTAACTTATGAGAACTCATCCATAAAACATGTCCACATTTACTACAAGTGGGTTCAGACTTCTTTATTTATTTGCTTCAACCAAATGCCATGATAAAACTAGCCGCTTATTAGCTTTGTATTTATTTTTTGGTCACTATCTTCCCCAGACAATTTTCAGTTTTGTCTAGTTTGGTTGTCTTAAACAAATTATGATGATATCTTTTATAATTTTATTTATATGTTTCTTAACAGCAAGGGTTGAATGAAATCTGTGATGAGATTTTTTCAGAAGACTTACACGGCTCAAACCTGCCATGTGACTTTTCAGGCTAGTCTGCAGAATGAAGGCAGTCTTCCAGCTGGCCTATTGGGGATAAAAGTTACACGTTAAAAGTCAAAAACAGAGAATGAACTGGTTTTTGTTTCAAAAGGACAGAGACAAACCAAGCTGAACAAAACCCTTCTTTTGATAAATCTTGACCTTTGAATGAACAAAAACAAACAAGTTTTTCTTTCTCTATTATTGATTGGCTTATACCAAATGTTGTATGTGATATGCTTGAGCCCCACCCCTGAAGTCCAGGGTCAATTATTATCACTGTTTTCCCTTCCAGTCGCAGGTGCCTGGGATGGTGGGGCAGTATAAACGTGTGGCAATGGCCGACGCCAAAGGCCTGCCTATGTATCAGCCAATATCAAACATCGGACCCTATCAACAGGCCATCGCAATGCAGCTGCAGCAGCCTCAGTACATACCTGTGTCATGTAAGTCTACACCACAAAATATAGTCCTGATTCTATTTTTGTCCATTTGAATATTACTTGTTGATATCATGTTGTTTTTTTTCTTCAAGGTCAATTGTTGTACGTACTGTCCTAGTTGTTATTTATTGGTAAATGTTGAGAGATATAATGTTGTTCTTGTCAATGTTTTCGTCTTTTTTATTATTTTACTTTTGGGGATATCTGTATGTTTTGTTTAGTTCAGCACAAAGTAAATGTAGCAGCACTCAATTAGAGAAATAGTGAGAAAATACTTAAAATTTCATAATAGTATGTTCAAATTAAGCTCAATTAACAGTTTTGTATGTAGATGTTGATGGAGTCAGTTTGTACAGATGTATGAAGAAATTTGTGAAGCTTATGTTGTGAAAAAGAAAAAGATGATGACGATGACAATGATAGTGAGGATGAAGAGGAGGATGATGATGATGATTATAGCTACTAACCAATGCTGTATATAGATATATAAACTTGCTTTGGGAGAGTTGAACATACAACTTTACTAACACTTGTGTGTACTTTTAGTTGGGACATTGGTTTTTTGGAACACTACTTATTTGTTTCACCAACAGCATATATTACTTAGACCTGCCATATTTAAGTTAATTTTTCTTAAAAGTGAACTGGTTTGTCCATTGAAGCATATTAACCCATACCTGCTTCACTAATATCCACTATGATTTGTTCTTCCTGTTGATACAAACTCATGCCAAGGTAATTTGAAGCATTGCCAGAGACCTAGATGAACAGTGCAGAGACTGGTCACACAGCATGCAGCTGGATCTATACTTTTTTGCTAAGCGTGGTAATTCATGCCGAGAATGTTTAAGAGTTGATCTGGATTGCAATTGAGGCCTTGAAGCATTTAGTGGCAAGTGAAGGGCTAGACCAATTTGCATATATGATGGATGACAAAACACGGCGTGCACAGACATCTTGGTGTTTTGCATAATTTCAACGCTGTTTCTTTGCATAATAATGGAGTAGCTTCATGATGTTTATGGTATTTTAAATTGTACAGCAGTCAAACCCAGACAAAAAAAGTATATTGAATTATCCAAACATGCATACCACATAGAGGTTCTTGCAAACTCTATCTGCCAAGGTTTTATGACTAGTGCAAAATATAGGAGCTTTCTCATAAATGTAGTTAGGGGCTTGTGTGAGTAATTTGAAATCAAAACCAAGATCTTTGGCTGGTTTATTCTCAACTTGCTTTATGCACAGCCTGGTTTTGAATAAGAATATTTAAAACTGAATATTTCATCTTGAAAGTTGTTTCATGTCACATCGCACCTGCAGTCCAAAGTGGTACTACCCAGACTGTGGTCTTGGAGCGTCCTCGACCAATGAAAAGCTGGAATTAGTTTTAATGACCCTGTGATTAATCACAAAAAACAAAAGAAAACCTACCAGTTGAGAGTCCCTTACTATCTCTATAATATTGGATCCTGAATTTTCATGTGGGGAGGTCTTCATCTGACATGCTGTGTACTGGTCTTTCAGTATAAACAAGATTGTACTGGTATGTTTTTAACAACAAATGAAAGTTTTTCTTTTCCTGAACTGGTATGTTGTGTAAACAACAAATGAAAGTTTCTCTTTTCCTGAACTGGTGTGTTGTGTAAACAACAAATGAAAGTTTCTCTTTTCCTGAACTGGTGTGTTGTGTAAACAACACATGAAAGTTTCTCTTTTCCTGAACTGGTGTGTTGTGTAAACAACAAATGAAAGTTTCTCTTTTCCTGAACTGGTGTGTTATGTAAACAACAAATGAAAGTTTCTCTTTTCCTGAACTGGTATGTTGTGAAAACAACAAATGAAAGTTTCTCTTTTCCCATATAGATTGCTGATGGTCCATCAAAAGAACAAATATGAATAAATAAAATTAAAAAAATGTGGCAGGTCTAAGTTTTGCTAAACAATATTAACCATGGCTCATTGTCTTTCATTATGTTTCTTTGATTTACAACATTGCTTCATTTATTAATGATTTCTTGTGTGATTTTATAGCCATGAGTTTATCCAATTTACTACTATCATTAATCTGTTATTGTATCTGTTTTCTTGGACAAAATCATGGCATAATTTCACTGATTATTTTTATTTGTACTGCACATTAACCAACTGCTTTTATTAACATCAAGGAAGCTTGCTCAGATGTTAACACTTGCGGAAGAAACTTTTGCTTGCATTTTTATAAGCCAATAGAAAATAATGCATGTTTTCCCCTTTTTATCCTTTATTTGGCCTTTAATTTAACCTCTGCACATGCATAAAATCAACAAATAAAATTGTATTGAGTATAAATGAACTCTATTTCTTTTAGTTTTTGAATTAATCTTTTAAAGTCAACAATTCTCTATTCAGCATATACCATATATGGTAACTACTTTGCTGCACATCTTTCACTGTGTGACTTCAAGTCCTGGTTGAGGTGAACATGGGAGGTCCTCCAGCTGATCAGCGGTACACCGACACCTAGTTCTACTGAGATATTTGGGGTCTTCCTGCACTTAAAATAGCTGTATGTTGCTGTAATGACCATAGTCATATCACTGCAATGTATTTCTATAAAACAAGTCTCATATGGTTGAAATGATTTGTCATCAGTATTGTTTTTTAAGTAACTTTCTCACCAGCAGTATTGATTAGATAACTGTAATTGATAAAAGTTTTAAATACCTTAATCAGTTATTTGTGATTTGATAACTGAGTTTGTTTCAGAGGTAGTAATTAGCAATAAGTGTCAAGACAACATCTTTTTACAGATGTTTTAACAGCATCTGTAGCTTTGACCCATTAAGAACTGTCATGTGACAGGTTTCTATATCTTAAATGTCAGTTCATGTAGGGTCAACAGCAGAAACTGTACTTAAGAGCATTCCTTTGCCTTATATAGTCCATTGTATATATGCATAATGCAGCAATAAACATTAAAACTTAACAATAAAAATAAACTTTAAATAATAAATGCCTAATAATAATAAATAAACTACATGAGACTTAGCAGGAAGAAAAGTGCAGGTCCTGTTTAGACAGCTCCCATTGGATTTGCCTGTTCCTAATCAGACAGCTCCCATTGGATTTGCCTGTTTCTGATCAGACAGCTCCCATTGGATTTGCCTGTTTCTGATCAGACAGCTCCCATTGGATTTGCTGTTCCTGATCAGACAGCTCCTATTGGATTTGCTGTTCCTGATCAGACAGCTCCCATTGGATTTGCCTGTTTCTGATCAGACAGCTCCTATTGGATTTGCTGTTCCTGATCAGACAGCTCCCATTGGATTTGCCTGTTTCTGATCAGACAGCTCCCATTGGATTTGCCTGTTTCTGATCAGACAGCTCCCATTGGATTTGCTGTTCCTGATCAGACAGCTCCGATTGGATTTGCCTGTTTCTGATCAGACAGCTCCCATTGGATTTGCTGTTTCTGATCAGACAACTCCCAATCGATTTGCCTGTTTCTGATCAGACAGCTCCCATTGGATTTGCCTGTTTCTGATCAGACAGCTCCCATTGGATTTGCTGTTCCTGATCAGACAGCTCCGATTGGATTTGCCTGTTTCTGGTCAGACAGCTCCCATTGGATTTGCCTGTTTCTGGTCAGACAGCTCCCATTGGATTTGCCTGTTCCCTAATCAGACAGCTCCTATTGGATTTGCCTGTTTCTGATCAGACAGTTCACATTGGATTTGCCTGTTTCTGATCAGACAGCTCCCATTGGATTTACCTGTTTCTGGTCAGACAGCTCCCATTGGATTTGCCTGTTTTTGGTCAGACAGCTCCCATTGGATTTGCCTGTTCCCAATCAGACAGCTCCTATTGGATTTGCCTGTTTCTGATCAGACAGTTCACATTGGATTTGCCTGTTTCTGATCAGACAGCTCCCATTGGATTTACCTGTTTCAGATCAGACAGCTCCCATTGGATTTGCCTGTTTCTGATCAGACAGTTCCTATTGGATTTGCCTGTTCCCAATCAGACAGCTCTCATTGGATTTGCCTGTTTCAGATCAGACAGCTCCTATTGGATTCGCCTGTTTCTGATCAGACAGTTCCCATTGTATTTGCCTGTTTCTGATCAGACAGCTCCCATTGGATTTGCCTGTTTCTGGTCAGTTCTTGCTTAGCTGGTCAAGAATCAATAGACTGAGCGTCTTGCAGTTTATTTGTAAACTGTCACATCGCACAGCATTTTCCAGAAGTAGATAACTCTTAGCTAGCTTCCTTGAAACCCACTAGTTGTCACTAGCTAACAGTGTTGTATTTTATCTTTTTATTTTCATGCTCGTTTCACTGTGCATCTGTCCGTGTGCTTATTCGCTTCAACACCTTATTCTACACCTGCATGCGGTTTATTTCTGCTTCAAATCCATCCACATATATTAAAATCACAACCATTTTGAAAAACACAACTAATTATCCTTGAAAAACCTTTAAAACACTTAAAACACAATTATCATAATGTCAACAAAATCAAAATCCATAACACACTATGGCCCCTCCCACTTTGATCTTAATTGCTACACTAATCCTTTGCAACCAATCACATCATACTACTAACAATGCCACATCCACACAAATAAACCACACCTCCCTGGTCGTTATGGCAACAGTGCCGATGGTGGTGAGCCCGGAGATGGTGAGCCCCCAGCTGGTTCCAGGTGTGAGCCCTCTCCCAGGATCGATGGTCCCTTGCAATGCACATAGTGTTAATTATCTTGATGAAAACAGACAGGTATACAACTCAATCAAAACTTGAACTTAACCGAAAAAAATTCAACATTAATAATAATTCCTTAATTTTGAGAAATCAGCTCATATGTATAGGTAACAAAACAAATGCATTGAGACTGAGCAGCAATGATGTAGATCCTGATCAAACAGCTCTCAGAGGGAACTAGCTGGTCTGAATCTACACTATTTGCCTAGTCCTTTACAGGCTAAGTACAAAAACTACATGACCATGTCTAATGATATTTCTCTTTGTCTTTAATGAGTGACACTGTTTATAGGTGAATTCTGGATTTAAAAAAATCAATTTGTAAATAAAAAAATATATATTATTATATATATTATTAAAATTTGACTAAGTTATATTAAAAAAAACATCAACAACAAAGTTTCTGCGAAATAGCTTGCTGTTTGTTTCATTAAGCTGTTTATTAGTCACAATTTTTAGGTCACATTGATGTCTAGTTTGAAAATGTTCAGCACACTTAGCAGATTAGCAACTATAATCTTAAACTGATAGTGTTAACCGATCCCCATATTATTTGGTGATTTACAAGTAAAATTACTACCTAAGTTTGGTTCAAGGTTTTGATTAGTGAAAAGGGTTGTTTGGTTTTATTATTTCTGTAGTTACAATGATAACCTATTTTGCAAATTTTGTGTTGCAAAACCATTTATACTCCAACTATAAACGTGAACCTTATCCATCAGCAAGTTCCCGTCAACATGCATGATTCATGTAGCAATGTATTGTAAGCAGTGTTGTTATGTTAATCCACATTACTGTAATCCTCTAGATGGCTGAGCACAATAAGGGAAATAACTCCGCTAATTATCCAATAGTCACTTTGCATTATCTCCCTTTGCCAACAGTTTGACCAACGGAAAGATAATAATGAAGCTAGCGAGCTTACTTCTAATGCAGTTTAAAATTCCTCTTCAAAGCTTTTGCAGTGCAAGATATGACAACTAACCCTTTCTATTAGTTATGTACAGTACTAATTCAGCTACAGTACTGTTTACCTGCAACTTGTATTCATTTGGACCTGCAACTAAAAAAAGCTTTGGTGCACATAATTGCATTGTAGCATTAAAAGATGCTATTACTAACAGCATGATGCACAATATGAAGATAGTTAGATTCTGAAGCATATTTTTATGTCGCATTACTAACTTCTGTGTCTGACCTTTATTTAATGTGGTTTAAAGTTTCCTTGGAAACCATTCTTAAAATAGATCATGACCTTTGACCTTACAGTTGCTGGACACCCTCCCAGTGTGCAAAGATTTTAAGATGGGTCTTTGTCAGAGGCCCGACTGCAAGTACATCCATATAGTTGAGGGTGAGTATATTGCTCTTTCAGGAAATCGTCTGAGGCCAAGCTTGTCATTGACCTGTCCTATGTTGAGAACATGAACTAAATTAACTCTTTACATGTGCCAAGTTTGTATGCTGCACACTTCAATGATAAGAAAATTGTAACAAGTTGAAGATAGTAGTCATAGGTAGTATTAACACCTTCCTAAAATTTTAGTGGTCATTTTCTTTAAACTACTGTGAAAGCTTTTTATTTCGTGGGGCATTTAATTTAGTGGAATTCGTGGGCAAGACAATCCACGAATTTAAGTACCAACAATATAAAATCCCCTCGGTTAGGCTTTCGAATGCTAGATTTACTTGTAAATCATGTCAACATATTTTTACTAAACAGGACATAAAGCTCAAACAAACTGATGATTTCACCACACTTTATTTACATTGTATTGACATATAACGATAAAACATGTTTACGAACATAAGCCATTTAATCATGAAAAACGATAAATGCTAAGTAATTTTATACTGTAATATATACACGAGCACTATAAACTAAAGCACATCGAACAGGTAATTTTACAACATTTTGTCACAACACAACACAATGACACTTGCATAGGCCTGCCTTCCGGAACCCCGCGATGATCAACTCGGTACCCGTGTAGGGTGTTTACTCAAGGGTCTGTTTTGTGTCATTTTGCATAGTACGCTAATTAACTTTAATTGACAGTCAATGGCTTCGTTAAATTAGACCCTTAAAAGAACCCGCGCCCCTAACATCTTTATGAATATAATCCCTTAAATGACACGCTAATTGACAGTTTGGTGTCATAAAAGTCGTCTGATGAGACTCGACTGAAAACATTGGCCGGCTGCCGTGGATCAATATCATCAGGCGTGACGTAAGACAATAGGCAGAGTCACTCGCTAATCCGTAGTTTCGCAATTGACCCTGTTTCAGTGTTAGGCCTCAATTTTGCATCTGTCAAAAATCGAAGATCATTTTTTTTTAATTTCGTGGGTAGGGCAATCCACGAAGTCAAGTACCCTCGAATATGCCCGTCCTTTTCAAACGACGAAATTTCTGCCCCACGAAATAAAATGCTTTCACAGTAGTTGAAAATGTTTACTATTTATGCATGCAGGCAATTCTTGCATAATCACAGACATGCATATATAAACTGTGGACTGCACCATCATAAGTGCTGCCCAAGGTATCAAGTGGTTCCTGTAAGCCTTTAACCAACCACCTTGCATAATTGTTTATTATCTATAAAATGTAATATTTTGCGATCTTAATCAGTCCAAAATTAAAGGGACCAACTTGGATTAAGAGTGTTTGTTAAAGGAAAGACCACTGTCTGCTTGTTGGTTTTGGGGACTCATTTATAGCTCTCATTCACCATAATCCCCCAACTTGTGTTGGTTTTTGTCTTATAAAAAAACCCTTAAAAAACAACAAAACAATCACTGGCATGTCATCAGCCTAAATTAGATTTTTAAAAATTTAAACGCATGTAGAAAATTAAATAATTAAATCCATATTTGATATTCATGATTTCAAAGTGTAAAAATGGACAATATTTGGTATTAAATACCTTTAATTAATTAAACCACTTGTCTGTTTACATTCATTTTTGATGTCATCATGTTAATTGTTTAAAAAAGTCAAAATATGTTATTAATAAAATAGGTCCTGATAAAACAATAAACTTATAAAACACTGACAAGTGTTTTTCTTTTAGAAAATTGATAATGATTATCTTATCAGTATGCCAGACATTGACAATGTTTTTCTGTTTTATAATGTTTATCATAACTGGATGCTTCTTTTCCAGATTATGTTGAAGTAAGTGATGGCCGTGTGACTGTTTGTAGGGATGCAGTGAGAGGCAAATGTTCACGACCAACGTGCAAGTATTACCACATTCCAGTTCCTCTACCACCAGCCGAGTAGATCCAATTGTCTGACTGATCATTGAAGCCAACTTAAGGGTACAAGACGTCACTGGGACGTGGACTTTCAAGCTGTATCTTAGCCAATGTTTATACTATAGTATTTGAAACTGTCAATGAATAGTTATGATGAACTGTTGTAAGACAAATATCTTGTATGATGTTATTTAGTATGGATTTCCAAGAATAGGTAGATCATTATTTTCTACTGCATGTAGAAGATTTAGAATATTCTTCATAGTTAATTAGGAGTGTACATGAGTGTGTGGTAAACTTGTGTTAAAACAAATTAAATACAGTCAGCTAGAATAATAAGAACTAAGAGAGGGTGGCACAACATTGGACTGCTCCGAAAACAACAATAGGCAAGCTGGTGTAACAAAGAGGGCTGGAATTCATACAGTACATGGTGGGGTAGAAATACTGGAGTGATTTATTCTGCATCTGGACATTTAAGATATTGTGATATACATTACTCACTTTTATACAAGTGGTTCAAAACCATGACAACCATGTTCAGCCGTCTGCGACCAGATGACACGTCGTCTGCTGAACGCCATGGGATGTTTCGTCTGGACGGGGACTCAGTAGTCTTCAAAATGTGATATTTCTTACTTGGTCAAATGTCAAAATGACTATTTTTGTATCTTGAGAAGAATTTTGCAAAGCCAAGCTTGGATTAAAGCAACTCTTAGCTGATGTTTATCCCTCCCTGCTTAGTTTAAGTCGTCATATACCAGCTGTGGTTTGTGTAAACACGTCAGCATAATATACTTAATAGTGGTGAAAAAGTCATACCCGTCACAAGGCTTATTTACTTAATATATGATTAGCAGTCAGCTGCATCTTGGCTTGCTATGGATTTTTCTAGCTTGCTTTTTGATTCGTTTTGTAATGTAAAGTATCTATAGCCCCATGTGTCCAATAGTGGATTACTTTGTACAGAGGATTGAAAGAAAGTAGTTCCCTGATTACATAAGGATCCTTGCAGAAGCATTCCTATTTTAGAAGTACTGTATTCCTACACAGTGATTGAGGGCATTCTTGTTGCCATGAAAATGTGCCATAATGCATTTTTAGAAAACTGTTGAAGCTTTCTAAAATACCACCAGACATAACAGTCTTCCATCTTATGGACTGTGCACAAATAGATGACACGTACTCATAGCAACTGGGTTTCCCATTTGACTTACCGTAAACATTTACTTCTTCATACATCTTGCTGTTAAAAACACATTTTGTTATCATTTCTTTACAGAGCTATTGTCCCCTTAGAGAAATTGTAACAAAATCCTATGATGTTGTATTATTATCAGTGGTTATAAAAAGCATTTAAGTTGTTTCACTTTATTATTGTAAACTGTTTTTTTAATGGTGCAATTTTTAAAGGTGCACGTCTTGTTCATATGATTGCCATGTTTTTTTTTGTAATTTCTCCCTAATGATGTGCCATATGTTAATCCAGTATGGATAAAACCTATATTCATAACCACATGGTGGAAATATGGCCTTATATTGTGCCATGATTCAAGCAGATCTTGTTCAGAGACTGCCTGTGGTCAGTAGATATTAGTGGATCATAAACACGTGGAAATGTTTGGTACATTGTTAAACTAATTATTTATATTTCTTCCAATACATGTCTTAACTATGGCAAAATATCTTAAATCTGTGACATTAAACTTATGTTAATGTCAGTTGTTCTTGGTTTTCTATACCTTATTTAGATGGATGTCACTATAATGATCAGAATGGTGCAAAATTGATTTACAAATCATACACAACTAACTTTTTCTACGCAAGTTCGAGTTGAGTTCTGTAAATAAGCACGTAGTATAATAGACTGAAAGCTTACACACACTTCCAGAGCAGGAACATCACGGTCCTGCTACAGTTGTCAAGATGTCTTGATAAGAACTGATCACTGACCACAGACAGTTCTCTAGGACAGGGTTAGACTGTACACTGTTTATGACTTGATATTTACACCTGTTTACAGACACTGGTGTAACATACCTAATGTGTTTTCATTCACATTTTTGTTGTTGTCATTGTTGTTTTATTTCTATTTTTCAACAAACTGTAATGTTATGTTTCAAGTTGTATCCTTTTTTGTACGAGAATGATTACAATGGCTAATTCTGATCTATGGTTATTTTATATGTAATACAATACTTAGACTTGCAGTCTATAAATGTTATGAAAGGGATGAATAATTACTAAATTGATGAAAATAGTTGTTTCATTCTTATTTTGGCAAGTGAATACTTGTAGATTAAAAGAATTATGCATCTGTTACAAATTACATTTTTTTGAACATTTTTTTACTCCATTGACTTGTTTGCATCAAGACATACACTGTGCCATATCAGAAAAACCTTTGGACATTTTTTTTATAATTCCTGTGTTTTTTAGTTCTTTTTTTTTTTGCAGTCTATATAATTGATATGTTAGCCATAACATTGACGTTGTTATGTAGTCATATATAGTCTTATTTGATTGTTGATGTCGGGTTTTATCAGTTAATGTGTATACATTGTAAACAGCCTTTTTAGTAAAGAAGCTCAGAGCTTTTTGTTTAATATTAAAACACAAAATACAGCAATATTTCCAGATAAAACAACAACATAATGTCAATTACATATGCTTTTTTTTTGGACAAACATTCTTACTGATTATTGATGTTTTAAAAACATACATTGTATATATATCACATAAGCTAGGTAAAACTTGATTTTAACTGTTTTTAGTCTCAATATACCAGAGTCAAATGTGTATATTAGTACCTTCATAAGTTTCATGTTTTTTAACTGACACAAGTGCTGATGTAACAATGCTGGCGATTGGCTGATTCTCCATTGTTACAGTGTATATAACGTAAATTCTGATTGGTGCATGCTACGTCTGAAAGTCCTTACCATTTCTTTTGGAAGATCTTAATAAGATTCTTGTTCAGATAGCTGTTTAGACCCTATTTTTTATTATAGATTGGTTGTAATTAAACATTTAGTTATTTTCAACACTGTTTATAGCCTGGAAATGATGTTTTATTTTATATATGTTTTATTATACCTACAAGGTTGCATTTTTAAGGTGTGTAACTATTTAGACATTAGTTAACTTTGCATTTTATTTTTTAAGAAAAAGTCACTTTCTTTTGTATAGCTGTTAATGAATTGTTTGAATTTTGATAAGATGTTTTTGATATTGTTTTAACCTGTTTCATTGGATATTACATTTGACAGTTGGGAGTACTATGTTGTTTTTTTGTGATATGTATGTTTATAGCTGTTCAACCGTTGTCATGTCAACCCCTGTCTGTGAGGATGGGATAGATGTGGGGGGTTAAAACCAGTCCATGGGAAGTGAGAATGTCACGACAGATTATGTAGGAGCAAGTATAGACCTGGATCAGGCATGTTTTGATACTTTGCGAATTAACTCTTAGCCTTTAGTCACGATTTGATCATGCAAGTAGTGTAAGCCAAGATCAGCCAGCTCTAAGTGGGAGCTGTCTAATCAGGGTCTGCAGTATTTGTAGAGTCTGTGGATATATGCCTTCTTATCTTTGCATGTAGTTGTTAAATAACTGAAGATTTTGTATTGTGAAGAAATGCAGCATGATAAGAATTGATATTCTGGTTAAATGTGAAACAAACTTGGCACAGATGAACATTAGAAACTCTCAGTCCATGATTAAGTTCGCCTGTGATTTTTGAAGATGTTTGATTAAAGTTGAAATAAGACCTATGATCTTACCAGCAACAAGTGACTGGGTGTATTACAAGCATAAAGAATAACGATATGATGGTGATCCAAGTCTACACTGTCCATCATTTTTGTCCGAACATTTTCTTGCTTCTTGTTTCATGTAGGTATAGTTTAGGAGAACTTGTATGTCACAATCAGTTTTTTTCTTATTTGAAACAACAACATTTTTGGAATCCAGAGGATACACTGTTATTATTGTTTCAGTAGGATATCCTAAGTGTAATATAATACACAACTGTCAAATAAATTATGAATAACAATGTTTATTTGAAAGAATTACAAGGATCAAGAGATGTTGTTTATGGTAAATAGGAGCTTATAAACTAAAGATTGTGTCACGCATTTCCTCGTAAACTACTAGAACCAAAATGATGTCATTTTTAAGTATGAAATGTGTTGTAAATATTTGTTCCACAGTGTGGCTGGATATCCAACAGCATGTCTTGTTTCTGCACCTTAAGAAGTTGCAGATCAGGTTATTGTTGAGAGCTCCCTCCATATTGAACGTAGGTATACCCTCAACCGGTGTCTTGATCAGTACAATATAGTTAATATTATGTTACAATTCATGGTCATTGTATTGTTTATGAAACAATTTAGCCGTGTACTTTACAGCGTAAAATAAAGCGTGGTATCATACATTCACCCTCCAAGTCTCAGCTGTTTATATTAGGCATGGAAAATGTTTAGAAACATTCCAAAAATATCTTCTAGTATTTCTATTTCTTCATCATTTTCTACTGATTTAATATATTTACAAAAGAGAAATTTTTAAAATCAAGTTTTAAAAAAATCTAAATTAAAAGTCAGTCATTTTTATAGCTAGTGGCATATTTTATATGAAGCAACTTTAGCATTAATTTCAATGACATTTTTCTAAATTTATCATTGCAAATACCTATTTTACTTCAAGAAACATGGAAAAGGCATATTGCTAAGCTTTTGTTTAACTATTCTAACATTTCAGATAGAAGCATCAATTTAAAATCATTCAGTCTCCCATAGATCTCCTATGTCTGGGATTTTTTGTACAAGATTTACAAGATTCTGACTTACAATGAGGAATTTTAGTGAAAACACACTTTTGTTTAAATGGTATTAAGAAAATGATTCCATCTTTTAATAATGTTATTATCATTTATTTTTCCAAACAATAAATTAATTAATTAATATCGGAAATGTCGAAACTAAGATTTTTTCTTATCTTTGAAAAAAAAAGTAACTTTTTATGGGATGATAGATATGCTTGGCTTTCTTCCATGTATTCGATCAGTCAGTGTTCATTTTTGGTGTCCTTATACCAAAAAAAGGATCTAGGAATTTTATAGAAACAGTGTATTCCTTAGAGAAATGTACATTTTTATACTCTTATTATGTCTATGAAATTTGGTTGAGGATGAAAATTTGTCACATTTTTATATCACTTGTTGATGAGTAAAAAAAAACCCTGTGTTTTTGTACATATATATTGTCACCCTTTTAATGTCTAACATTACAGAGGTGTGTGAGAGAGCATTGTAAGACTGGAATTGTTAGGTGTGCGAGTGTACAAAAAGTTGTTGTAGTCTGTTCTTATTACATATGTGTGTTATTACTAAGGAACATCAAATGTTCCCGTGACACTGAAATATTTTATTGCACAAAGAGGAAAAGTGTTCTCAGATTTTTTTGTACAATAGAAAATAATTCTAGGAGTTTTTTTTACTATGCCACAACATTGGTCTGGGTAAATAGAATCATTGTCCCTTCTGGACTTTCTTAACACTAGATTAAAAATTGCTTTTTGTAATAAGCCTCTTTACAGAGTTTTTTGTGGAATGAACACATGTCCAACTGTTTTTTGCAGTATGCATTTGTCATTCAAATGAAACCTTGCAGAAAATTTATACAATTTTTTTTTTTACGAACTAGAAAATGTGCCATAGATTACAAGATACCGTTTCTACACATGTAAATGTTGAACAAGAGCTATAACCAGACCAATGTTATGGTGGGTGGGGTGAGTGGAGCTTCACAGATGATTGTAGTGGTCTCTAACCTTCTAGCCCGTCCGCTGTGATTTATAATCACTATATATTCTTGATTAAATAAGTAAAACAATATTTTATGCAAATGAATAAAAACAAACTCTGTTTAGTAGAAATATACCGGAATTATGTAAATGTTATGTATCCCAATCAAATTATCAGGATCTACACTGTCTGTTGCCTTTATCTCTACATTTTGTTGCCTCTTTAGAATATCTTGGAATTTTTATTGATTATTTTTACAAAAGATGGTGTTAAAATTGATACCAAATAGTTGTGGGTTAGATTGTGCTAGATGGATCACTACATTTCATCAGTCCAGCTGGACTCACTAGGGTTACTATTTGATTGTACATGTAGCTGTATTTGCTTCTGCTTGACACAAGCTGCAGACTGTCTGACAGTCATTGCTAAACGCTAACGTTGCTCTGACAAATAATCTGAGGCTTGCAAAACTTTTCATTTTCTGATCTTTGCTACCATAATCAGAGACTAGACTAGGACTGGCGGTCATTTCTGGGCAGGCAACTCCCAGGAATAGGCAGCTTGGCACTACTATTGTCAGGTAGTGTTGTTTGCTTGAGATGAGATTTGCAAATCCATTCTGTAAGTTAAGACCTGATTTTTTGAAAATTCCATGCTAATATTTCCGCATAAATCATATCTGTTAAATAAAAAGCACAATAAGAGATGTTTATACTTGTGTTATCAAATCTAATAGAGACAAATTCAGTCAGATTATCTGCAATGAGACTGCAAGATTATTTTTATTGCTATGGTCTGGTAAAGATTCAGAAGTTCTACTTTTCAGTAGAAATCAATATGTTAAAACATACATGATAAAACACAAGTGATGTTTATTGCTCATATAAACCATAAACCTGAGACTACAAAGCAAACAAAAGCTTTGGCAATTATTGATTATCTATATAATTAATTTTGCTTCTGAATCTCTTAGAACTGCTTGCAGTAAACTAATAAATCTTCTGTCTTGTAAATGTAGGACAAAAACCTGACCATGACCTGGGTCTAGCCATCTCTCGCAGGGACAATTCTGACCCAGTCTGTACACCATACTGTAGATTCCTATCGATTCAGAATATGGTGTAGCAGTCAAGTCTCTGTGAAATGCAGACTCCACAATCCAACTTAGTGCCATTGTTTTTTTCACTTTTTTGTATTATTAGTCATTAGAATAAAAGTTCTAATGGTTAATTGGTGATAGGAATTCTAGAATGTTAGCTTTTAGGAAGTGTTGGCTTAGCAAGTTATTTGTAGTACCTGTCAACTAGTTGATAATTGTGCTCCAAGACTCAAATACCCAATTTTGGTTTAATTTCCATTTGCAGAAAGCCCATCATTTAGCACAATAATTAAACCTGTTCAGTCATTTCTTGCTAAAAATTTCTGTCTACTGTTTATGTTTTTTGGACATATAAGAAGAAGAAGGAATTGGCTATTATTTAAGTCAGTATAATATAAACATGGTCTTATTTCACTGGTAAATACTATAACATCAGAAATGCTAACTTAACTATGTTCTTCTCCAATTTTACCTAGGAATACTAGATCATAGAATCTCAAAAAAAACCATAAAGTTATCCTAATAAAATGCAGTTATTGTTCATGAGAGGTTTTCAACCATATTTTGTACATATTTTGTTAAGTCTCAGTAGTTTTCATTTTTAACCCTTTTTTCTAAGTGGTCCTTCAATTCTGGAAATATATTTAGTACTGAATTGTACATATAATCATTATGTCAAGTTTCTGAACCATGATTTGTGACCCTGCCCATATATTTGTTATAATAACTCCAGACCACAGTCTCTCTGTGTAGGGTTTTAGTCAATTTGGCTTTAGTTGCAAAACTGTAGTGGATAGAAATTGTAAATATATTTTGTTAAAACATACCTGAATGTTAGTTATTTTATGCTGCCATTAACAATGTGGCAGCCAATAGGAAGTGAACTGTTGACCTTCTGATAAAAAAATAATTGTAAATTATACAATACTATTGACCATCACAACATCCACAAGTGAAAATGTTGTTTTTTTATGAAAATAATTATGTATGCAACATAAAAATATACACAGTCTTTTTACATACATCTGCAAGTTTTTTTGTGCCATTTTTTAAACCGACTGCTAAAGATGTTCCTTGTAATAATGCTGTATCCATGGTTTTGAAACGCAACACATGTGCTGTATGTAAAGAGTGCCATAAGAAAAAGCCATAGTAAAATTAAACTTACACACAGATTTAAAAAAAAATTTGATAAAATTCAAGGTCACATGACTAAATCAGACTTAATTGTAGAGGAAAAGGATGTCTTCCTTGTGCTGTCCTGTTTCAAGTACTGACCATGGATACAAAATCATGTTTGTTTATCCACAAACACAAAACCAGGCCCAATGTAGAAACCCCAATCCAGTCTTTAAACCCACCTGCTGCTGGTAAATAATGTGGAAATTAATATTTAAGACGATATCCCCAAGGAATAATTGTTGTACACAATTTTATTCTTGAATATAAATAAAAGAATATTTTATTGGCAGGATTAACTTTCTTTTTTTGTTAGCAAACATATGAAGTGAGATGGGATTTCAGATGACTGGACTGGTGTTATAAAACCATGTACAATATGTTTTGTGTATTATGCTTCTTGCTTTTTCGCTAGTTTTCTTTATTTTTATTGGGGGATGAAAAATCATATATTTGGGGAATTTATTTGCTTTTTTATTGTCTCGTGATGTGTTATGGCCGCTGTGTAACTCTAAAAGAGATGCTTAATAAACGCAGAACTTATGTACTCTCTACACTTGTGCTGAGTCCTGCTTGTATATGCATGACCTTCATCAACAAACCGCCCTTTGACCTTCACCTTTCATTCTTGTAGCGCTGAGCTGACCTTATTATAGTCCACAATACGTTTTTGGCTAACAGCTACCTGTCCTATATTTTTATGGTGATTTTGGTAAAAACTGGCTCTCAATTATACTTGCTTCAATACTAACCTCAATAATCACCTTAACAAAGTGAAGGCAGCACTCTATCTGCCTCATGTATACAACAGTTTTTGATATCTACATAACAATTGGTTGGACAGTAAACATTTATCTCTGACGTTATCATGGTGGTTCACTGGTTTTCAACTGATTTAAACTTGAGTGATCTTGAAAGAAACAATATTTGTAATAATTAGGATAAATAGTAGTATTGAAGCAACGTATACTTGACTCTGTAAAACAATATAAAGCCTACCTTTATTGCTTAATCACCTGCAGACATTGATGCACTAAAGACATCAAGCAATGATGAGTAAGATGTATTATAATAGCACGTGGAACTGTCTTACTCGAACTTAATTTCATACAAAATAATGTTTTAAAGTTTAACAAGCTGAAAAGAACAAGGGTAGGAAACAAATAAGAATTAAAATATGTTGCTATTAAAACATTGATGTTCATGGTAAAAAATAATGTATAATAAAAAGCAATTTTGCTATATTAAGTTAAAGATATGTTTCTATTAAATTCATTGAAATCACTTGGAAAAAAAAGATCACAAGATAGTTTTAGAAGAAAACCGACATACAATTTGACGACATACAATTTGACATAAAAAAAAACTGAAATATACTAGACAAAATCTATTCCTGAACAATTTTCTGTTAGATAAAATGACATTTACATATGTTAGATTTGGTTGAATTTTAATACAAAGAATTGTATAACTGGTATTCAAGGACATAACAGTTGCAGAGCATGCAACTCACAAGAATTAATGTTAAAACTTCAGAGCACAAGACACTAACATGCATACAAATATAGATGGAAAATATGCTGTAAAACTGCATAATTGCACCAAAACTGCTGATAACCTTTTCTTTGCTTTGTATATATATTTGTTTTTAGATAGGAATCTCCAGACAATGTTATTTTGTGTCAATCTCGTCTGCTATTGCTCTTTGCTTCAAAAGCCTTTTTTAAGTCTCCAACAGACTTTAAACTTGGTGCATATATATGATCAAGTTGATAGTAATAACTTACCAAGGCCAATGATCTCTTTTATTAATGTCTATTTAATATTGATTTTTACCTACATCTTGTGCATTGATAAATAACAAGAATGATATTTCTTTTTTGCTGTCTTTTATGCTTGAAGCATTTCAACAAATTGATTTATTAAGTTGTAATGTAAACAAATTCGACTGAAAACATGATGAATTACAACCTAGTAATGCAGGCTATCCATATAGAAACTTACAAATGGATTACTTGTGATGTAGTCAGATCAATTTAATGTTGAACATTGATGTTTTAGACTTCTCAATTTGTGTTAAATATTTCTGAACTTTATTTTACACATGTAGATTTATAAAAGATAAAACAGCATCTTTCTTAAAAGTTAATGATTAAAAAAAGACTCTTAATTTGCTTTAAAGACCTAAATATTCAAAAATATGTTTGTACTTCATTGACCTTTTAATTGGTAAATGACCTTGACCTCTGACCTGTAATGACCTTTTTGCACTTACAATATATATTTAACGCTTGCTAGCTGGTTGACATGGTGAAATCATTGGAGCTTGTCACCTTGCAATTGTTTAATGCTTTGCGGGGATAAAGCTGTTTTTCTAAGCCAAGAAAACACAATCTATGATCTCAGTCACTATGTGTGATATTTTCAGTAACAATGAGATGGTCATTCTGAAGCCCTTTTATTCAGATGACCAGGAGAAGCAAATTTTACAACAAAAATGCATATTTGTTTTTTTTATATATTAATGTTTTTAAGAGACTTGTAGAATGTTTTTTTTATGAATTTTTTTTACAATATACCTTCTTGAAAGAAAAAATAAAAATAATAGTGTTACTAAAATCAAGTGCAATTTTCTTGTTTATGAAGAAATTACTTTTAAACACTAAGTGTTTCATGTAGTCTCATATATACCTTGCAAGCAATGACATGTTAGTCATGTTACTTGTTATATTTATGATGATCATTTGGCATAAAAATATAAACATTTGTCTTAATAAAAGAAAGGGTAATTATATTGGTTTATAATACATGGTGCATGTTTGTAAAGGCTCACCAGGATTAAAATTAAAGTCATGGTCAGAGGTACTGTCATTAGATCCTGTCAGAATGGAATTTATAAAACAGTAACTTGTATACGAGGTCTCTCCATCTTCCGTTTTTTATTAGGTATCTCTGGAGCTCTCGACTCAGGAGTTATCTTCCATTTAATAAATAAATAAACATTAGTATTTATAGGAATATAATATTATTAATTATTCTTTTGAAATAAGTCTCTGAAGGTTAAAAATATAACCTGAGTATAAATACATTATTTACTGTTCAGCATTGTTCTGAAGTTGATTCACTCTAAATTATACAAGAGATAAACTGCCAAAGAGGCGGGGTTTGGGGTGGGTGACACCATTATGTTTATCAAAACAAATATTTCCTAATTTTTACATTACAAGAATATAAATTATGTTGGAGGACTCAACACTTTCACATTTTAAGTTGTATTTTTTGTTGTATAATTATCTTTAATGGTGCTAAACACTTGATTTTGAAGGTTAACTACATTTAATGTTAAGATATTGTATGTATGTGTGTTAGTTTCAAATATTAAATTTTTGTTCTCAACAATTTGAGCTCTTATCTGTCTCTCATATCCTACAGTCACTGAACTTCAAGAGGAGGCGTAGAGACTCAACTAGTGTTTTTTTATAACCCAAATCTTTATTGTTTGTTTGTTTATTGGGTTTATCGTCCCACCAACAGTATTTCAGTTATCTGGAGACGGTGTCCACTTGAAGCAGATAAAGTGCTGCCTTCACTGTGTATAGCATTCCGTGAACACCTGGCATGATACCACACCCAGTCACATTATCCTGACACCGGGCCAACCAGTCATGGAACTACCCTTATATTTGCTTGAGCGTTAGCAAGGGAGCTATACCACTACCATTTTTAACGACTTTGGTATGTCGCGGCCTGGGATCGAACCCGGGGCCTCCCGTACCAAATCTTTACAGGTGACATGTGAGTAAACACTACCTAGTGATAAACATAGTATCTGTAAGTATAAAACAACAAACACTACAAGAATGATTGGTGTATCTATATATATATATATTCTCAGTGAGAAACTAGATTGACAACAACATGAGCACCACAATATGCCTGAGGGCCCAGCTGCATTAATATAAATCATGTGAAAACACTCCGTTGAAAAAGTAAGAAGTAAATAACAACCACACAACAGTATCAATCATCCATGCAAGTTTAAGGCAATTTGGAAGACAAATAGAAGAGAAGCTGTCCACACAATAATTTGCTGAGGTGAAAAAACAACAGCAAAAGGCTTTAACTACAAAATATAAACTACAATCAGCATTGCCTTACCTTTATGCACAACTACACATCAATATCAATTATCCATGCAAATTTGGAATTAGGTTGAGCAAATAAGCAGTTATTTACAAAAGTATTTGCTAAAAATTGACACTCTAACTCCAGAACAACACAATTTTAATTATCTCAGCTTCATGCACAACTACTCACCAGTTCAATTCAAGCATGAAAGCTGAAATTCAAATCAATAATAAGGGAGTTGTCCACATAAGAATTTGCTTAAAAAAAGGGCAATAACTCCAAAATGAATATTGCAATCAAATTATTTTATCATTACACCCAAATGCACATTAATATCAATAATCCATACAAGTTTGAAGAAATTGTTTGAGAAATACAGGAGATATCTGCACAAGAAAAAAGTGAAAAAAGGGCAATAATTTTGAAACTAACAAAGCAATAGAGTTAACTCACCTTTGAGCAAAACTGTACATCAATAAAAATCACCCATACAAGTTTGCAGAAATTGGTGAATAATTTAGGACAAGTTGTTTGCACAAAAAATTACTATAAACAGATGATGTGTGCCATACCATAATATGACTCTTCTGATCTAAAAAAAATGGTATATTATCTTTAGCCTGTTGTATTTTTGAGGAACAAAAACGTACTGAAATGGTGGAATGATAAACCCAATAAATAAACTTATTGTAAGTTTTAAGTTGTTTGCTTACAACTCTTAAGACATGATAACAAGACACACTGGAAAAGACTAAGTAACTAATAGTGTAGATCCAGATCAGCCAGGTCCACACGGGGATCTAGACTCCTCACCTACATCTGATCAGGTTAACTAAGCACTATCATCCAGTTTATACAAAAGGTAGGCTATGTTTTAAAGAAACTAAAAAGAATTCAAAATACAGTTATGCTTGTGAGACAATTAATTATTCATTGTGTAATTCTGAAAATAGTTTTGACGTATGATACCTTTAACAAATGGCAATAAAAATTCTGAAGCTCAGTTCCTTGATATGGCAAGTCAAGAAAAGTTATGCTCAGTTACAAAATGATTAGAATTCAACACTAAAAATATTTATCCGTATTGAAAGGTAAATAAAACAACAACACTAAACCTGAATTTATTACTTATTTGTGATGTTAATTTTCATTTAACCTCAAAATCAATGCCATAATGTTTAAAAGAAAATCATTAAAATTAAAAAAATAAAATATGCAAGAAGTTCTATATATGGAAGTTCCTGTTTAATACTACAGGCTGCTGTCCAAAAGACAAGTGACCGATTGATGGGCCTGTTAAACCACGCCCCCGCCAGGTCAGGGGTCAATAGTCAACAATAAAATGTCAGACATGGAATTATCCTCAATTAAGTCCAGATTTGTCAGTAATGCAGGGTATTGATAAGTAATGAGTACAAAGCAAAAGAAATACAATTTATGTTGCTTAGGTTCCATGAAAAACCTGCCATTGAACCGACATTTCAATTCATGGAACAACCTAATGCTGGCTATGATTTATAATGGTGAAGAAGAAGATTTATTAACTGTTCCCTAATGAAACTAATTCCCAAGCATAAAAAATATAACGTAAAGCCACAAACACTTTTCTACCTTTGTTTGTAGTTGTCAAATGAAAAGAATTGTACAAATGCAAAGAATTGCACTCTCTGACTGGTCAGGTCACAGAGATCAGTAATTTTACCGCACAGTCGTCGATCGTCAATTGTATATAATACAGCAGGGCAATTATCGTACCAAACATTTATTGAATAATCCAATTACAAACAATTGCTACAGACAATACACTGCTACAACATGAAAATGTTAACGCTCTTTTACTATCAAGCACAAATGTATCAAGTGGAAAAGGGTTTTTTGTATGTAATTGAAAACAGTTGTTCCCAACATTCCCTCCCATGACAATGTGTGCGGAAAATGGCAATAATGGTTGAAAATTACAGTGTTGAACTGATGGCGGGAATGATGATGAAAATGGAAGATGGTGATGACTATGTTATAGAGATGGTGATGATTATGAGGATAATGATGAAACTAGTGATGATCCCCTTAAGAAAATGGTGATGATGTTGACGATAATGATGAAGATGGTGATAATGTCCCTTAAGAAGATAATGATGTTGAACATGGTGATGACTGCTGAAAAGGATAGAAAAAAATGATGATGAAGATGGTGATGATACTGCCAAAGAAGATGATGCCTGTAATGGATTTTTTAAAGAACATTCCGGTGATAAAACTAGGTTGTGATATGCATAATTTCCTGATATGCGCAGTAAACATGACTAACTTCAACATTTTTAAGTCAACTTATCAACAATGGCCCAATTAGAAAAAATAAAATTTTGGTCAATAATGGCGGTTTAAGACTCATTGTTACATTGTTTTTCTTACATAGTAGACTAGGAGATTTACAATAGTATTTAACAACAATTATTAAAAACAACAAATGACATCATTTGATGACATCATGAATACTGGGGAAGTCGATCAAAAAAATGTGATAAAATAATTTGACACCTACACCCCTTTTTATTTGTATTACAGTCGAGAAAATGTATTAGAATGGAAATGAAGTTTTGTTTTTGTGTGATGCATCGCATGGTAATACAGGGGGTTTTGTTCAGACATTTTGTGATTAATCACTCAGACGTGCAGATGACATCTGATCCTAACACAATGCATTATTCTGTTATATATCGCACAGAACCAAAATCTTTTTCCCTAAATATATTGATATTGTTGATATGCAACCTAGGGAATCAATGACAACCCTAGCAGTTTGTTTATCTTCCCACCAACAGTATTTCAATTATCTGGAGACGGTGTCCACTTGAAGCAGATATAGTGCTGCCTTCACTGTGTATAGCATGCCATGAACACCTGGCATACCACACCCAGTCACATTATCTTGACACCGGGCAAACCAGTCGTGGAACTACCCTTATATTTGCTTGAGCGTTAGCAAGGGAGCTATACCACTACCATTTTTAATGACTTTGGTATGTCGCGGCCTGGGATCAATCCCGGGGCCTCCCGTACCTGGAGCCGACACTCTACCGATTGCGCTAACAGGTTACACTAGCAGTAAAAATTGTGGGGGTGCAGGAGAACCTTTAGCAGCTGTAGTAATCTGTTCAACGTTTATACTTACATAAAGATGGTATTTAACAAACCCTTAAATAAATGCACAATTTTTTACTGTAACATCAGCAAACAATTTTCATTGCGGATTTGGGAATAATAATTGACCATCGATAAGATTTTTATCATAATTTGAATGGTGAGATGAGGTAAGTCATGCAATACTGAATCTAAATTTCTTCATATTTGAATCTGTTTTAAATGCCATGGAGTTGATCTTAAATAAAGATTTAGAATCTGACTGAAACCTTAATATTCAATGATGAATTAAGCAACCAAATAATTGTAATGTAACCAAATTTTCTTATAGTAAAACCAGGATAATATTGTTATTTTATCCATGTGCTTGTGGCCAAGTGGTTTCAATCTGCTGGGGAAGAGTTTGTTGTAGAGACTCGATTCACTGACATTATGTTCATGGTGTTACATGGCAACTCCCTCACAAATCTAGGACGTTGACCTGCAGCATTTAGATGGACCTTTCATGTTAACCATACAATGTTTGTATTTTTTCCATGTTATTTCTGGTTCAAAAGGTCAAATACTACTTTTAAACATCTTCTATAATTATTCAGAATGCAGAACATGAATAAATTGCAATGATTTAAAACAGCAATTGTGTTTGTATCTTTTCGACATATATATTTCACCTACACCAAGACCTTCATAACCATTGATATGCAGTTTCAGTTCATGTGAAATACAATGTATGGCACAAATACAAATGAAATAATAAATAACAATACTGTCAACTTGCTCTTTAATAAATCATATTGACAGGCTGAAAAATGGCACCTTTAAAATAACATTTATTTTTTAAAACACTGATGACAGTAGAAATTTGATAGGTGCAAACTTAACAAGCAATGTGTCTAATTACCATAGCATGTAGTTTTCAGCAGGCAACAAAAAGTAAACTGGGTTGCGTAAAGATTTTGCGGGTTCATGTGTAGTTAGAGCTATAATGACCCTACTGTTATCAAACAAATGCACTATCGAATCAACAAATCATGCCACCTTTACCCTGCATTATACTTAGAATGGGGGTCACCTTGGCCTACACTCATAACTTTACCAACTCAACCCACAGATGGTGTCAGAGAGTAATAAGCAGGCACGTTTCTGCCATTACGCACTTTACGCACGTGCGTAACCTTCGTTCGAAAAATCAAAAATCTAAAAGTACCAAAAAAACACTAAGAAAGTCGATGCCTAACCTGGGCTAGGAATGATATATTTTATTTCTGTAGTTTCTTTTTTATAAATCCTTATTACCACATTAAGTTGAAAACGTTTAAAATGACTAAACTTATACACGTCAGGATTTTAGTCGTTCATATTTTGCGTTAAGTTCCTCGCATATCCGCATTTTACCTGTTATTCATTAAAAAAGAACCGATTATATTCAAAAGTATTACTACAAAGGTTATTTCCCTTGTAATTGTGCGTAACTTCAAAAACGGTCCAGATACGCGCCTGGTAATAAGTATTATAAATTGATCATCTATTTGTTTTGATAACATTTATGAGAGCTACATTTTACATGTAATTCTAATGAATGATATGGTATATTAGTCTTTTTAAAAGCATGGTTTATTGTAAATATTCAACAGGCATAAATTACAACATCTAGTATAACATAACAATATTTATTAATATTACTAAATCAACTCATACATTTATAAAAACAGGTGTTTGTTAAAGCATAAAATAAAATATTTGTTAAGTATTATTGAATTGTGTTTACATAAATATATAAAAATATATACATACAGAGGTAAGTACAGATAGGATTTTGTGAACTTAAGAATTTTCTGGATGGACAAATGCATGAACAATCTGTCTAAGTATTTTATATCTTAAAATATTCAGCTTGCACTTGAGAGAAATGGACAAACTGTTATGTGACACTAAGAATGTAGGAATTAGTTTATCAATGAAAAAAATATTGTCCTCTGGAATCACTTTCTGCATCATCTCTATTTATCAATATTTGCTGCCAGGGGTAAGACATTAACTGACTACACACCTTGAAAGTGAGACAAAATGGCCTACCAAGCTGAAGTACACCAAACTAGAGTAAATTGATCCTTGATCTCATATACACATATACTGTCTACTGTATTAATATTATAAATATTTACCTGGGGCAATTAACACTAGTTAAAGAAGATTTTAAGATAAAGAAGATACAAGTGTTGTGGATATTGAACATTTAAATTATGTTCTTCTACCAAAAAAGTATAATATATTGATGGTACAACATTGCCAAAATATATAAATACAGAAACAACAATATCAACAATAATTTGCCATCCCAAATCTAATTAAAAGTATGAATTGTTATTTTGTCTTAACAACTGTAATTTAACATGATAAAAAGAAAAACAATTAACCAAAATGTTTGTTTTTGCTGGGATTAAAATCTGTGGCCAGAATACATCAAAATGAATTTTTCTTGTGTTTTAAAATCCACATTGAGCAATCTTTATATGGAGTTTTGCATCAAACAGGTCAAATGTTAAATCTGAACCAGCTTCTGCAAAAATTCTGTTAGCTGCTGTTGGGGTTTATTCAGAAATACTCCAATGTTGTCTATAAGGGCAGTTGTCAACGTTTATTCAGTGTTGCTCCAATATTGTCAAAAAGGCCAGCTGTCAAGGTTCATTCAGTGATACTCCAATGTTGTTACCAAGGGCAGCTGTCAGGGTTCATCCAGGATTGCTCCAATGTTGCCTACAAGGGCAGCTCTCAAGGTTCATCCAGTGTTGCTTTAATGTTGTCTATAAGGGCAGCTGTCAAGGTTCATTCAGTGATGCTCCAATATTGTCAAAAAGGCCAGCTGTCAAGGTTCATTCAGTGATACTCCAATGTTGTCTACAAGGGCAGCTGTCAAGGTTCATTCAGTGATACTCCAATGTTGTCTACAAGGGCAGCTGTCAAGGTTCATTCAGTGTTGCTCCAATGTTGTCTACCAGGGCAGCTGTCAAGGTTCATTCAGTGTTGCTCCAATGTTGTCTACAAGGGAAGCTCTCAAGGTTCATCCAGTGTTACTCCAATGTTGTCTACAAGGGCAGCTGTCAAGGTTCATCCAGTGTTGCTCCAATGTTGTCTACAAGGGCAGCTGTCAAGGTTCATCCAGTGTTGCTCCAATGTTGTCACCAAGGGCAGCTGTCAAGGTTCATTCAGTGTTGCTCCATTGTTGTCTACAAGGGAAGCTCTCAAGGTTCATCCAGTGTTGCTCCAATGTTGTCACCAAGGGCAGCTGTCAAGGTTCATTCAGTGTTGCTCCAATGTTGTCTACAAGGGAAGCTCTCAAGGTTCATCCAGTGTTGCTCCAATGTTGTCACCAAGGGCAGCTGTCAAGGTTCATCCAGTGTTGCTCCAATGTTGTCTACAAGGGCAGCTGTCAAGGTTCATTTAGTGTTGCTCTAATGTTGTCTACAAGGGCAGCTGTCAAGGTTAATTCAGTGATACTCCAATGTTGTCTACAAGGGCAGCTCTCAAGGCTCATCCAGTGTTGCTCTAATGTTGTCTACAAGGGCACCTGTCAAGGCTCATTCAGTGATGCTCTAATGTTGTCTACAAGGGCAGCTCTCAAGGCTCATCCAGTGTTGCTCTAATGTTGTCTACAAGGGCAGCTGTCAAGGTTAATTCAGTGATACTCCAATGTTGTCTACAAGGGCAGCTCTCAAGGCTCATCCAGTGTTGCTCTAATGTTGTCTACAAGGGCACCTGTCAAGGCTCATTCAGTGATGCTCTAATGTTGTCTACAAGGGCAGCTCTCAAGGCTCATCCAGTGTTGCTCTAATGTTGTCTACAAGGGCAGCTGTCAAGGTTCATTCAGTGTTGCTCTAATGTTGTCTACAAGGGCAGCTGTCAAGGTTAATTCAGTGATACTCCAATGTTGTCACCAAGGGCAGCTTTCAAGGTTCATCCAGTGTTGCTCTAATGTTGTCACCAAGGGCAGCTGTCTTCTTGATCAAGTTGGCTGATTGGATAAATGTAGGGGACTGGGACTTGGCTGAAATGTAATATTAAAACCTTAATAAATAATCAATTAAGACCATTCATTTATGAAAAAACATGCAGGTGTACATTAAAATAACAGTAGACATGTTAGCATACATATATATAACATAAGACAAGTTTGCATAAATATATCATAACATATGGTATTGTACATAAATATAGCATTAGACATGGTAGTGTACATTAACAGAATATAACAAAGACATGCAGAAAAACATAAAAGCATAATAAAAGACATTTGTGAGTACATTAGAAATTAGTTGTTTTTTTTACTTAATCAAGCCATTTTGACCACAAAAAATGCAAGTAGTAATTTATATGACTAAATTATGCGGTCATGGAGCAGTTACTCTTTACTTATTAATTGATATGTAAAACTGCATAAGTTCAGTTTTGTTCAGCTGTGAAGGAGAATGGATTTGTAAGTTACTTGCCTTATATAGGAAATAACTTATCATTCCTGATTATTTGCAATATTTGCATTACATCAGATTCCTTGATTTAAAGCTTAATTGGTTAAGATTTTAATACATGTACACTTGTATAAATGCAGACACTGGGATCAAATATTACAACACTATGGCTAAAGCCAGGTTAGAACAATTATGAGATACTAATGGATAACCATTCTGATTGTAGAAAAGATGGAAGTCTTACCTTGTGTGTACAACCTGTCTATACAAGTGACATCAGAATCAAGCTGGGTCTGGAGTGCTGTAATCTGGTGCAACCGGTTTGAAAGTTTTCTATTGGCCAAATTAACCTAAATGAGTAAAATAATTTAAACAGAAGAAAAAATGATAGTGCAATTTGATTTGTCATTAAATTCTTTATTTTTTATGAATATTGAAACATTGAAAGCAAACTTGCTCTCCTCTTTCAGTTTTAAACATGAATTTAATCTAAAACCAAACAGATCCAGCTTTTAGCATCGGTACGTTCAACAACTTGCCTTTAAGATACACTTCACCAAAGAAGTACCATACAAACACAAGCCAATACAGTAAACAAACTGGAACTATTTTCATGTCAAGTTCAACAGCCAACTGTGGTTTTTGTCATATGTTCATATCCTACCAGTCTGTACTTATATACCTGCCATATATATTTTATTTACCTATTAATTACTTGGCCTACATAAAGACAGAATAGTTCTAGCTGTGATGTGATTTTTAATGGATATGTTGATAATATCAAATTAAGCATGCAATAAATAAAAAATGTGTTTTTAAAAACTGAGTGTACTTTTGTGCACATGCAAGATCGATGATGGAATATGAAATACGATGTTTCATGTGTCTCTTTAAACCTGTCCGCTACATCAACTCACTAATTGAGATCACCTGCTTGTATGTTGAATGTGGTACAAATGTTATTTGGGCAATAAATCATGATTGATGTGGTTTACCACACTTTGATGACTTTTATCAAAAAGTACCGGAATGTTTTGAAATTGGAGTATGGACTCTTCATCTGAACATGTCCTACATTACAAGAATTAAAAAATATATGTTTGATTATAATTGCCTAAAGATTTTACATACCTATACAATTGAGCATTATAATAAATATTATTTAAACTAGACTTAAACTGGTTAACCCTTTCACGTAACTCTCTAAACTAATTTAATATAAGCTATTAACAAATGAATCCTAATAAAGAATTGATAACGTAAAAGTTAACAATAATTAAATATGAAGTGTGTCCACTCACAGCTATGATGCGGTCAAGCATGACTTGAATCTTTGTGTCCAGCTGCTCCATCTCTGCCTGGCTGCAAGGACTGGTCAACTGGACCTGGTCCTCAGGTAGAACCACCTGGCCTGGCATGCTGAACACGTTCGCTGTCAGATACACCTGAGGAAGAGGAAGGGATAAGGAAATGCCAGGTTTGTCCCATTTTCAAGTTTGTTCAGGTATACCAATACAGGACTTTTAAGAATTAAATGTGTTCATGGTAAAATATATGATTTTTTAATGGTTTGTTAATGTGGACCACTATTAAAACTAACCATGGCAACACAGTAGGCTAGCAGGAGCAGCAGCAGGAATAGAAGGCCCATGGTTCTTATCGTGGTTGGGAATTATCAATTTTGAAAGCATTGTACTGGTGATGGTAGCAGTCCTTATATAAGATCATTGCCCAAAGTCACAGTAATGAGAGTGGATATGGAAATCCTGCCAACTGTACATGGCATGGAATCACAGGGAATCAGCACAATATATTAATACGCTCTTAAAAAACAGCATCATCTCTGGATGACAGACTGTAAAGATGTTTAACCCCAACACCAAACCAAATATGGATGTTTATACAGTTCTAGTAATACCTCTGCTTTGTCAAACTTTTCATCCAGTTTATGGACAGCCCTTTGCCAGAGCTGAGAGGCATTCTCTCGCAGCCGTGTGGAGATCGTCTCATCTCGATACATCTGTAAAACTGCCTCATTCACAGCTGTCATTGCACTCATCATGTACCCAAGGATGGCATTGTACACTGTAAGCGAAGAAATAAGAGTTTAGTAATCATTACCTGTAGGGGGTCAATATTAAAACAGGCCTGTTTCAAAGATCTCTGGCCAAAAGGTTAGAGCAGGTGTCTTATATTCCTTGGCCCCCAACTCTTTGTGGCTGCTTCCTGTCCGAGTTAAAATAAAAACTATCTCAGGAGGAATAAATCAGAATGTCCAGGTGTCGTACAGGATATTAAAGACAATTCTACCAATAGTTAGTAAAATAATAATCATGCTTGTGTTTCAAGGTTTACAAAATAAAATTAAAAGTAAATCACAATGCTAAAAGCAAAAATAACTAGATAAAATTATAAAATGTGCTTCATAAAATAAAACAGAAAAATCAGAATTAAGGATTGCAGCAATAATAAATAATAATAAACAAACCAAATATCTGTATCCTTACACAAAGAAAACAATACATGCGAACAGATTTTTCTACCAACAAATTATACTAACATTATCAGTTAATAAACATTGCAGTATATATTATATATGAACTATCATATATTTTCAGACAGCATAGACTAAATACTTGACCTGTTTTCAAAACAGAGGAAGGGACATGTAATGTCCAACTTACTTCCATTCATTAAAGTCTGTGGAGTGAAACCAAAGTACTGAGCCACATAGTCATTCTCATGTGCACTGTTGCTGCCTGCTGTCTCATTACAGTTCTCGGATAAAAGGCTGCTTGCCATTGTAAGTCAGGTGGAATTTATTCTGAAAGGAAAGAAAATTAACATCAGGAAATACGGTAAAATTTAATTACTAGATTAACTGGCAAACAGTTGTATGATAGTTTTTTTCAGCTAATTAGTCTGGTTTTAACTTTAAAAATTTTACTTTTCTACTCTAGTATTTAGGAAATGTAAAAATAGAGAAGGTAGGGACCAAAATTTGACTTTCAATTCCAACATTGTTATTAGATGGATTGTCATCAGTTCACTGCATGGAAAAGATAAGAGTTTCTTGGACTTTTCCAGAAGATAACATCAAGGTCCAAACAATTGTCCCGATAACAAGACATCTTGTCCAACAGAAATAAAGTTTCAATAAAGTTGACTGTGACTGTTTAGAAGACAAAACAGTAAAATAAAAGGGACCTGTTTTACAATTTAATACAGACCCATTCCCTCTCTTGACCGGTCCCTTCTCAATTACAAAAAAATAATGTCAATTTTCCAGCAAACAGTTCATTTTAATTTGATTTGTCATTTCAGTTTTCACATCCACTGGAGAGCAAATAGCACATTCAACCATTAAGTCCACCAACTGCTAAAATTTTCCATTGTTATAAAGGTGATATAATGTAAATGATAAGCAGTATAATGCGGAAATGAGAATGCTAAAGGCTTAATCCTACACTCTCTATAAATGAACAATTGCCAAAGAAGTATTTATTAGTGATAAATTTAACAATTTACTGTTGTCAACTGAAATTCACAATTTGTTTGGAATCACAACTTTTTTTCCACAATTTATATGATTTCACAAAATGATAATTCCCAATTTGGCCAGAACTAGACCTGTTCACAAAAGGGTGACATAAAATGCTGTTGTAAAAAAAATATATAAAAATTATAACAATATAAATTAATTAATGAATTGGACATTCCATCTTTTATGTCAGTGACAGGATTGATGCAACTTTAGAACAAATGCCTGTAAAATACTTTAAGAATCAGGACCTTGTGTCCTGAAATACTTCTGGTCTTCGACGAAGTCTGTCACTTGTTTTCAGTTAGAAAGTATTTAAATACCAGACGAGAGGGAAGAATATTTTAATGATTACAATTTGCAGTAACTTTATCACTCCTGTCTTCCGAAGGTCACAATTGACTTTGACTTGCAGATTTCTCAGTTTGTATCAAGATCTCCAGGCATTTCCCAAATTAATGCAGCCCATGAGGCCATACTGACTACATTGTCATCTTAAGATGATATCGTCACAAACTTGTAACTCCTCTGACTCTCCATGCGCGGGTTCGAGTACCGATCGGGACTTAATGTGGGAAGGTCTTCCAGCTGATCTGAGATTATTGGTTCTCTCCAGACATTTGTCTGGGATCTCATGTAACAGTCAGCAGTGAACAGTTTTTCACTCCTTCGGGAGTGACAGGCGACGCACATGTATGGTGGCTACTGTTATGCGTAATTAGTCTATCAACGCCTTGTTTGTTTATTGGGTTTATCGTCCCACCAACAGTATTTCAGTTGTCTGGAGACGGTGTCCACTTGAAGCAGATATAGTGCTGCCTTCACTGTGTAAAGCATGCCGTGAACACCTGGCATGATACCACACCCAGTCACATTATCCTGACACCAGGCCAACCAGTCATGGAACTACCCTTATATTTGCTTGAGCGTTAGCAAGGGAGCTATACCACTACCATTTTTAACGACTTTGGTATGTCTCGGCCCGGGATTGAACCCGGGGCCTCCCGTACCTGGAGCCGACGCTCTACCAATTGCGCTACCAGGTCCGGTCTCAACTCCTTGCCTTCATCCCTGCGCCCAATCGTGTTTGTAGCAGGGATACCTTTTGAGCGATTAAATGTCATATATAGCCATCAGTAAATAAGTTCAGACAGAACTGCTGATCGTCACTGCTGTTTTGTCAGCTGAACATTACATATGACCTTTGCTAGTTAGGCTGACGATAATCTGTCCACACAGACATTTGTATGGATTATAAGTTATGTGTGCTCTTACATGCTACCGAAACCTACAACAGGCTAGTTAAATAGTTACATGCACTAATATATATACTGTTGTTTCTTTTCACATATATCTAAATACATATATGTGTGTTTGTTTCATACATTAAATGAAAAAATAACAACAACATTATTTGTCTATTGTGCGAGGAACTCGTTATAACAAGGTTTTTGGTGGTCCCTTACTATCTTGCTCGAGTGAGACTCAACTGTATTTATATCAGTGACAACAGCTATAGTTGACAAAAGTTAAAATAAAACTTAAAACAGAACAAAAGTATGAATGATATAAGATGGTTCAGTCCCTGACGACCTCATATGTGCCCCTTGCCAGTGTTGTAAATATGCCCTCCCCACAGTTGTCTGTCCAGGTAGATCAGCTGGACGAACACCTGACTTGGAAGAAGGAGGTCGTGGGTTCAAACCCTATTCTGGGTAAATGGTTATTGCACCTTGTTTCACAACACCAGTTATACTCTAATAACAGATATTACAAGAAGCAAGGGTCATAACTCTTACAAAATACACTACCATATAAATTGTTTGTTTAGATTGCCCTCGTCAAATAATTTGAATATAAAGTGTTTTCTTTTCAAACTTAATAAGTTAATGCATTTGTCAAAATTCAAACCATTAAATTCAAACGACCAATGTAAGTGACATGCAGTTGTCAGCAGTAAACAACAAAACCGTCCCAATCAAACTTCAAGTAAAGTGAACAGAAGTTTTCTTTGTCATTCAAGAGTAAGTCAGTTAGATAAGAGGCATGACAAAAAGAACAACCCTTCCTTTATATATTCTGAAAATAAACGGATGCCCTTCAATTTCGCAAAAGAAAAAAAGTCAAACTGTAATTTCTCTCTGGCGTAACCCTACCGATTCAAATGTTTATATTTTCCGCCATTGGCAAGCTGGTTCCCTGCACCATACTCTTCTTTTCGGCTCAATATGAATTCCGGTCCTCAACAAATCGACCCATTTTGATTATTTTTCTGTATTCAAAAATTAAAATGATGTGAATCTATGCGCTCCCTAAAGACGTGCTGAAATCTTAATAAATTATTGTGTGTTTATGTATACGGCAAAGATCTATACTATTTACAAAACTTTAATTGCTAAGACTAATCGCCACACCTTTATGTTATTTGTCGTTTCGAGTCATATAAATATAAGTTGTTGTTTTTTCTCATTAAAAGGATAAAAAATAACATACGGGTTGCCAATGGACAGGTAGGTAAATTTTCCGACTTGTAAATCACTTGGCCCCTTATTATGTAGATTCCAGTTCTGGTCCAGAAAAAAGACATAATGACGTGCGAATCGAAGTTTTTCAGCTGTCACTTAATGAGCTGCTTGTACCAGTACAGTAGTCTGACGTCATCCAATGTAGCTGAATGCTGCATGATTTTGTAAGAAACGAGACAAAAGGTCTATTTAGTTAAAATACAAACACACAAAAACGACGTTTCGCTATATTTCCATAAATAACACATGCAGTGGACTGTTCGGATCAATATATTTTAGTAATAATGTGAAACAGTTTGATGTCTTGAGAAAAAGTCAAAATTATTTAGTGTTTAAAGTGCATGCTACAGATCAGATTAATTCGCAATATATATGAAAAAATATATTACCCATATTAATTTATGTATATGTTTGGAGAATAAAATCCGAATTTATTAGATTTTGATTGTTTTCATTGTATTATTTTAAGTCGATCTAGATGTACTCTATCAAATTATTAAAATAATCACGATATAGAAAGTCGTGAACAGATGATACAGCAAAACAAAAGATACATTGTTTGACATATAAAAATACCCCATTAGTAGAGAAGGTGATCTTGAGCATTAATATCTGGCATTGAAATAAATTGTCGTTGTACATATCTGGTTGCAGATGGCTGCAATTGTTTGACCACAAACAATTAAATTAACATCTTTCTACTAGATAAAGACATTTCATTCCATCCCTAATAGTTGGGCTAGATGAACAACTTAATCAAACGTCTCCTTTAACATTTACGATTCTAAATAAGTTAAAATTTTGCCCTAGAATGATTAATATGCTAAATTGTATTTGATTTGTTTAAATTTTGTTTTATATAAATATTTGTATTATATATTTTCAACAAAAATATATCAAAATCAACAAAAGTATTGGTTGACTTTCCTAACTGAAGCCTAACATTGTTCATTTATGTTTCAGATTTTCTCATGTATTGGAAAGTCCTGTGGAAATGTGTCTAGTAATTTCTGCAATGACTGATAGTTACTGCAATATGTATATGTAGTTATTAAAATGGAAGGCAGTGTTTCGTAGGACCGTTGACAATAGAGTATTGACCCGATCGACGATAAGATGTCCAAGGTTATCAGATAGTGGGTCACGTGACTCGGTGGGCGGAGCAATCTACCCGCGAGCGTAATGTTAATTATCATCTTCCTTTGATAATGCATATTGGATCACGATTTTATGCTGGTATGAGGATCGAGGTCTTCCAGCTGACACGCATTGATCTGTACCCTGACATGGGATAAGGTCCCTAATTATGTAAATTAACAAGGCGATATGTCTGAAAAGTTTTAATAACCATCCAGTCTTGCTCAGATTGTCATGACAGATAATGCATACCCATACTAACTTGTTTTCATACATTTCCATAAATGACCTATAGGCAGTTTTATTATGAATGGTTATTAGTTAAAATAGTAGCATATAATTTCAATAACACAATTATTTGTTGAGTTTATTATCTTAAACATACAAATGTGTAGTTTTTCAGCTTTTCTTAAATATTTGTAGGTCCTGCGGATATTTGTCTGCAGTGACAGAATAACAAACAAAAATGACAATAAATTTATACAAAATACAAATCTTCAATTACCCTTTATTATAGTGACCAGGATGTGATCTCTCTTCGTGTTTCAACGTGCATATAGAGCTGATACCGTAACACCTTTCCATGTAGAATATATTACACATAACTTTTTATACTTTATTTAAACGTGTTCAAAAATAAACGTTGTTTAATAAACAAAACATATATATTTATGATTTCTACCTCCATTACAGTATGTGATGAAATTCCGGGGGAATGGCGGTAGGATATAAATTCACAATATGACAAAGGCGACTTTGTTGTTGGTGGTGATGATGTTGTTGATGTTATTGCTGTTTTAGTTGTTTGTGCGTGTGTATTACATGCCAGGTGTCACCGACACAAGTATGGCTATATTGCGACGTGCAGCGAATTATTGAATAAGGAAGATCCCTGACACATGTCTGGGTAGATCTACCGACTCACCGCAGGTCAGCTGGAAGACCTGCCAACATGACAGTTTTCATCCTGACCGGGACTCGAACCCACGCGGTTCAAGGAACAGTGACTGTGATCACATGATGATAAGCTACCGTTGCTATTACGTAATCAGAGCAATTATTAATGCACAGGCATTCCTCTGTAATGTTGTATGTAAAACATGTTCCGGTGTACCTTTCATAGTTTTTAAAAGAATCGTATTGGAAATAAATAACCTATTTCTAAAAGTACAATCATTTATACATTATTCTTCGGCGGTGTCGCTTGTTATGAGTCAGCTGGATTTCGGAAGGCTTGACCCAGCATTACCTAGACTACTAAGGCATCATGCCGGTGAAGAAGCAGTCCGTGTACAGAAACCAAAAAAGGTGTATCACAGAAAACGGAGTGCAAGTGTTTCGAGGCATGCTTTAATTTAAATATTAACATTAGTATTGTAATATGTTCAAACTAGAAATTTAATTCATTATATTGTGTAATGCAGAGACTTGAAATGATTATTTACGAATGAACAATGACGCGCAAGAATATCACTTATAGTGACTATAGAGGAAAGGGTCGAAACGGGGATCTAACTGTTTATCTGTTATTAGAACGGATGTTCCACTGGCAATGCATTGTCTAATAGACCGAGATATTTGCGATATCTCACGTGGGGCTTCACCGCCTCCCGAGTCTCTGTTCCAGTATGTACCAGAAAAAGCACGGATGTGAGACATCCAAGGCGCTGCACATAGCATGCACTTTAAACAAGAAGATGACTATTCATGGAAATAAATACTCTCTTACACCGTCAATTTATTATAAGCTACACCTTATTGTTGCAAGCTCCACTGTTAAAACAGAATACTTGGTTTCTTTTCTTTGAAAAAAAATATCATACAGATCAGTTGCGATTTCCCGTTATTGCCTGCTAGACCATCGTACCCATAAAGGGGTGGTGGGCGTAAATGTGCACCGGAAGTAGTACCCCTAAAATAATGTTGTTTTTTATATTATAAGGTAGAATCTTTGTTTTGTGACTGTATTTACTATAATTAAGATAATCTCATGCATTTTGGTGCAAAACTAAGCTGAAACATCGTAGAGTTGTGAAAATGCACCCCCACCCCAAATGCACTCCTATGCTCATTAATGGGTGATCCATTTAGACCGGAACCGATCATTTCATTGAAAATGTGTGGGTACACTTTTCAAAAATTTAAGTGTATGTTTTCAGGGGAGGATAACAGTCTGAGCGACACATAACTTCCTTATGCAGAGGCCCTGTTAATTAGATTATGCATTGATCTTTCTCACAATACATAGTTTTGGGGTTTCCAAAGAAACGATTTGCTGATAAATTGATTCCAAAGTTGTGGCATTTACTATAGAGTAGAGAAGAAATTCATTTAGTGTCGTGTAGCATAAAATGTTTTTTAAAACAAAAAACAAAACAAAACAGGCACCGCTCTCTTTAGAAAAAGCATTGATGCATCAATCAAAGGTCGCCGTCGAGCTTTTGTTCAACAGTGACCTATATGCCTAATGAGCAATGACTCGTCGTCCAAACAATAGCAAATGCTCGTCGTTACTACAAATTTAGACTGCCGATCAACATAGTGTGAACAGTCTGTTGTTGTTCTTTGTGCTTTTTGTCATAAAGCTGTTTTTAGTTCATTTGCAGTTCTAACCACGCGATCGTTAGGCTCACTAATCAATACATCTACACCATTCTTAATGATTTGTTACGTTACATGTCCCTTTCATGAGAATATTATTTTCGTTGCAACTAACTAGTTCTGCTTACTTATTAGATAAGGTATGTCTTTATATAGTAGTCTATTTCCCTTTCCTGTAACTCGTCCAGCCAGCTTATAACCACAAGTGATACAGAAAGAAAAGGGAAAAAAATGTTTTCATTTGAAACACGCCTGAACACAATTGACTTGGCTTGTCTCCTTCGACATATACATTGTAGATTTGTTTCTGTTCTACTTTTGTCTCGGCATTTATTGACCGCTGTAGTTAAATAAGAAAATTTCAAATATCAAAATTTCCACAGATATTTAAATTTTATCTACCTGCAGGCAAAGGCAAACAAGGTAAATGTAAATGTGACAAAAACACAGAGACGAGACATAACACACAAAAAGAAAAACCATCAGTTACCGCATTGGAACGGTCAGTCGGCAAAAGGGCCAATTGGGGTGCTTAAACCTGGTTTGTGGAGCGCTCAAACCTCGCACTTCCTAAAGGTTTATTCTATAAAAAAGTGTAAATAAAAATATCCCGTCAAAGTGAAACAACTAACAGTAAGCACCTGCACCGGGAGTTAAAACAGATATAATGAACGTATGTATATACATAATAACGAGTAATAAAATTAACTAACAACAAAATTATGTACAGTATGTACAGTAGATAAAAGCCTTGGCAACCTAAAAATTCCAAATGAAAGAGTAGTTTCAAATAAAATAAAGCAGTACAAGCGCTGATATATTATAAGAACAATATAATGACGTCATACAATGCCATTACATCATATGCCAAAAGTTTCAAAAGTTAAATGTAAATAAATGTAAAAAAATACGAAAGAAATCATAGAACTCTGGAAAACAATCCAAATCAACAAAATAAAACGTTGTATTGTTTAGAGTTTTAAAAAAAAGGGTATGGAGACTGCTCAAGTTGTCCCACCTATATAGAGCACGACTGGAGAGATGAAGAGACAAAAAAACCAACAGTGACTGTCCAATTATGGCTTTAATCAATGTTTTCATATAGTCTGAACGACCTGTCCGGCCATCGTGTAATTTAAAAGCAATGCAAGTTCTTGACTGTAAAAGGGTCAGTTGCAAACAATGCAGTACATCGAAGGATTCCCGGGACTGTAACCGTCTGCAATACATTTTCTGATAAGTTTTGTAAAGTGGTCAGAAAAGTTATTGAGACCCTTGATCTTCTTTAACTTGTATAAAACATTTCCATAAAATGCAGGATGGCTTATGCCTTTCTGCATAAGTATTTTCATACTGCTATTATATTTACAAGCAATAAAACCATTGCGGTGAAAAAAAATGAAAACGCCTTTCTTAATTTATGAAAACGAAAGTATTGCTGTAACAGTTTAGAATAATAAACCGGTTTCTAGTATTGAAATCTTGTACTTTAGTACAAACTCGTGCAAACCTTGTAAGTTGTGATATGTAATTACCATAGGAGGTAGCACGAGGTGAATCACCATCAAGGTATGGATAATTAACAATACTAAAGTTGAAATCATCTCTCTTGTCATAGATTTTAGTAGAGACGTTGTCATTGGAAATATTGATCTCAATGTCTAGAAAAGCTGGATTTAAATGTCAGTTATTTGCTTTATGTAGGGTAAGTTCTGGAGGGTAAATCAGATGGATCATTTGAGAAAAGAAAGCATTATCTATAGTTAGAATATCGTCAAGATAGCGTGACGTTAAATTGAAAGCCCCTATAATGTGGCTTTTGTTTGAAGGGGATAAATTTAACATGAAATCACGTTCAAAGCAGTATAAAAACAAATCTGCAATTAATGGTGCACAGTTGGTTCCCATAGGAATACCAATTACTTGTCTAAATAAAGCGTCGCCGCATTTTATGTAAATATTGTCAAATAGAAAACGTAGAGCTTCATAAACATCCGAGCAAGTCCACATAGTAAACTTTTCTACGAAAGTGATGGTAAAAATGCATTTCTTTCATGACATGCAATATATAGACGTTGCTCTCGAGTTGTTCTCAAAAAGAGCAATCAATTTGGTCTTAATTAAATCATGAGGTCAAGAAATGTACAGCTTAGAGAAATCGTAAGTATTAACTGCAGAGCAATGAAAGTTTAAAGTACGAAACTTGTCTAAGACTTCTGAAGAATTTTTTAATAGACCAAAAAATGTTAATTCCTGAATTTTCATACATTTTTTCACAATATTTAACAACGTGATTGCGAACGACTGTAAAGCAAGACGTAAGTAGTTTAGATATGTGAGTGGTGGTGCTAGAGCTGGCATTAGCTATGAATCGTGACTTGTATGGTGTTTTGTGAAGCTTAGGAATCCAGTACAATGAAGGAAGTTTTTCTTGCTTTGATTCTATTTTGATATTGAAATGATGCAATATCTGTTTATGTTTGTCAATGACTGTCTGAAAGTCAAGGTTGGTACAGGAGTAAGAACTGGTGGTGGATAACTCAGCACTCAGTACATTTTTGTAATATAGTCGTCAGACAAAATTATGTTGTTTAAAGCTTTGTCTGCAGGTACAAGTACAAATTTATCGTGAATATTCTGAAAGGACTGTTTTAGATGTTTTAAGTGATAAAAAGGTTTCTTAGGAAAACTAGAAGGATGGGAGCGAAAGAATTTAACGCGATTTTTTTATTATCTTAAAAATGGCTTTCTTCCAAATATTAAGTGCTACTGTATCTGTGTTTTCTTTCTTACACCAACGATTAGCAAACAGATTAATTGCATCAGCAATTTCTTTGCAACAAAGGTCAAAATCTATTTCATCTGGCAGGCGATATTTCGGACCCTTGAAGAGTAATTTTCTTAATTTATAGTCATCGATGATGTTTAAAACCCCAGTAATGATATGGCCAGAAGGTAAATAACAGAAAGGTGAAGTTGAACAGTTACAAAAATTCGTACTTCCGAAATCTCTGCTTTCTCATAACTTTGGGCACTATCGCAAGCTGCTCCGTCCAAAAACAATGCAACCAGACATTAATAAATTAAACTGATAACACATGTTTTTCTCACATAAACATACGTCAATCAGTTTTTGATTAGAGTACGAAATGAGAAAAAATGGCCAGTCATTGCAGTAACGTATTGTCTTTAGACGCGAGGGAAGAAGCCCGAATACAAATAATAGAACATAATTTAAATAGACGTGTTCATAGTACATCGACATGAAATGCAATTTAAAAAGCTAAAATATATACATAAACTGTCACATATAAGAATGTAGCTACATTTAAAGCTCAATTATTTAATTACCAATGTTCATCAAAAAAGAATAATGACTGATATTTCAACGCATTAAAGCGCCGCTCCTTAGTTCTTTATAGTGCATCACGGCGCTATCCATAGGATTTTTCCAGGAATAATACCATATAGCTTCCGCGTTCATGCGCGGCGACAATGACAGAGGTCATTTGAAATGAATAAGTGGGAGTTAATTTAATAGGTAAAGAAGAAAGGTTCCTATAAGAATTACCGCAGATATTTAAATCAAAATAACCCCTAGACTGAACTTAGTGTATTTTCGTCGCACCCGAAAGTATATATGAGCATTTATTTTAGACCTAATTTATGTTAAAATGCAATAATGTAGAAAGTAATGTATGTTTAATTTAATTGTTCTATCATCGGATGTAATTGACTGTTGGAACTTTTTCCGTAATTATAATCTATATTTTAAGAACAAGAGTATTTCTACAGCTGAAGACATGCCTACTTTCCAGTGCTTTGTACACTTGATCAAACACGGAATAACTTTGACTATTATATGCACAACTTTGTTAAATTGACATCGCCCAAACAGCTCTTTTCATCGCTTTGGTTAGTTCATTGGCGACGCGCAGGAGCGCGACGCCTATATATGGTATGCTCACTGAAATTTTCGCACGGGGAAAGGTTGTTTTTCGGACTTTCTAACCCTTATAAAATGCGGGTCCTAATTCGGTAAACAGCGTTCTATTTTATTTATTTATTTATTTTTATATTTACCTTTGCGTGTCTGTATCTTTCATGCTTACATGGCAGAATACGAGAGATTTGGGTTTATTTCATTTTGTTATTAAAATTTCTAAACCTTTAATTTAAAATCTACACGGAGGCTGTTCGTTCCTACGTACGAAAATAGAGAGGAATGCTCATCGGTATGTCGTTCGATGTTAACAAAATTAAGACAATCTGTCAGCAGCGGAACAGTCCGGAGTCAGAAAAAGCCTGTTTTTAACGGTCCATAGAGTATTCACGGTAAAATCTGAGTATAGATGCAATGATTATGCAACATTTAAAGATACTAGTTTTACAAACTATTTCTGTAAGGTCCGCGCAAATCTTAAAATAATGGCATTTCCAGTGCTGCCAGCTTGCAGGAATGCATTTACTGCATCTCTAAAGTGTTTGCAGTAAAGGGATTGGGTTTTCTGACTCTGGATCAGAGATATTTAAATTCAAGCCCTAGTACTGCCCAGGGAATTTTTTTTAAAAAAAGCATCGTACGACAGATTCAGGTGATTAATTCATTGGCATAAGAAAGACTTGCAACACACCAAGAAAACATCTATAATATGCTTCAAGTGTTTTTGTTCAAGAGTTGAAGGTTATGGATTCGAAATCGGATGGTTACGAATTGAAATCTTAGAACAGTTATGACAAGTTTTCAAAAAGATTCTATTAACGATTTGGATGATCATTTAAGAAAAGTCTGAAACACATCAAGAAAGTATTTATAACATGGTTGAATTATTCTTGGTCATAATGTTAAGGTTATAGATCCGGATCGGAGGGTTCTGGGTTCAAACTGTGGATCTGTCTTGCGATTTTATCCTTGTCCAAAAACATATTACACGAACATTTTGCAAAAACAGAACATGTTCAGACTTAATGTTACTTCTTTACAACCAGATTTACAAAACAGCAATATCCATCTTGAATAACATTTCTTTTCATAAGTCAGATTGATTATTTTTGTAGTACATTTATATTTCGGTTCAATATTGAATGCCATACTACCTTCTACTTGACAGAAACTTTTGTTAAGGTGTCAGTTTAGAGTGTAATTATAAATAAGAATATATGACAAAGTCCTATGAGTATTGCAACATATACCAAACTCCGAAAAGGCGCAGAACAAAGGTATTTCACATGCAAGCCAAGCGAAAAGTAATAACAAATTTGTGATGAGTCATTTAAGGAAAAGAGCAAACCCGACAGTTACCGCCTTGGAACGGTCAGTCGGCAATATGGACCACAGTAGCACATATTTACGTAATAACATTGCTTTGATACAGCATTAGATCCATCGGAATTAAGGACACACTGGATTGTTCTGTTTTCACTGTTTCTCTCAGTTTGCATTTATCCATCAATTTAAATATATTTAAATATGTAAAGTAGGTCAAGTTCAGGAAATAATAAACATTGTTTTATGTATAGATAATACAGATACAAAAATGCTTCAATACAAAACAGCTTTAAAAATAAACTGTTAAATATCAAGAAAGAAAACAACAACATTATGTTCCAGAAAATACTATCTGAATAATAATTATTTGTGTAATGTGAGGCTGCTGATTGTACATTTTAGTTTTATAATTAATTATAATAATTTTGGCAACCTTATTTTCTACATGTGTAGCATATAAGAAAATGGGATTTTATAGTAAACTCGTTTTAAAAATACTTACCTGCTATAAAATATGCATTTTGTTATAATAACTAAATAGTGACTAAGAAAAATGTCGCTGTCCTACCGCGCCTTCGCGGCCTCGTGAGTCATTGGATAATTCCGACTAGGGGTAAAGTACTGGCGGGATGGGAGGAGGTACTCCCTTTCATAGCATGTCAGTATTTCTAACTAAACCGATTTACTATAACTATCCACTTTTAGTATTAAAATACCTTATCTGCTATAAAATATTCATTATTTGAAGCAAAGGAGGGAAGGTAATTAACTCACCTTTCAATAAGGCCTACAAAACCGGACATGCCAGCAGGGATGCCTTTCATAAGTGTACCTTAACCTAGAATTTTTTGTGCTACTACTACAGGTCCGATACAGTGCAGGTTGTCATAGACAGATGCGAAAGTTTGTAGATAGAAAGTGGAAAAAGTCGAAGAAATTTTCTAAGAAACTGCGTTTAGAATATTATCTAGGGGGAATGATTTACAACGGCACAAGAAAATGAACGAGCGTGTGCTAGTGCGGTCTGATTTGAGAAAAAAGACCTTAGTCAGACAAATCTGCAAATATGCAAGCCGAATGTTAGAGACAATCCAAAAGAGATGGAGGCAGCAGAAATGTCATTATTATTTCACCGAAATAAACAAACGATCCCAGCCTAATATAATAATTTACCTAGTAAATAGAATCTATGAACTCTGACAGAGCAGAGAATTCTATCGGGATCATAAGCATCCAAGTCCTTAGAGAAACTAGGAATTGTGCATGAACGAGAAGCCACAGAAATAAGTTGATTTTTGCCAAGTAAACCAGTTTGACAAAGCAAAGTGTCAGACCCGACTGAATTTAAGCAAAGAAACTTTTTCTTCAACTGAGAGAGCATGAATCTCATTTATATCTTGGCAGAGGCATACTCAGAACAAAAGACAGTTTTTCACGTGGTATGTAAGAGTGAAGCCCGCATCATAAGTTCAAAAGGATCCTTGGTGAGGTCCCTTTAGACACCAGACAGGTTCATTTAGGAATGACATGAAGGGGTCAACTCCTATGACCTTACAAGCACGAAACTTAAGGATGTTAGATTACATGGATCTATAACCCTTGATACTGCTGATATCACGAGATTATTCTTCAAAGAGGAAGACCAAGAAATCAGCTATTTGTTGAATAGAGGGTGTACTGGATCACTCTGTTGCCCTTAACACCTATTGATAAATATCTTCCACTCTGCATAATAGACTGCGAAAGAGGAGGAAGGTTTTTCCCTGGAATTATAGAGGCGCCTTGCGGAGAAAACATTTCCTTTTTTCCAAGCCTTCCCTGATTACGGCCAGACGCTAAGGTGCAACATAGAAAGATCTCTGTGGAAATGAGTTTCTTATTGCGATCTGGCCGAAGGGGCAGAGAGGGGGGGGGGGGAGTACAGCAGATTCAGGAGGCCGTTGAACCACGCCCTTTGAGGCCACATAAAGGCGATCAGAAAAATTCTGCAACGTGATACTCTGATATTCTGAAGTATTGTTGGGATCAGAATAAAGGGGAGGGGCGGAAGGCATACCGGAACATCTGGTTCCAAGACAGCGGTAGGTTATCTCCTGCCATCGCAGGCGGGTCCAGGGGACTTGGGACACAAAATGGGCAAAAGGATGGACGTGTCTTGTTGCAAATAGGTATACCGTGGTTAAGTCCAGTAAGTGGAATATTTGCGAGACAACTTCCATGTGCAGAGACCATTCTGCTGGGAGAATATGGTGGCGACGTGGCAGACCATCGGCTTGAGCATCGAGCCTGCACGGAAGGGCCCATAATTCGGAATTCGCCCGAAGGGAAATGTTCAGAGATTGGCAGAACATTAAGAGGTCTCTCTTAAGAGACAGAGAGAGACAGAGACACAGTGAGACAGACAGACTGACAGACTAACAGGCAGACATACAGAAAGACATACATACAGACGGACAGAAGACAGACAGACAGACAGGCAGACAGAAGCTAGAGACATATATCGAATAAGCCTCCACCTCCTGTTTCCGTGTTCCCGAACATAGGAGACGACTACTGTGGTGTTTTCTGTAGATAGTAACACACAGTGATTTGTCTGATAGGGGCGGAAAGATAGGATGGTACAAGGTACCGCTATTATTTCCAGAAAAGGTTATATGTAACCAAGACTCTTTGAGACTCCAAATACACAGGTGCTCTAGATGAGCTCCCCAGTCCTTCTTGCTTGAGGAAGAGCGGCGTTGAGACTGTCGACCTGAGTCGCCACAGCGCCAGTAAGTAGAACAGACAAAGGCGAAGGTGAGGCCGACCTAGAGTAAGGAAGTCTGCAGTTGAGCTGAGGATACTAAGAAGTAAAGGGTCTTGCTGCACAATGTGCACATTTAAGAAAGAGGGATACAGTCTTCAGCACGTTCAAGAGCAAAAAGGATCCCGAACAACGTTTAGTGTTTTGAAAAAATCATCCATACGAATAGGTAATTCTGAGAATGGAAGAGGTCAGACTTCAGACATAGATGTGTCACAATCGAGAGGCAACGTCTGAGATCAGAGGGCATAGTTTGACGATACGGTCCGTAAAGGTGCCAGTCGTTGAAGTACTGAAGAATAGACGATCCTCCCATGCGCAGATGAGCTGCAGCCACCCTCATGAGTTTTGTAAAAACTCGAGGGGCCGTCCAGAAACCGCGGCCATGATCTGAAAGATTATGCCTCGGACAAAATCAGAGATGTCTCGAGGCAGGTGAATAGAAACGTGGAAGTAACCATCTGCTAATGATCTGGTTGAAGAGCCAGCCTTATCAAAATCAACCCCATATAGGAATTAAATTTGAAGTTTATAACAAATGTACTATGTTAGTGCCATATTAATTACGATTAGGTAAATAAGAAAAGGCGTTTCTTTCTGTGGTGGATGTGCTAGACACAAATATAACAATACTTTCCTTGACTTAGTCACAAAAACATTCAATTTCAGGTTGTCATTGTAGTATATATGTGTCTCATTTATGTGATTTTTTTAACATAATATTGCTTTCTTAGTGGTAGACCATTTCTTATATTTTACTTTTCAGAAAATAACTTTAACACATGACAAGTCAGGATTATGTTAAATATTGTTTATTTCTCCATATGATCTACAAATAATTTGACAGTTAACAAACATCCGCATAGCTGAAGAATCTAATTCACTTATCATACCTAATGGGTGACAGTGTCATGTTCTGAATGCTATCAAAACAATTATTTAAGATGTATTTTACCAAGATTAAATCACATATTTAAAACTTTAAAAGAACCGCTTAACTGCACATTAATTGAGTACTTGCACATAGTTAATTTATACCAAAAAAATATAGGGAGAATGCTACATGCGCTAATATTATACATATAATTATTTAGATTTCATGAGAAACAGCTTTAATAAATATTCGACTTTTTTTCTATTAAAAAGACAATGGTGTTGCATAATCATTGTCTGCATATTTAAATTTATATGTATTTGTATTTATCTGTCTTAAATGCATTTTTCATTCCACATTAAAATATTTTCTGCACATAATAAAGCTGTGCTGCTCTTGCTTAAACACCTTAACATTAACGAAATGGAAAGAGTAAATGATTAGTAATATATATTTATTGTTGTTTGTTCTCACAAAATTAATTGAAACGTATGCTAAAAGCCAGTGCAAGTAAGAGTGTCATCTCTGGATGCAACATTTAATATTTTTAAACCCTTGAGCCATACTGAAAGTTTTAGCACTGTAAGAAGAAAAGTTATACCATATAAAGAAGTTTGAAAATTAACAAGACGCTTGTTAGTTTTAAATCATGGACCCAATTATTTCTTATATTAAGTATTAAATAGTGTTTAAGTTAGGCTGTGGTTCTGTATTGTTACTTATCCAATATCTCTTAACTGATTCAATTTAGTTGATGAATAACCCTACTGCAACTAAAACATATATCATTTTTTTTAAATAGGCATGTTTGCTATTTTAGCTAATTGCTTTATGTTTTAAAAATGCACACTGAATCAGAAAAACAAATAAGGCTTATTCCCAGTCAATACAAATATATAACTAAAACTATATATATATATATATTTTATTTATTTGTTAATACTTAAAACATACATGTATTGTTGTGACTAGTTTAAGTCTGAACTCTGTCAATAATGTAGGATATATATCAAAATTAAACACACACAGAGAAGACCACATCTTTAATGTTGTTTGCTGTTTAATGTGATCTATTTCTCAAATTGTTCTGTTATAATAAAAGAAATGTTGACACCTATAACTCAATAGTAATTTTTAGCTCACCTGAGCACAACGTGCTCAAGGTGAGCTTTTCTGATACCGCTTCGTCCGTCGTCCGTCGTCCGTCGTGCGGCGTCAACATTTTAAAATGTGAACATGCTAGAGGCCGCAGTTTTTATCCAATCTTCATCAAACTTAGTCAGAATGTTTGTCTGCATGAAAACTTGGAAGAGTTTATTATTGGGTCACTTGGGGTCAAAAGTAGGTCATTAGGTCAAATTTTAGGAAAAAATTGTGAACACACTAGAGACCACATTTATAGCCTAATCTTCACCAAACTTGGTCAGAATGTTTGTCTGCATGAAATCTTGGATAAGTTTGTAACAGGGTCACGTGGGGTCAAAAAGTAGATCAATAGGTATAATCTTAGAAAAAGCTTGTGAACACACTAGAGGCCCCATTTATAGCCCAATATTCACCAAACTTGATCAGATCGTTTGCCTGCATAAACTCTTGCATGAGTTTATAACTTGGTCACGTGGGGTCAATAAGTAGGTCACTAGGTCAAATCTTAGAAAAGCTTGTGAACACACAAGAGACCACATTTATAGCCCAATCTTTACCAAACTTGGTCAGAATGTTTGTCTGCATGAAATCTTGGATGAGTTCGTTATTGGTTCACGTGGGGTCAAAAAGTAGGTCCCTAGGTCAAATCTTAGAAAAGCTTGTGAACACACTAAAAGCGCCATTTACGGCCCAATCTTCACCGAACTTGATCAGAATGTTTGCCTGCATGAAATCTTGGATGAGTATACTATTGAGTCACGCGGGGGTCAAAAAGTAGCTAACTAGGTCAAATTAAAAAAAAAAAAAAACTTGTAAAAGCACTTAGTTCACAGTTCATAACTGGATCATGTGGGGTCGAAAGGTAGGTCACTACTTCAAATCTTACAAAAAGCTTTTGTACACATTACAGGCCACATTTACAGGCTAATCTTCATCAAACTTGGTCAAAATGTTTGTCTGCATGAAATCTTGGACGAGTTCGTTATTGGGTCACGTGGGGTCAAAAAGAGTTCACTAGGTCAAAGCTTACAAAAAGGCATGTGAACACACAAAAGTCACATTTATAGCCCAATCTTCGCCAAACTTGATCAGATTGTTTGTCTGCACGCAGTCTTAGATGAATATATTATTGAGTCACGTGGGGGTAAAATAGTAGCTAATTAGGTCAAATGTAAAAAAGAACCTTGAGAAAACACTTACAGGCCGCATTGATGGCCCAAACTTCACCAAGCTTTGCCAAAATGTTTGCCGGTATGAAATCTTACATGTATTGAAGTAGATCATGTGGACACAGTAGGCTCCTCGGTAAAATTATAGAAAAAGTTATCAACCTAGTGGCCACACTAATGGTCCAATCTTCACCAAAGATTTCTAAAGTAAATAACTCTTAATTACTCGATGCCAGATATGAGTCTACTAAAAGCCTGTTTCCTCAGGTGAGCGATTAAGGGCCATCATGACCCTCTTGTTAATATTGTCTGGAAGAATTCTGGCTCCAAGATGTGTTTAAGTTCCCATGTACTAGTTGAACGTCTCAGAACAACAGGCACAGGCCAGGTAGAGATGTCGCCAGGTCAGGGGATTCATCACTGTTGTCTTATTCCTTAAATCAGTATAAAAGACAATTAAGTACATACTCTATATGACACAGTATAAACTAATTAAACTTGTGTTCAAATATTAATAGTTGATTGTAGCCCTTTTTTCTTTCTAATTTGAGATCCCCTACACGCTTAATCCTTTCCACCATCAAACTTTGAGCAGTCTTCCTCCTGTGTCTCAAAGCAACGACTTATTTATTTTAATTAAATATTATATCTTTCTCCGTACAGTTTTGGTAAATACTAGCCATAATAAATACCACCAGTTACATACACAGTATTAGCTATTGAAATATCTATGGAAAAAGGGCCAGCAAAAATAGGGTCTAAATGGGAGGTGGTCTATAATTCATTCAGAATTTGGGTTCTTAGTTTACACGTGGTTACGATATGTTTACTGCCGATTCATGGAAAACTAAAAGCCTGCAATGAATACACATACAAAGAAGATATTAACATTCAATCCACTTTCATGTTGATTCATTTTCCGTGACTTTTTTTCTGAATCTCTTCTGTTTTATTTGTCAGCTTAATGCTATTGTTTTGCATGCGAAACCCCGACCGGAAGTCTTTCTATGACTCCTGGCGATGGCGCTCCGAAATTGGAAGATATTCGCGCACCTTGCGGAGTCGGCGGTCCCGTTACTGTATATCTATGGAAAAACCGACCTATTTGAAAAAAATTATCCCAGCGCTGACATTTTCGTTGATAGATTATGACGAAAGTAGTGACGTCATTGAAAAAACAATGTCCACAGTGTTTATAAGATATAAGGGTATTTTTCGATTAGAAGAACTACACAAAAGTTGTTGATTGTAAAAAAACCTAACATATTGAATCAAGAAAACAATAATGTCAAGAGAAGAGTAAATGGTTGTACATCCTTTTATAGAAAATATCTTGAAAATGATTAGTTATTTCTTTTGTTCTACAGTATTTACTGACAGTAGTATATTTCCTCTGGTCCGAAATCTAATAAAGCCTTCTCAGTAAATCAATACTGTTTTGTTTGTCACACTATTTGTTGAAGGCTCCAATGGAAATTTTCGGCATTTTTATAAGACGAATTTAAGTTGTAACTTCCATAAATACTCTACCTCCAAATTGTGCTCAACAAATTCTCAAACATCCAACTGAAATCTCAATGCAGGCAATATAAATGTAAATGTATATTTGTTAAGCATAAAATCCGACGATACTGCAATGGTTGTTTGCTGCCAAACTAAGATCATTAAAGATAGTAATACTGTTTGTTTCTTTCCTTCCTAAAACATGCAAACGACGATCGATGGGAAAATGGAGGTACAAATGTAATCTAGCTGCATTTTATAATCCATCTCGAAGAGAAATATGTGTTTTCCTGTTTTGACATATTTTTGAGAACATTTTGAGCCAGTTTCAACAACACAGTTATATAGCTAAAGGTTTCTGTCTTCGAAGTTTTCAGACTTTCAGAGTCAGTTTAAAAACCCAAATCAAAGCGAGTAACCTTTTGTCCAGAGACACTTCAGAAAGCATCTTAGACATTTTAGAAACTTTTTTCCGGAAGAGCATACTCGCTGACACCCCCACCCCACGAACATATGTATGTCGAATTCAGTATTCAGCCCCGCCCCCCGCACCCCAGATGCAGATGCCATTTTGCTGTAGGATGGTAAAAGCCAAGAAGGTCCTAGGTTGTTGGTCCCATGATGACATTATTGGCGTCCGCGTTGAAACGCGGCAACCATTTTGGAACGCGTTAGAAATTTGGGAATGTGCTGTTGTTGTAGTTATTATTGTAAGTCCTTGGCCATGTCCTGACAAGTCTGTTTCGTAGAGATGGCCGTGGTTATTAAGCGTTATTCTGATTTGTACCACTTCTAATTCTTACCACGTATATAACGTACCGACTCTGGCAACTTAACACTGATTAAGCAGGTTTTATTATCACCTGTTAGCTGTGTTGTACGAGCGTTTTAAGATTGTTATTTGTTAAATATTTCTTGAATGAGTTTCCTAAGCCATTGCTGCTCAGAAACCTTGTTACAGTGAACCCTCCAGGCATATAGTGCAAACCCTCATTTACTGTCTTGCAGTGCACAAGTGGCTGGAGCCTCTGTGTGCACAGGCTAAACTGCATATTTAAGTGATAAATGGTGACAGCACCATGTTCATTTAATCCTTATTTAAGATATAGAGGAAGAGCCTAATTTTGCTAATGCTTCTTAATGGTCTTATGATTGTTATAAGTTCAGTTTTTCTTAAATAAGTTTCTTAAAAGATTAGTCCCGGTATTAAATGAATGGTTTGATACATTTAGTCAATATACAATACAAAGGGTATAACATATGTTATGTCCATGTAAAGGCGAATTGTTCTATCATATTTTCAACTCACTTTAAGTAAAAAAAACTTATGCCCTTTTTAAACATATATTGGACATCATTTGATGCTTTGTTTCAATGCTTTTCTTGTTCTTGTTGAGGATTTGACCGACAAAGAGAACCGCATTAAAACCTCGTCAGTGCTGCATATTGTTAAACGTTACTGACTTTTAAGAATTTATATAAACTTACAACTGAAAAATTTGTTGTTGCCCTTTACTTTAAACATCTTAGAGAAAATTGCATTAATTAAAGGAATTGTATATTTGATACAAACTGAAGACATTGTTATAATAGAGTTGCATTGATTTACTTTTGTATGTTACAGCCGAAACAACTGATATTGATTTAGGCTGCAATTGTAAATGTAGGATTTTATTTATGGAATTGTGTAAGTGACACACACAGCTGAAAACATAAAATTGTTTCGGATAACGCTTAAAGTTGCATTAAAATGGTCTCCGACAGTTTGGGCCAATGCTTTATTTCTCAAACAAACAAATAAATTATTGTTACCCGAAAAAGTCCGGGAATCAGTAGTAGACGGGACTTCCGGTAATGGGTTTACTATACACACTATATAGAACGGGCGCTATCGTGTTGACATAGTTATTAGTTTTAGTAAAATGTGGTCATTTAAATATAACTTCATATACACAAAAGAATTAGGAGGAGGAGCGCGGAACTATTTGATGATATGCTGCTGCTGCTGCTGCTGCTGATGATGATGATAATAATAATAATAATAATAATAATAATAAATTAGTTGTGCAGCATACCAAGCTCTTATATAGTTCATGTAGTAGATATGCGCGTTCGTGTAGTTCCTACCAGAAAACAACATCATCATCAACGGCAACAACAAAAATGATGATAATATTAATTATAATGACAACAATAAACTACAAGCACAATGTCTGGTGCCGTATAACCTATCAAGTGTCCCAAAATACAAAAAAAATATACCAGCACACTATTTCCTGCTCAAAGTCCGAATGACAAATGAACTTTCAGTCACGTGATTTATTAGTATTTTTCCATCATACTCTAACTATCTGATTTCACACTTGTGGTGACTTTAACCCGGATGTGTCAACAATGGCGTTTTTTTTAGTCCATCGGTGGTCACTGGGTGGCAATATCGGCGCCAGAGAGTTTGAAACTGACCACAAAGCCGGATTTGGGGACAATGAACGGGTCTAGTTTTATCATCTGATTAACATAAATAATGACAGAGAAACGGACTATAAAAAATTAACCCCTGAATAACATGCACTTGTTCTAAACTAGTACTTTTAAAACTGTCTGTTTAAATATCTTTTATGTGATTTTCACATCTATTAGGGTTTCTCCTATTGTACACGTTGTATTGTAAAACCTCGGTTCGTCTAAAATATCACTCCTTCTTAATTGGTATACATAACACTAACTACAATATTACTACAATTACTGGCAAAGGCACGTTGATTTGTGCATTTTGATTAAACTTACATGCGTATTGCTTACCCAACTTGTATTGTGCATATTTATACAGTTCTTATTTATATCCTTTGTTTGTTGTGTTACTTCATAGACTAACCCTCTCGACACTGAATATAATGGTTATGGTAAGGTATGGTCATGAAAGTTTTACTTTGATCTCTCTCTCTCTCTCTCTCTCTCTCTCTCTCTCTCTCTCTCTCTTACTATCTCTCTTTCTCTCTCTCTAAATATATCTATCTATCTATATGTATATATATATATATATATATATATATATATATATATATATATATATATATATATATATATATATATGTATATACCATCGACAATTGGTGCGTTTAAAGACATTAAATAGCAAAGCAGTATTCCATATCTTTCACTGAATAAATATATATATATATATATATATATATATATATATATATATATATATATATATATATATATATATATATATATATATATATATATATATATATATATATATACCATCGACAATTGGTGCGTTTAAAGACATTAAATAGCAAAGCAGTATTCCATATCTTTCACTTAATTCCTATTATATTTATTTGTATATTTTCTGTAGCTACCCAAGCGATTGCAATATTGTTCGGCAGACAGCTGCAAATTTGTATTATTGCATGCTATAATATTTATAATTTTTATCAGCATTGAAAAATGAAAGTGCTCAGTTTCCAGGATATAGGTTTTCTTGTTTAAAGCGAACGCTCTCTGCTGCGCCTTTGGTTTGTTACACCTGTACTCTTTGTCTGCAATATCAACGAACGGTAACTCTCATGGGAACTAGACTATTTACATATTTGCTTTCTTTCTTGTTGTTTGCTACATTTGTAATTACAAGCTGCATTGTTGACATTGACATACTCGGTTTCTTTTGTTAAAAAATGTCATCGCCATACAGCTGCGAATTCGTTTTAATACATGCTACTTTTTTATAAATGCACACTACACTCTATTGTTGCAAGCTACACTGTTAAAAGAATATTCGCTACATTTTTCTCTGTAAAATGCCCCACAGAACAGTTTGGAGTGACTGTTATTGCCTGTTAATCTATCGTACCCATCAAAATGCATTCCATAAAAGGCACCACACTCCAGAGCGTCGCCATTTAATGCATATTCAGTTGAACACTCGTTCTAATAACACATTTCATCCCCCTTTGGCCTCTTAAGTCACTGAGGGACATTCCTACGCATCATTGCTCATGTATAAATCTGCATTTCATGTATATCGGTAGTACGCAATATAACCCATTTGAACATCTAGTTTAAACAAATAACTAAATCTTGGGCCCTGGAAAGACATAATTTACGCGTCTAGTCACCTTCTACATAAAAATGTATTTTTCTGTACACGCACTATCTTTTTTCAAGCAATACGACTGACAACGGGTAGTACGGGCTATGAAGGGTGAATTCTTCGTTCAGCTTTCTCATAACCCTAGACACAGATCAAAAATGGAAATTCATAAACATAATCAAGTGTTGCAAGTTTATCTAAGAGTTTGTGGGTAAAGTGTTCTTTTTTGGACTGAGAACATGCTGGTACTTGCTGAAATTGAATTTCACAAAAACGCTTTTTCATACCCGATATAAAGCAGACACCCAAATAATGTATATTAAATTGCTTGGAGAATTTTTATGCTGAGTTTGGGCTAGTGGCAACAGTACAAACTTCAAACAGGCATTTTTTAAAAAGAAAAGAAAATCCCTATATAAAGCCCATTGTGAACCTCCATAGGGTTATAATAGGAAAAGTGACTCGCGTAAAAGCGCTTCCAGTGCTCGCTTGGCGCGAGCTATTGCGAAAAGGAAACAATTTCCCTTATCCATGGGGTCCGTACCACGTGTCAATACCAAGTGCTTGCATCTCCTTCACGTATTTACTGCGGAACCTCACAGAAACAAATGATGACAAACGCCATTTTCTCCCATAGACTTGTACAACATCTTTTTTATAATTTGCATGTTATTAGATACTCAAAAATGGCTGCCAAAATGGCCGCCCATTTCAATCTATCTTCATGTATTGCAAAAACAATTAATTTCAACCATGTTTTTTCCAGTTTTGTTAAAGAATTACCAAGTTTTTATAATATGCTTTGACTATGAGTTCTAGGTTCATGGAAGAACTACCTACATTTATTTATAGTTATCTTTGTTACAACACATTTTCTATCCTTTAACAAGTCCTTTTTTTAATGTTATAACTGACAACTTTTTTTTGTTAATTAAAACAATAATTGTTGAAAGAAGTTGCAAAATGGTTTATGTCAATATTGGATTAACAGTGTTATGAACACGATCATGCAACTTATATTGCAATCAACTAATCCTTCCCAGTTGAAATAACTTCTAATCACTTATTTTAAAAATGTCAGAATTAAAGCATTTTTAAAATAAATGAATAGTAATACCAAAATAATACATTTTTATCTACATTCACAGCAAGAAGTGGCAAAAATCGTGCTAAATATAGATATGTAGATTTAGATAAACACTTTTTGCTACTTTTTATGTGCACATACAGTTTTTCAAATTTCAGTTTACATATTATAAAACAAAACAAATTAAGTTTACTTTATAATTGTAACAGCTGTGTTATGAAAGATTTATTGTCAAATTCATATTACATAATGTGATATAAATTTGAAATTGTCATTATTATAATGATAATCTTAATCTTACTATTATTAAGAATCAAGTACGTGTATATGCTGTTTGTAACATATTAAATCCAGAATGATATTTTTTAAATCGAAACAGCCATCATCAATGTCATCATTGTTCTCTACTTCTGCAAGCATTATAAATATGCTTTGACATGTTTGATGTTGAAGCGTACAACCTTCACATGAGCAAGACTTTGTGCATGGTTGTTCATTGTTAGAACATGCACAAGATCCAGAACAAAGTACACTTGCAAATCAGGTAAATAGTTCTGGAGGGGCAACAGATTGTGACGTAAGTTGTGGTGTGTAAAAACCAGTGAAAGACCACCATATTAGAAGCTGAAGAATGCAGCGCAACAGATAAAGCATAAAACTGTCACTTGTTGGCAGAAGTGTTCGGGGCTTTGTATGATTTTTCTGAAGAACCATCAATGAGCGAAGGCTACTGGGTGAAGTGCTTGATAGCAATATAGAAAAAAAATCGCTGAGCAGCAGATTTTATTTCCACAGTAACACTTTTGAGGGTTCCAAATTTTGAAAGACCTGCAATTTCGGGGGTGGGGGTGGGGGTTGGGGGTGGGGGTGGGGGGGGGGGGGTGTTTAGATTTGCACATAACAAGAATTGCCCTTTTCTTACCTACGCCGTAGAAAGATCAGCAAGTGTTATACCCAGTAAGGCAATAGACAGGCAATAGACAGGCAATAGGATATTTACCTGCTGAGGAGACAAAGAGTTGAAAAAATGATTGAACTCGAATAGACCTGGTCATATTATAGCTGTCTTTATTCAAGTTTTGAAAAAAGATTTGACTTATGTTCAGTTCTGAGAAAAAGTGAACGAGAAGCACAAAAAAAATCAGTGTCAGGACTGGAAACACATGCCTGCTGTGTATTTTGTCTAAAAGCATACACAATGTGAAGAATAAGACGGCTGTCAGTTTCTTCATAGTTTGATCTTAGCTGAGGGACATACTCTATACATGAAGAAGTAACAAGCAAAGGTGTACCACCAATACCTCCAGCTACATAGTTTTCGCTCTGGTCTCCAAAAAGATCTTGAGAGTTTTCGGTTTGAAACAACATGAACAATCTATTCAGTTCGCTTTTTAAGTTGCTTTCTACTTTTTTTCATTCACCAGCTATCGCATTGCCTTGAATTGAAATTGATCCGACAGAAGAGACCGTTTCGCCACGACGTATTCGTGTTTGAGACATTAGGCTGCTCTCAATGTACCTGTCAAAAACAACATAAATGTGTCTGGAACCTTCAGAATGAGAAAGAATATGTTGCCAAAAGAAAGGTGCCGTCAGTATGTGGTCTTTCTCCCTGATTGAGATTGGAGAATATGAACAATTGACATCAAAAAGAAGCACTCAAAATTCCTAAACCCTTTCTCTATGCAAGGATCTGACCCAGAAAAGGCTTTAAGCTTCCCTGTGAAATCAGACTTCTTTGTTGCCAACATTGAGCCGTCATCTACAAATAAACTCAGAGGTACAGGGGGGGTGTTTTCAAATGCAAACACTTTCGAGCGAAACCTTTTTGAAGGAAGTTATTGCAAGTAATCTTACATACATATCTTCACTGTTGATTTTGTCTTTATAAGAGGTTTTTATGTGTGTGTTTAAATGAGAATGTCTTAACTTTTGACTTATAAATGGGAACAAAGAACTTATTCTTGGTTGTGGTGTCAGGATTATTTATAAACCTTTCTGCTACAAATTGTTCCAGGCCATGCTTGTCGAATTCATGGCAACATAACAAACTGGCCTCAACAGCTGCTGGCAACTCAACACCACTGGCTCTATTAAAAAGCTTAGACGGAGGTTAAGACAACGAAAATGGATCAATAAATGTGCCACGTTCAAAAAGCAACAACTTTTTCAAGTTAATATTGTATGCTAGCGTGTGAAATGATGGGTCAGTATGATGCTTAGAATTTGTGTGCAGGAGACTTGTAGTTCAAAGAGTATTTGGCTGTAACTGACTTGCCATGAACCACCGAGTAAGTGCATCGGAATTGTGGGTCAGACCAATTATACATCCGCATGACTTTTCAGTCACCTCCAGTGCATAGTCTAGCCATACAGAGTTAAAGCATCCCTCTGCAAACTTTGTTATAAATATTCCATACACAAACATACTAACTAATTCGGGTGGAAATCTCTTACTTTGTAGTACTAGATAGGGCATAAATCTGCCGTAAACAGTCCTGCTAGAAGAGAACAAGAAAGTAACATCTTTGCCTTAGCATATTAATGATCTTTCCACATTCCATGTCTAGTTGCTGCAAGATAGAGTTTTAGAGGAAGGGAAACATCAGACAAGTAATCATCCCAAAATCTGAAAAATGGGGAAGATGATCTACACTCAAACCTAAACAACTCAATCAGCGGAAGAACTTCTGTTTCAATGAAAAGTAAGAGGAATTTCATTCATGTTTTTGAAAGAACTTTCACTGATCTTTACTGCAGATCTTACCTGAAAGTTTTTTGTAGCCCATTTCTGAAACTGGTGGAAGAAGCGTCTGTTAAGAACCTCATCTACCATGATAAGGCCTCGTAAGGCTCTGTCAAAGTCCTTTCCAGAAAGAACATGATCAGCAGTTAAAGGAGCATGTGAATCAGTAAGAAGTTGCTTAATACCTAAATCTCCACATATGTGTCATATTCCACCAAAAGGACATCATAATATAGTATCTCCTTCAGTCGCAGATTCTTGGCATCCTCTGGTTCAAGTGGAAAAAAGCCTCACCGGGTTGTACAGAAGGCTTCATTACTGGAGTTGGTCTCTGTGCAGGCTTGCGATAAATGAGTATATATGCTAGACCTCTGCCTGAAAAAAGTCAACCTCATAATCTCTTCTTAATGTGCATATTCATTATAATTGCAAACTGAAAAATCAAAGTGCGTGTCACATTCATTTAATCAAGCATTATCATTACCAAAATCGTCATAAACACCCTCGCCATCACAATCAACATAATTACAAACGTAGACATCAACATTAACACCATCATCATCAGTATTTTTGCCATATTTTACTAATTATAACTGGTATTAACAGACAATGTTATGCTTTTGCATTTAAATGAAACGTCAATGGTTCATACATAAACAATTATAAACCTGGAAGAGATGAAGCATCAAGGGATCTTTCAGACACTCCAGGGATCCTGACGGGTTGGGGTTGAATCTGATGACGTACACTGTACCAACATGGCGTGTGTTGTATTCTTCCCACTGAGAGTGTTTTCGTTGTGGTCCCAGTTGTCCCAGCAGCTGATACAAGGCCATCTATAACATACATTTGAAAAACATTCTTTTAGTAAACATCAGTCAAAATTTCAAACATATTTAACAACAGACTTTTTACACATTAGAAGCAGGGATATAAAGTTTCATTATTAAAACACAACTAAGGCAGTTGTGAAGAATGATATTTAATTCTTAGTCTGATGTTTAACTGCATACATATTTGAATGAATCATGTTGTTGTTGTTTTTTTCTACTTTTGAATAAAGCATTTAAGACCTGCAAAATGACTTGCAAAATGAAACAAATACAGTTAGAAAGAATGAGACCTGACTCAGCTCGATTCTGAATAGATGTCATGTGTACAGCTGAGGAAAGAGCTCAGGAAGTGACGGACCTCTGAGTATGACAGTCTGTATTCCTGCAAATGGAGGTCTTCAATAAGCCTTTTGCTACCAAAGAATGGTGTAAGTAGATGGAAAGTCCGAGATGCTTAGGTGTTGTCATAGGCTTGACTAGATATGTAATATCCGAGCATAAAGACAGTTCTTGTTTGGTAAGTGAGATGTCTTGAAAACATGTCTCATCGCTATGGCCAGACAGCCACCGTACAAGTGTCCAAAACCTTTGTCTGAGAACCTATGGTCATCTCCTCTGATGCAAAATATTCACTTTTCTCGTATGCTTTTTTAAAAAAATCGATTTCTTGATATGGTAACAGCATTGTGAAAGATTGACAACTCATACAAAACTGTCAATCAAGCTTGACTCAAGATCATTCTGCTCTGAAAAAGCGTCTTGATTTTTCTGTAGCTGAACAAATTTGCACAGGGCATCTTTAACTTGAACAAATCAGGTCTAAATCAGGGCCTGTCCTGGAAATATGCATTTAATCTGGCCACACCCGTTTTAAGACTCTTTTTATTTTGTTATTTAACTTGTTTGTGTCAATATTTAACAGTTATAATTTTGCATTATTAGATCTTTTATCTTTAACAAGTCATATACTGACCTTTGCTTTTCCATAGCATAAAAAGATCCATCTTAATCACAGGTTAAATCGAGGTCACATTTGCATCTAGAAGAACTTGGTTAAATCTTTTCAGAGTACGACGAAAGATATTTTGCAAGACATTCCTTTTTTCTATGATATCTAGCTTCCACTGCCGCAAGATCACCCTTTAAACTCTACTATGTAAAGCATCATTGCCATTTTGTAAAGCGATGTTTTAAAGTTTCAAATTAATCTTCCATGTTTCGTCAATGGAACCTTCTATCTTTGGCCCTTTACCTCTGTGTTTAATACTACATTTTCCCCACAGATGAAACAGGTGTCTTTCCACTTAAATTCTGCACATTTTACTTGTGATTGTGTAGAATTTGTTAGAAACTGCATGTTGTTCACTGGTTTTATTTCTGATAACATTTTCAGTCTTGTAAAAATAAATTTTGATCTACATGCTTTATGATAAACAACTCCGATTTCACCATTCCCAATACCGTCCAGCATTCAGCAAAAAGAGAATCACACTTTGATGGATCAAGGATTACTTTGTTGTGGTTAAAAGTTTTTTTTACAAAAACAGCCGGTGTCCTCACTAAACTTTTCTTCTCTTTGCTTCCATATTAAATCCTGGGGGTGGTCCATCGTTTATGACATGAAAATTCAAATGGGACTTATTTGAAGAGGAACCTTTTATGAAAGCAACGTTTATTAGTGTTTGTCAATTAAATACCTTAATGAAAAAACAAAATATTTGTTCATATTTTTTCTCTTTTTTAAAGTTAACAATAGCTTAAGCAAACAGCCATCCTCACTTTAAGAAAAAAATGCTTATTTGTTATTAAACCTTTTTTATACACACACCTGTACAAATATAGAAGCTAAATGTCAGATTCTTTTGTCATAAATATTTTAAAGAAAGTAAGAAGGTTTTTTTTTAAATTTTTCTATGCGAAAACAAATGCAACACAAAGAGGTTAATTTTTTTTACATTAGCATTATTTCCACGAAGAGTGTTAATATTACTAAGATTTCATTTAAGAAAACACTTTCACATGGGAGCGATATGATTATATTAAATATATACATTTAAGTGTTTTATATATATATATAAGGTAGGATAATTAAAAGCATTTTTACCCGTGATCTTCTTGCACAACTTCTGCTCTCTTCTTCATTCTTGAAATGCTTTTAATAAATTAATAATTTAAAATAATAAATTAATAATAATAAATTAAAAATAGGAATCCAACAAAAATACTATATTTTTAAAAAATCTTAATATGTTCCTATGTTCTTAACCTTTGAAAAGGACAATGTGGCAAGTTTAATTCTGTTCATTGGACATTTTTAAGTTGGCAAATTGCCGCTATATGAGTATTGGTATTGACACATGGTACGGACCCCATGGATATGGGAAATTGTTTTCTTTCCACAACAGCGAGCGCCTAGCCAGCGCTCGAAGCGCTTTTGCGCGAGCCACTTTTCCCATTTTAACCCTATGGGAGCTCACAATGAGATTTTTTTCTTTTTAAAGATGCCTGTTTGAAGCTGGTACTGGTCCCACTAGCCCAAATTCAGCATAAAAACTCTCCAAGCAACCCAACATACATTATTTGGGTGTCTGCTTTATATCGGGTATGAAAAAGCACTTATGTAAAACATTCAATTCTTCTTATTAGGCAGATTGCGCAGCAAATATATGATAGGCATGCGAAAAGATGGTATTGACATGTGGTACGGACCACACGCCTAGCCAACACTGGTATGTGTCTCCTCTATGCTCGTTCACTATTTCGATGCAATATCTACACAAAGAATGGTAGTGTAAAATATACCAGTATCACCCAAGAAAACAACTATTGCAAGCACAAAATAGACACAAACACACACAGTTTATTGGGGTGGGATATAAATACAAGACCAAATAACACTGAGTAAACTTTAATTGAAATCAGTGATTGGAATTAGACCAGTTTTAACTTACAATGACTAAAACACATGCATTTGTATCTTATGCCAGGTCAATCATTAGTTTTAACAACAATCATGATTTTTTTTGTTCGAATTTACTGGAATATGACAGCATATGACAGTGGGTGTGAAAGCAGTAAAACATAACAAAACAACAAACTGCATTCAAGCAAACTTAACATATCTTAATCAGACATCTGACCTGTGCCTGATTTATTTGATTATTAATATTTGAGTTATGTGAAAGATAAAGAAAGAAAGATATTTTAATAACAAATTATACCAAATGCTTACAGGGATCTAGACACAGCTGGATTTTTCTATAATAAACATAATTATACCAACTACACCCATACTCCAAACATGAGTTGGGATATTTCCGTAATAGATTTATGGGCAGTGCAAAACGTTAAGAGTTGTGTGATTGATACTGCCTTTTTTATTTCAAATAGTGTGCATGCGCAGTTCGATGATGCATATAGATCATTTAATGAAAGTTATATTCACATCTGTTTAAGTAATCTGTCGGAATATTTCAGTTAAGATTGAATGTGGTTCATCAAAGTTTCAGTAAATGAGCAAAAGTTGAAAAAATGCTAAAAAGAAAATCTTTCGTCCAGGCCGCTTTAAACATTACTGCAGCATAATCAATATGGAATGAAGTCTACAGAAAATGTGAAGACAAAGACAAATTATTACAAGGAGACCAGAATCTCTACTCAACAATTTCCTAAGAAATGTACACAAAATGCCACTGACTAGATCGTGTATGAACACATTCTAACTACTTAGCATTTCATAAAAATAAAATAATAAGGATTGGACACTAAGAAAGGCCATGTATTTCAACATACAGTAAACATTATAGTACTTTTGAGATATATTTTTCATACTTAAAACAAGTTGCCTACCTTAGACAGTGTAAGTTGTAAACAGTAACTTCATATATCATAAATATTTATCATTGCATATTGGATGTATGATTTTATGGATTCTAAATGATAAATAATCTGTTTGGCATAAAACAAGACAGGAACTAAGTTACACAATTGTATGTCTATGAGCAAACAAACAAGATTACTTATTAAACAGCTTATTCCTATTCTAGCCGAGAAAATGAGTTGCCCTTTTTCTCATTGGACAACACAAGTCAAGAATTGCAGTTTTTCTTTTAAATAGATACATTGTCTTCCTCTATGGGCAAAATATTTCTCCGGGCATTTCTTTTTGATGGTCCTGGCACTTTGTTGCAGCTGGGTTTTGTAAAGCAGCCCTTTTATTTCGTTGTCTTAACATTTTGTAGACATGAGTGCTGGAAAAATGACGATAGAATGATGAGGATGATGATATGATGAGGATGATGATGATGATATAGTTATGAATAAAAACATGATGATGATGAGGTCTATGATATGCCAGTGTGTATTTTTCAAACCCAAAACAGACAGGAAGCATTGAATGACAATACATATAGATACGCACAGTTGAAATAATCCAAAGGTAGAACAATACACGAATGTAATTTATAAAATTCCAAATCCAACACTTTAATATTTATATCACTGTAGAATATAATACGTCCACGTATGTTCCAACACAGAAAGGTTTAATATAGAAGCTGCAAGTATTTCCAAACTATATGTCCAAACTTAAACTTATATCGGCTAACACGCCCTCTTATAGACCCAAAGAATTTCTAGAACGCATAAGTCTCCAGAACATTCACGAAACCCAGTAAAAAATAAACAAATGCATTTTCTAGTTTGGGAGGGGATATTCGCCAATATTCAATTTTTAATTTGCAAATTGTAACACTGCATATGCTTAAATTTGCTTTTTGTCTGCACAAACACGTTCATTTTACATGTATCTAATTTACATTTCTCGTATACAATTTGGAAATTACAAATCTCAAGTCACAATTATAAAGTTACAAATTTTATGTTCGCTTACAAATTACAAGTTACAATTCTTAAAGCCACAATTACCAAGTCATAAAATACTAATGTGCAAGTTAAAAATTGGCAACATTCAGACGCTAGGTGGCGGTACAATATAAATATAGACGTCACTAAGCTTAAAATAGAACGGAATGTCAAAAGTTTTTGTTATCGAACGTTTCCAGAAGAACATACTATCTCATTCGCATTCGGATTTGTTTACAATGCATTGGAATTGAACTACATGTATCAACAGGGGTACATGATGTAGTGAGTATGCTTTCCAAGAGTCATGTGCCCATGTAGCTCAGTTGCTCAGTTGCTAGAGCACCTACCTCAAGACAGGAGGTCTTGGGTCGACCCCCTTACGTGACAGTTTTGTTTCATAATTTTGCAGACATTACATCTATTAAACTAATGTGAAAGTTTGTATTTCAGATTTTTACTTATTCCATTAACAGAAAATGTATGTCTATTTTAAAATTGGACCTGATTAAAAATGACGTGACAAGTAGTCATGTTTCGTTTGAATTCCAAGTAACTCCTAATATTTACAAAATGTATTATTGGTAATATTGTAACATGCTTATTGGTGTCGTTTTGGTAACATATATATTTGTAACGCAGAAAACGTCTTAAAATAATATTTGATGTTGTTCACAAATATTTAGAGTAATTGCAAGCAAAGGTTTGGAATCTTAAAAGGTATTTTGACAATGTTTGCAATATATGTGTTCCTTATTATGTGAGTAGTTCATATAAGTTTACAGATAATGTTAAATCAGTTAAATTTCTCATGCTGGTATACATTGTCAGTTTGAATAAACGTACACACTACATAAACTATGACTAAATTGGACAATTTTGTCACTACAGTAAATATAACATACCCCTGTTACGTAAAATACAATAATAATTTCATGGGGTATTGTTTTTGCATAAATGCACGTACACAAAAACACCGTTTATAGAGTGGCCCTTGTTAAATTCTAACTCTAGGGATGATGTACTATCATATTAGACTGAAAAACCACCCATCCTTTTAAGTAAGATTTTTGAAAATTTGCCTGTCCGTTTCAGCCCAAAAATGAGAACGAGTGTGTAGACTTTACCGTCATTTCTTGCTGCAACAAATCCCCTACATCAATGTCCGAGCATGGTTGACTTTCAACAGCTGAAGCTATTTCTTTCTTCTGTCGGCAGGTTCTCAGGTGTGTGCACGGTTAGATCTAGTGGGTTCTCGTCATGTTTCTTCTTGGCAACAGCGAGCTCTTCCAGTGTCCATATTTGATGTGCGTATCTGGTTGTTGCCCATTCCTACTACTGCATGGTGTTTCGTGGTCCCTTTTAATTGCTACGATGCTCAAAGCCTTTGGCTTTTCTTGGCATTTCGTTGAGGGAACATACAAGAACCTCACTATGTTCATGGAACAACTTGGTGACACCTGCATCTTGGATGGTAACTTGGCCTGTGTTTACTGCATTATCTTCCATTCTCTTTGCGGTTCCGCCTAGTCCGTCACAAGGTCCTTTTCCGTGGCCTGCTTCAAAGTAATTCCAGGTAGGTTTGTATCCGTAAATTTCCTCATGGTTAGCTATGACATTGAATAAGTCTTGTTTCGGTATTGAGAGGTAGGACTGTCTGTAAAGTAGTGTAGCTTCCTAATAGATAGGACACAAAGTTTCACCTCTGGTAAAATGTGGTCAATAAAACTCAGAACTGTAGCTGAGTTGTGGCCCAATTTAACTGAAACAACTATGATGCTTTTGTGCAGCAGGTCTTCGGAAATGCCCTTGTAATAAACTACCACCAGGTGAAGGGTAACCAGTGGTCAAATTAGAGCTAGCCCGACAGCAAAATTTTTTCTCTCGGGCTAGTAAAAAATCCCATTTTACTAGCCCGATGGGCTTCTAAGATCCTGATCGTTAAAAATCATTGTACTTTCATTTTTAATTTGTAAACTTTCATTCGGCAAGCTGTCGCTTGTGTCACAAACATGTTATGCGCACTTAACGATAATTTGTTTTCTGTGCAGGAACCACACGGTATTCTGGTGCCCGCATGGTACATTATGTTCTATACCAAATTAAAATCAGCTGGGCCACAGAACAAAATTGCAGACAAAATTAAACTGAAACATGTTTCTGGTGCAAAACCCAGGATAAAAATGAAGTCACCAGGCGATCGATACTTAAATGGTACTTTTTCCGTATTTATCTTAATGTTTTGGCTTACTTGTACAAATAAAACAGAATTTAAATCAGGCTGATGAATTTTCTTTCCGGCTAGTGAAAATTGCTTAGTTACTAGCCTGATTTGCTTGTAAATCTCAATCCAAATTTCTATGACTGGGTAACTGCACTCTGGTTCCAGTGGGCGAACTCAAACTCTTCTACGCTTTTACAAGAGTAGTTTTCAGCAAAGTCCATAATCATGATAGCTTCATCTTGGGACAGATTCTGCTTGATTGTCTGACATGCTTGGTACTGACGATGAACCCTGAAAACATGCTCCCTGAGTTCTTCAATTTGTACCGCCATATGCTTAACGAATTCCTCTTTCTGCATTGTGCAAGAGACAACTTTCATCATTATTTTCTTTCTTCCCTTTTACACCACAGAGGCCCTTTTCCATTGCCAAAAAGTGATTTTGTCTGGTGTGTTGGCTGTCATATTGTCCATATTTTCTGGATCACTGATGAATTTCTCTGGATTTAGGGGAACAATAACACCACACTTTTTCATCGCCTGAGTGCATAGAGCAACGTTTTGATGTTTTGTGCACAGACAACTGCTTCGGGATATAAATCATTTCAATTTTAAATGGGCCCGACATATGCGACAGAATAATGCCAGTAACTGTTTTGCATTTGGATTTTCACCAAGGAATTTACTGTACATTTTTTTAAGTAATCTGTCAGTATTCGTGTTTGGCGATTAGTTCCTTTTACTTTTAGCGTGTCTTGTTTTCCTGTATTATATCTTGAATTGTCATCCTGCGATAGAAACTTTCCACTCTTGATCTGTATCTTTCTATTTCCCTTTGTCGTTTCCTTTTTTTGGACATTTGTCAGTCAAGCTGCAACCTTTCCTAACCGGTTTCGTCCAAGTCCTATTGACTTACTGACAGTTTTTCCTAAGTGGTATTTATTAAGAATTTTTCCACCTTTTAAACCATGCAATTTCCCAAATTCACTTCGTTTCATACCGCTGCGGCATGTTTCAGCTGTTTCTCGAAACATTTGCAAAAATGAGTTGCTTCTTGATTTCTACATGTTTGCTTTCACTAATCCCTGCTGTGGCCATCATCTGCTTTGTTTTACTTCTAGGCGTTCTTAATTCTTCTGTCATCTCATCCCCTGTCTTTTCTCCTCTTAGTTGTATTTTTGACTGTTTAAACGTTGTAGGCTCCCCTCTTATTCTTTTATTTCTTTATTAAATCATTAAATTTCTGTTTCAAATGATTTAATTACCACTGATTCTTGGCAAGCGTTTTAGTTGTGCTTTTTCTGGGTCCATTTTTCCGATTGGGAAAATGCATGTTGACGATAATAGTTGTAGCAATATATGTTCCTGTGGCTTGAATTCATTCTCGTGACTGACGCCTGGTGTATCTCCTTCGGCTAATTGACCTTTAATTTTTTTTAATTGTTTCAATTCTCTTTTTGTTTCTGTGATGGCGGACATACTTCTCGGCTCTTGGCTCTGCGATCCATCTTCTCTCGCTTTGTCATTGGTCCACCGGTATGTAATTCATTTTCTTTCGTTCCCTTGCTTTGGCCAGGCATAATGCATATCTCTGTGGATCGTTTTTCAAACGGGCTCTGTATTCTTTCATTTTTTTCTTTTGCCGTTTCAATGCTTTCATTTTACGATCAATCAAAATACAAAAGGTAATTTAACCTAAAATAAGCCTTAAGAAAAATGTCTTACTTTGTCAGGCTGTCAATATGCTCCAACAACACGACACTATCCCAACACAAACTTCGTGTAAAATGGCGGATACACCACATGCTTTGACCTCTGATGTCATTCGTGATGGAATAATGACGTATGGTGGTACCGGTCACTTCGATAAATGACCACTTCGGTAAAATGATCTTATATAGGGTTTAGCCGGTCGTTTCGGTAAAAAGGTAAACATATTGTATAATACCTGATTGAGACGGAGAACGTGGCCAACGGTCATCAGAAGGGGAGATCATTGAAACACAGACCACCAATCTGCCAGTGAATATTGTAGGATTACATACCAGATGCATGTATTACTTTTAGATAAATTTAATTTCTTTTAAAGCGACTTGGTAACAATCGATAAAATTAGCATTCTGAGCTCACATGAGCATACACTCAAGATAAGCTATTGTGAATGCACACCACCACCATCAATTATTCATAAAAATTCTTTAAATGACATTTCTTCTGAAACTGCTTGTCCACCAAACTTCCTCAGGCGCTTCAGCAGACAAAGTGAATGAAAAGTTGTTCAAAGAATATTGATCAGTCAAAAGAAATGGCAGCCAGAGTGTATGCCATTTTCCTTATATGACTTTGTAGTAAACAGAAATTAAAACTGATTGTCCAAATGTTGCTTTTGTGCATTTACATACAGTATGAATATTCTAGACCGGTCCTGGTAGTGTAATCATTAGAGCGTAGGCACCAGGTACTGGAGACCCCTGGTTTGAGTCATGGTCTGTAACATAACGAAAGTCATTAGAAATTGTAGTAGTATAGCTCCCTTTAAATGCTCAAGCAAATATGAGGTAGTTACACAACAGGTGTGCTCAGTGTCAGGATAATGGCAGTTTGTGTGGTTTCATACAGGTCTTCATGGCATGTTGTATTTAAAGTGGTGGATCCAGACCTTGTGTCGGATATGGTAACATGCCAGGTATTCACAGCATGCTTTACACAGTCACGGCAGCATCTTATCTGCTTTAAGCGGACACCATCTCCAAATGACTAAATTATGTTGCTTGGACAATAAATCTGGTCTGTTAAAGTATTGCTGATATTTCTTAGGGGGTGTCCAACTAACCAGGTAAAATTGTGAAATCATATATATGTAAGCTTAAAAATATTAAGCTTTTAAAGTAAATTTTGTCTGTTGACTGCTTAGGTCGAAGATGGGTTCCCTTACTGTGTATACACATATAGTAATTACTGCGCTGAAAGGCATCTCGAAAGGAATGTGGTATCCCACTGAGCCAGGCCCCGACCTGCTGTGACCAGACCTGCTAATTGCTGGTCATCACTGCAGGGAGTCTTTAGCCAACATAGTACTAATCTGTCTCAGTAAAACCTCTGATGGGTTAATGCAAAACTAAATTACCTGCTAGTATGGAAGTGAGACAGTAGGCTAGTTTTACACAAAGCCATCAACATTAATGTTAGTGATAATGTGGGTTGTTTACTGTATGATCCCTTACATATTCTATTAATTACTAGGTGTCAATTTTGTAACTGCATGATTATGTGTTTTAGTATTCAAAATGACTTAAAATGAGTCTGAAGGACATTATTCTGACAATGAATGACTTTTTAAATTGCTTTTGTTAGAAACGTTTCGTTACATTTTACAAATCAAAATAAAATATAACTTAAAATATATATGAGAACTAAAAGAATGAAAGAAGTAAATAACAAAATGTATAAGAAATAACAAAATCAACCAACAAAGAAAGAAAGAAAACAAATAAAGATTTATATATATATATATATATATATATATATATATATATATATATATATATATATATATATATATATATATATATATATATATATATATGGGATTGCGTAATTGGTATATTCACAACTGTTTCCTTTACAAACTGCGAATGACTTTGTTCAACCCCCAGATATAGCATACATACACTTGGATCTTGAACAATACCTGTGTGACAGACACATCTTTACAGACTGTGGCAGCCTGGCTTATGAGAAAACAGATGCTCTCACATGCTGAGTGGGGCAATAAATGGGGGGGGGGGGGTCACTTATATAAGGGTTTTGAGATGCCTTTAAGTTGAATGGATCTTGATTAAAACTCCACCCACCAAAATTTTCTGATCCGCCCCTGCAGTGTAACCGATGCACTTCCCTCTTGTAGCAAAAAAGATCTTCACCCTGAATCACACATCAGGTTCTACTATATACCACTGTTTAATATCACGCATTATTTGAGGTTGCAAGCATGTGTTTTCACGACTCTTTCTCTTTTGCCCCCCCCCCCCCCCCCCCACACTCCCCACCCCACCGATTCATCCCTGTTTCTTTTGGCAGTTTTATTTGATTACGAAAATACACGGGTACGAACGACAAATGCCCGTTTATGCTAAAATGTTGTTCACACTGTCAACTATGACAACTTAATGAATTTGAAAAGTAAAATATACACGTGTTGAAAGAAAAAGTAAATCGGTTGCGTTGAAATAAATTATAATCTCTCCGATACCCTGGAGGGTTTATGGTCACTTCGGTAAATTTCCACTTCGGTAAATTGATCTTATATTGGAATTAGTCTGGTCGTTTCGGTAAATAGGTAAACATATGGTATAACACCTGATTGAGACGAACAATTGGGTATGTCCATGTGTGAAAAGATTTTCACACCTCAGCCTGTTTTGCACTGCCAGCAGTTTGACAAGGGCGAGACCACCATCATGCAGTTTCTACACACCATGTCACAGTGCATCAGGCTAAACTAAACTAAATGTGATCATTGTGTGATTGTGTTGTGTAAACTTGACTTGAGTGTTAACTGTGAATTTCATATAAATTGTTTTTTGAAGTGTGCTTTTTCCCCATTCATGTGCTCATCTTCATTTCTCCTATGTTTGTAACCATTGTATTTATGTTTGTAGTATTGCTATGTGCGTGTATATTATTTCCCTCTGCTCACATACTCATATTGAAGTGCCATGCGTATAATGTCTTCAATAAGTTAAAACAATATGGTAAAGGCATGCCATATAGGATCAAGGATATGGATCCATTTTGTCTTGTTTTTTCTGTTATTGTTATCACTTCAATAAATATGTACATCAAAAAAAAAAATAAAAAAACATTCGTCGCTTTCTTTCTATATTTTTCACCAAGGCTTTTTGTCCTAGTTGTAAAATTCATTAAGGGGCTTTTGTCCTAGTTGTACAATTCATTCAGGGGGTTTTGTCCTAGTTGCAAAATTCATCCAGGGGCTTTTGTCCTAGTTGTAAAATTCGCCCAGGGGCTTTTGTCCACCTGGACATTTTTTGACCCAGGGGCTTCTGTCTGCAGGGGCTTTTGTCCTACACTCAATGTTTTCACAAGATGCCGTCTTCAACGGTGAGTATTGTTATTCTATTTGTGCACATGAGTGAAGGAAAACATTTTTCAACATAACGGGCTTGGCTTCGTATGCAAAGTAGTTGGTTCTCGGTCAAGCTTCAACACATTCCGTAAACTATCGGCACTTCCCGTTGAAATTCGTTTGTTTATACTTGTTGTTTATATTGTCGATTTGTGTAAAATATTATTATCCGGTTGGAGACATTTTTTTGGCTTGTTTGTAACATGAATGTTTAAGTTGATGCTTTTATTATTATATTATGGCATTTGTTTAAGTTGATGCTTGTATTATTATATTATGGTATAAAACATTAAATTTGAGTTTCTAACTAATTTAGTGCGACCGAACTAATGGGTATCTTTAAATGTTTCGTGTATTATATTTATTGTAAAAACAAGGAAGAAAAAAGTCACAGAAAAAAAATTGATTGCAACGGGATTCGATCTCTGGATACCGTTATCATCAGGACTAGTCCATAACCACTGCACTATTCCACGGTTATATCTGTGTGTGAGTAAAATTGATATTTTTCATTACGTGCCACTACAGACGCTATCGCTCTGTTTATCGAAATAGAGAAAATAGTAAATTTTAAACGAATAACCAATAGTTTTCATAAGATGCATAAACATATTAATACAAAGAACAATTTAACATATAAAATAATACTGCATAATCGCTATAGTTATTGTTGTTGTTGGCGACGCGCTGGAACGCGCCGCCTATATATGGAATGCTGAAAATTTTTGAACATGCGAGCGGATGTCCTCGGACATTTTCGTTCTAGCTAGAGAATGGTCGGGGGAAAATGGACAAGGCGTTCCGAATTCCGGAAGTTCCGCGATTTACACATTCCCAACGTATGGGTCCTATTTCGGTAAATGACGTTCTTTTTATATAAAACTATAGCGATTAGGCAGAATTATTGTTATATGTAAAGTTGTTCTTTGTATAAAAGACTACGGACTCTGGAAATTCGTAATTTTCCGTGTAATTTCGTAGAACCCCGGAACACCATGTTACCGACCATGTGACCATAGTAAAATACCACGTGATCGCGACATCCGGGTTGCAAAAATGGAGTCGAAAAGATCACCGCCACGGTCGATTGAGCAAATCATGTCCCAAAAGCACTGTCAAAAAGTAAATTAATGAAAAACAAGATCATACTTATATTGTGAGTTTCCAACTATTAGCAACGCCAATCTGAAAAAGATGGAGAGACGGGCAGGGAAGTCCATTGAGAAAATCAGATCTCAGTAAGTATATTAGCATACATTGAGTTTTTAAATCAAAGACATGGTTTATTGGCTTTGTTTACAACATTTTTGAACATCTCTTCAATATAAATTGTAGGACTTTGATTAATATGGTTCAATAAAAAAAAAAAAGATTTCATCTCATAATTTTCTACCAGCATCTGTAAATAGACAACTTGTGTGACTGAGATGACAATTATGATTTTTTTTTTTTTTTGTGTGTTATTTAAGAAATGAATTTTATTTATGCTTTCAGTTCATAATGGAAGAAAGCCATATATAACACAGATGGCTGCCAGAGAGGAAGATAGTGGTAGTGAGTTTTCCACGTATGTGCTAAAGGAACCTACTTTGCATGGAGTGCAACAGACAACTGGAAAAAGTGGGGCAGATGGTGTTACGTATGTAAATGGGGCTACAGTAGAAACTGTTAGTAGACAATGTGCTGTTGACAAGTTTGTTAAGTGGCTGAAAAGGTTTGATCAAGTTGTGTTAGTGGCACACAATAGCTTGAAATTTGACTTCTCTATAATTCTGTCAGCAGTGTCAAATATTAACAAGTTGGACGACTTTTTTGCCAGTGTTGCTGGTTGTGTGTATTCATTATCCTTGTTTCGTAAGACATACGCTAACAGAGGTAGCTACAAACAGGAAGGTCTGGCACGTGATATTTTGTGAATTCAGTACAATGCACATGATGCTGTGGAAGATGTGCACACTTTGGTGAAACTCTTCTAGCATTCATGCACATTATTTCCAGATGTTCTCAAATCTTCAATCATTGACATGTCTGGTAGCCAGTAGTGTCTGTAAACTGCCAACGGAAGAACATATAGCATCATCTGGACTCAACCTGGAACATCTCAGGATAATGTACACACAAGATGGAGAAGATGGACTGCATTCTACCTTTACATCTAAAAATAGTGAAGGACAACCTCGTGTTACAAACACTTAAAGAACACTTGATACTTTAGTGCCTAACCTAGCTTATTTCTTTCAGAAAAAAAGTACACAGTAATTTACTAAATG